>CM053026.1:228201017-228514915 GCA_028564925.1 Lithobates sylvaticus
TGTATTATATATAGATAAGACTGATATGAAATCACATAGGGCTTTATCTATCTATATATATATATATATATATATATATATATATATATATATATATATATATATATATATATATATATTATAGATAGATAGATAGATAGATAGATAGATAGATATAAAGCCCTATGTGATTTCATATCTGTCTTATCTATATATAATACACTCTTCAAATGCGCTTTAAAATGTATGGTTTTCCCTTTCATGAACAAGAAAATAATGACGCTATGCTGTTGCGCTGGTATAATAATGCTATGGGGCTGGTATGAAATTTTTTTCCAGGGCTGGATTTTATTCCCAGTCCGGCCCTGATCACATTGTTCATTGTTCTATTGTTTCTGTCTGCCTGGGGAGCAACCTATTATGGGATATATATCTGTTTCTAGCATGTAGACCGGGGGCAGGGTGGAAGGAGGGGGGGATTCCTCCAACAGCCCTCCCTGTTGATAAGACGGTCTACTGAAGTTTGAATGTACCTGTGTGTCTCTTGTTAATGAATGTAGTTTACCCCGCCCTGTGTCATTATGCAAAGAAGTGGGATTGTCCCCTGAGTGTATATCTCTGTACCTGTGTTTGAATAAACAGTCTTATGCTTGTTACCACCCTACACTGATGCCTCAATAAGTGACTGGGTGGGCTAAGGGGTCTTGGATCGCGTTGGTACCGGGCAAAGGAAGCTTATACGGCGGGCAGACTCTTCTTGAGTATGGGGTCCATCACAATAACATACTGTAAACACAACTATAATAGTCCATATACCTGGTATCACACTTGAACTGTTATGGAAAAAGTAAACTAGTCCATATGCCTGGTACTTGGCTTAAACAGTTGCTATAAAACTGTAAATAGAAATGCTTTAACTGAATCAACAGGACAGCATAAATATCAAAACAGTATGTAATATGCAATATACTGTATATAGAAATAGACCCATCTATAAGCATGAAATGACAGCAGTATAAAAAGAGACAATTGATTACATATAGTAATTGGGGTCAGAGTACTGCCCCCTCCCCTTAGTATCCAGGACTTTCTTAAACACATAATTGTAATTGTAAAATGTAAAGTGCAGCGCTAAAAATGATGCGATACAAAAGTGTATATAACATATGATAACAATAAAGTGCAAATGTGCAAAACCTGTAACTAATGTAAAATAATAATGTGTGACCAACAAAATGCATAAAAACACGCGTTATCCTATAAAGAGCAATAGCGTATAAAGTGCCAAAGAATAAAAACAATAAACAGTGCGGATGTGAGGAGTTCATGAATGGCTGGAATTCAATGAAGAAGATCCCATGTGAAATATGGAACGTGGATCAAATGCTTGACCGCGTGATACCCATTACCACAGTGAGATAAAAGGCTTAGCAGAAAGCCTGCGACCATCCTTACTCAGGGGAGTCACAAAGCGCTTGTTGGATCAAGGATACACTGACCACTGAAAGGATGTCCAGATGTCCTAAGCGTCCCCCACCAGAAGCCTCCACAAACACTGGGTGATGATCAGATCAGATCTCCTCAATATCAGCAAATGCAGATATGCAAAGAAACAAAGACTCCAATAGTGCAATATTGTCTCTTTGGGTGTTTAGTGGTAAGTATTGCAGTGCTGCATACAAAATAGTCTGGCTCAAAAACAATTCTCCAGTACAAACGAATAAAAAGGAATTCCTTACAAGTAAATCAAACACGCATAAGTGATCGGGCATGCGCAGAGCATGTGTGCGTAGCGTTTTGACGATTGTTTTGTCAGATGTGATGTCATCAGTGGTACCCCTGATGATGTCACATCTGCATGATGAGCGTTGCCTCACTCTCCGCTCTGCTACTCAGCATTAGCTCCTCCATGAATGGTATGATGTCCAGATCCTGGTCCTCCTAATTAGGCCCTTAAACTCAACCTCACTGCTCTTATGGAGCACTTAACCCCACTGTCCTTGGGGGAGACCTGATGTGGCACATTCTCCAACTGCAGAACCAGGTCCTGAGATCCTGGGTAGCATTCCTCCTGGTAATGAAAGGGATTGCTGGGAGTCCGCAAAGCCACCCAAATAGTGTGCTCTTTTCCTTGTACCCTCTGGGATGGCTTCAAAAGAGGAAAGCCTTGTAGGCAGTACAGAGTATGATGTCCATGTTGAGTTCCCCATGTTTCACACATATTGGGACAAGAGTCTCCACTGTACCAGTCTGACAGCCCACAAAGCCTTGCCTCACAATCACATATAATATGCCAATGTCTAACATAAACTTTCTATATAGCAGTGCCATGTAGCAGAGCTTTGCCACATGGGCGACAGCATAGAGCCAAGGGTTCACGGTCACACTGCAGATGTGACTTTGCTGCAACAAAATGGTGCACTGGTCTTGAGCCTGTATGAATCATTAGTAACCGCTGGGGGAATCCAGAATGGAAAAAGATCTTTGGGTCCTAGTAGATGACAGACTCAGCAATGGCACGTTTCAGAAAGGAATTTATTGTATAAATAAAAAGGGAAACTCACATTTCAGAAGAAGGTCTTAGGCATGAAAAAAGATGTGGAGTAGCGATATCTGTACCGGGTCGTGCTCTCCTTGGGGTCATCTTTAGTATTTAAGCATTATCTGAAGGGGGGTCCACTCCCCAGACGATGATTGTGTAATCGAAACGCGTTCGGTGGACCCCTCTACAGATATCGCTACTCCACATCTTTTTTCATGCCTTAGACCTTCTTCTGAAATGTGAGTTTCTTTTTTTATTTATACAATAAATTCCTTTCTGAAACGGTATCACGCTATGCTGCCTTTCATTTGCATGGTTGCTGACATTTGATGCCAAGTTCCTACCTCCCTCCTGTTGGTCGTGGATTGCATTTGACGGTTTCATTTGATGTTTTGAAAGTCTGATGTTGTCGTAAAGGATTGGATTGAAGTTTAATCGTTCCATTGGGTTGATTACAACCGAAAAGCTTTTTTGACCTGGGTGGTGTAAGCCCCTCCAGGTCAAAACCATCTGGTAAGCCTCCTACCTTCATCATGGTGGTGGTATCACTTTTCCGTTAATCAGTTCAGACGAGTCACATCAGTGTTTTGGATTTATACATTTTTGGATCAGATTTGGACTATTGTTTGCACACATTTGGAATTTTCTATGAATTCAGCACTTTATTGTCAATAATTAGTGAATGTTACAATTTTTCTCTGTGTGGCATCAGTATACGTTTTCTCACAGTTATATTATTTGTGCAGGATATAATCACAGATTTATGGTGTATTGATTTGTCACCTATTTTTCACTCAGCGCCACACTTTCTGTTTCTCACCTATAGCACAAAAAATTCCCCATGTTTCACACATATTGGGACTAGAGTCTCCACTTTACCAGTCTGACAGCCCACAAAGCCTTGCCTCACAATCACATATAATATGCCAATGTCTAACATAAACTTTCTATATAGCAGTGACATGTAGCAGAGCTTTGCCACATGGGTGACAGCATAGAGCCAAGGGTACACGGTCACACTGCAGATGTGACTTTGCTGCAACAAAATGGTTATATTATTTGTGCAGGATATAATCACAGATTTATGGTGTATTGATTTGTCACCTATTTTTCACTCAGCGCCACACTTTCTGCTTCTCACCTATAGCACAAAAAATTAAAACCGCAGGGCGATCAAATACCACCAAAGAAATCTCTATTTGTGGGAAAAAAAGGACGTCAATTTTGTTTGGGAGCCACGTCGCATGACTGCGCAATTGTCAGTTAAAGCAACGCAGTGCCGAATCGCAAAAAGTGGTCTGGTCTTAAGCCAGCAAAATGGTCCGGTCTGAAAGTGGTTAACTGACAATTGCGCGGTCGTGTGATGTTGCACCCAAACAAAATTCTCGTCCTTTTTTCCCCACAAATAGAGCTTTCTTTTGGTGGTATTTGATCGCCTGCAGTTTTTATTTTTTGCACTATAAATAAAAAAAGGAGCGACAATTTTGGAAAAAAAACACAATATTTTGTACTTTTTGCTATAATAAATATCCCCATTTTTATTTTTAAAAGGCAATTTTTTTCTCAGTTTAGGCCGATATGTATTCTTCTACATACTTTAGGTAAAAAATAAATTGCAATAAGCGTATATTGATTGGTTTGCGCATGATATAATATATAGTTCGTAGATGGTATGTAGTTATTAATAAGTATTGTCCCGCAGCAAACCCAATTCTCCCAGAGAGAGATTTTATTGGCTTCCAAAACAGAACAGTATTATAATAGATGCCAAAATCATGGTATAATCATGACAGCGAATATTTCTCCTAGACCTGTACCTTCATAATCACAAGCCCTCCCTGAGATAGTTTTAGACTGAATGCCAGCCTGAATGTCTTCTCAAATACTGGTCTGACACTGGGGGGGGGGGGGGTTTTCTGCTAAGTCAACCAAATGTTTACCATGAATACCCCCTCAAGTCTAATTACCATCAATAAATACTTCCTTTGAAATGTTCAACTAGGTTAAAAGGCCATACCTCACACCTAGGTAGACTTGCATAAGATTTACACATCAAAGGGTCTTCAGCTGTCCCTTTGATATGCTTAAATTCAGTTGGGTTTGACAACTCAACTGAATTTCTGGTCAATATGTTACTTTAATCATAAATTGGCTAACACATTACAACATATACCCCCACTTGGGTCGTTCTAACTACTAGAACTGACCCATAAATCAAGCAACAAACATATCATTATGATTTGAGGTACTGGATGCTTTACAATGGCTCATATGAAATATAAAGTAGAAACTGGTTACATCTCTCTTCACCAGCCTCTAAAATATCCCCATGAAACAGTCATTAGATAATATAGCTTTAGACCATGACTGGAAAAGGATTCGGTAAACATCCGTGGCCCATATAGCTGTTAGGCCTTATTATATCACATCAAGATCTTGAATATTGCACAAAAATTAGCTGATGTCACAGTCCATTCTTCGATCTGACTTCATCACATCTCTCACTATCTCACTGAAAGTAAACTTGGTATGCTCTGGGCGTGCCGATCCACATAAATCCAGGATTCTCATCTCCAGGCTCAAGGTTTTCATTTTTAAAGATGCTTTTGCACAAACACCAGCAAATCCTGAAATTCTACATCCATCTTTATAGTAAGAAGAACCATCAATGTACCAGCACTCACTTTCAAGTTCAAAAGGTTTGGATACGGCAGAAAAAATTGTGCTGCAAACTATTTCTTTGTACTTGACATTCATGAGTCCATCTTGCAAGCATTTTACAATTCACATCTTCCTATTTGAGCAATGATGACCTGTTGTGTACCTGTCAAGTACCTGAATTTGTTGATTGCCAGCCACAATTTGCTTTTTTTTTTTTTTTGTTCAGTCCATAATTCCACCTAAATGGTATACCAATCTATATACCAATCTATAATCCATATACCCCCAATTTCAGATAGAATCAGCTTGACATCAGTGTTTATCAGATCTTCTAGCCAGACAAAGCAGCAGTAGAAAATCTTGCCAGTAAAGTTAGGTCTTTTTTCATCCATATATGTCATAGCCTTTAGCATATTATCAACGACTGATTCAACAAAGTTTAAATTCATGATTGGAGTGATGAATTTCACTCACCCCTCTTATAAATTTAGGAAAAAACACCCAACATACTATAATTTATGCTATGCCAAGCCATTGTGCAGCATCTCACCTTAGATGTCAAATATATTGATCAATATGCAATATGTAATATGCAACATGTAACATGTTATGTAACATGAAAATTATTTTAGGTTTAAATGTTTCGCTCTGGTTTTAAGATAAGGTTCAAGAAATAAAACATAATAAAATAAAAAGAAAAAGAAATGGGAAAGGGTGAAAAATAAAAAATAAAAAATAGGGAAAAGTCCATTGACAAAAAAAAAAAAAAAATGAATGTTCAAAAAAAAAAAAAGGTCCATTGCTTGATGAATATTGAGAGAGTCCATGATATTGTCTATTCAGCGTTTCTCCCCCACTAGCCAGCAATTTCAGACTGTCCTTCTGCTATTCACATGCAAGCGAGTATCTCCGCAATCTGAAAGACAAAAAACTCTCCAACAAAATTAATTAGCAAGGTCCTTAAACATTGTTTGAAGTTAAAACAAAGGACTATTTACACATATACAGTTTGAAACTAATTCACCCCACTGCTAGAGAAGTGTCATTTGCATTCAAAAACAGATCTGGAGAATGTACATCTGCATTTATGACACTCGGGTCACGGCATCATTGTAGTGATAAAATATATTGTGGTTTAGATGAATAGTAGTTATTAATAAGTATTGTCCCGCAGCAAACCCAATTCTCCCAGAGAGAGATTTTATTGGCTTCTAAAACAGAACAGTCTTGTAGTAGATGACAAAATCCAACAGGGTATAATCATGACAGTGAATATTTCTCCTAGACCCATGCCTTCATAATCACACACCCTTCTCTTCAGAGATAGTTTAGATTGAATGCCCTGTTATATCCCCCACACACACTGAATGGCTGAGCAATTTGATTGGCCGTTTCCATTAAATGCTTTGATCTGCTCCTGTCTTTCAGAGTGACAGCAGATCACCCCAAGCTGTGAACAGCTGTAGTCATAAACTGCCCTAATCTGCATTCTTGCATATTAACATCAACATAGCCCATAATCATTATCTGTTCCCCTTTGATATGTGGAGTAATTCTTGTTTGGCCACTTCCCCTTTATCTGGAGAATGTATATCAACAAGTCCCCTTTGATATGTGTAATTAGGTTTACAGATAACAATGTGGCCTGCCTGGAATGAACTTGTCTTAGAATGCCTACATAAAATACATAAAAAACACTACATATATCTAATATATATATATATAATATGTATATATATATATATATATATATATATATATAAATATATATATATATATATATATATAACATACTACAACAGATACTTGATTCATCTGGATATTGGCTTGAATGTCTTCCTGTCCGATTGTTAACAGTCCATATGTGAGGTTCACACACCAGCCTGTGATAGGTGTCCGGCACTGAACTTGTTTCTGCCAATAGAATGAGGGAACCCCCAATGCACAGACTAGGGATGAGCCGAACACCCCCGGGTTCGGTTCGAACCAGAACCTTCGAACCTACCGAAAGTTCGCGCGAATTTTCGAACCCTATACGTTATAATGGACGCGAACGTTCGAAATCAAAAGTGCTAATTACAACGGCCAATATGCATGTTAATGTCATATAACAGGTTTGGGGACCCGGGTCCTGCCCCAGGGGACATATATCAATGAAAAAAGTAGTGGAGAATACTGCGCTGTCCCAAAATTTACTATGAATAATATCCCATATCATTGATTATAGGAAAAAATGTGAAAATAAAAAACAAAATAAAGTTAAAAAAGCTGCTGCAATTGTAAATGCGAGATACCCACACCAACAAGACCGATATAAAAATAAACAACTGCGCTGCAAACGATAGTGTACTTGTGACACAGATTATGTAAACCAACATACATTAGAGTTGACACAGTAATTTTACACCTCCTTATAACTCAATAGTATCAGGTTCAAGGAAGTCCATAATAACATGAAACAATCGTGTAAAACAAAAAGTGAAAAAAACAATCATTGGTGACTGACTGTCCTTATAAAGATCGATGTGATTTGTGAAAAACACAATAAGCATATAAAAAGTTCCAGAGATTCCACAGTGCTCTCATTAAATGAACAGCAGCTCAAAGGGTGATCCAGATGAGAAAAAGAAAGCACCTCCACCGTCCAATCACACTGACCCTTACCGGATTGTGCGACCCCCTGTCACAGAGGTCACAATGGCTTGTGGCTTAATCCCGGCCAAGGGAATCCAGAGGCTTTACCAGGTTAACCAGAAATGGATGGTATGAACTCAGAAATGGTCAAGCGGGGAACATAGAACGAAAAAAACAGTCCATAGTGTATCTCTGTATACAGTTTAATAAAAGTTAAAAAAGTATTGCACTTACAAGGTCGCAATAGATAAAAGCATTTGTATTAGCCGGCCGGCTCAATTTCGCTGCCCGTTTGCTTCCGGGATCTGCGTGGTTCGTATGGTGACGTCAGCACGCCGCTCCTCCCTACGCCGTTTCGTCACAACTGATGTCTTCCAGGGGCACGGGCGGCGTGCTGACTCACCACCTATAAATATCCTACACACATAGGAACCGCCCAGATCTGAGTCACTGAGGGCCGAGTATGTATCCACCATATTGGTGAAGGGCAAATTGCCCTAACTTGGGAAATGATGGCTCAAGGGCCACAATGTATAAAGTGAAGGGGACGGTATGTTAGCAGGATGTATATGAAACACACCGCAACACCGAAACAAAAAGAAAAAGAAAAAAAGACGAAAAACTAACAAAAGCAGCGCCCTAAGCCTATCACACCGGCGCGGCATAGTCGATTCATCCCAAATCAGCCAAGCAGCACCAGGAGCAGGCCGGGTTCTGCGTGATCTCCTCTTAGCTCAAAAATCAATTGGAGTAAGAGTGGTGACAACTTATTTAGTTGCCACTCATACCTCATAAGTGATACAATATACACAACTCATAATGAGTATTTAATGTAAAAATCTCATTTGGTTATTAAAAAATTCCTTTCAAAAATTTATTAATTATTAAAAATATTGTTGTATAGGAATCAGGAAAAAATGAATGAACAGAAAAAGAGGAAAAAGACTATTATTAATAGGTGTAATTGTATCAACATTATTAGGGGTAGAAGATGGTGGTTCCCCAGGAGTGTTTGCTAACCTAGCCATTTAGGGCTATCCAGCAAACCACAACCCAGTAATAGGAACTCATATTCAGTAACATTGAAGTAAATAGGTCCCAGGGGCTCAGATTTGGTTCACATAGAGCAGACCAGGGACTTAGCATCAGGGGGGAATTGCAAAGTATTATAACTAAAGGAATAATACCACATGGACATGGATAATGAGGACACTCTATATCCAATCTCATTAGTGAATTCCTCCTCAGCACACAGCACTTATATAATGAGGCCTATGTGTTTCATGATAAATACAGCACATACAGAATGGGGCCTATGTGGTTCAAGATAAATACAATCAAGGCCTGGATAATTACTTATACCATATTTGATTGCAAATCTAGTATGAATTCTGAACCACACTATGGAACAAGGGACTGTATTGGGATATAATTCGAAAAACACCCAAGGGTCAATCCCCCTTCTCAAGTATAAGTTGTACGAAGCGAGTTACACTTAGCTTCAAAAATTGTGCACAACTCCACTTGGATTACAACTCCAGTACTGCCGAGAGCCTCCTAACATTGGTCTAAAATTGAGGTCCACCGTCTCACTAACTATTGTCAATGAAACAGTTGACATCAGTGTCTATATTAAGACCATAGGGGGCATAGCAGCGGACCCTATGGATCCAGGACATCTCTAGTTTCGACAATTCCCTGACCAGAGAGCTCCCCCTCCAGTGGGCACTATATTTGTCTATGCCCAGGAATAGAGTATTAGCTGGATTTCGGTCATGATAAATAGCATAATGCTTGGAAACAGAATGAAATCGATAACCGTTCTTAATATTGGTGATGTGTTCTCCTATCCTTACTTGCATAGAGCGCTTAGTTCTACCAATGTATTGGTACCCGCATGGGCACTGGAGCAGGTATACTACACCTGTGGAACTACATGTGACAAAAGGTTTAATTTTGTGGACAACCGAGGTGCTAGTGGAGACAAAAGTCTCAGTCTTCCTCGATTTGCTTTTATTAAGCGTGCAAAGCTGGCATTTACGGCATTGATGGTAGCCGGTGATATTTTGAAAAAAGGAAACCTTCTTGACCGGAGGATTAATGGCATTGGGGGCAATCCTGTCACGGAGGCAGGGTGCCCCCTTAAAGATTAATTCAGGTTTTGGGGGTAAGAATGTCTTAATAATGCTATCATTCCCCAAAAGATGCCAATGCTTCCGCAAGATCTTTTTGAGGACATAGTGTTGAGTTGAGAAGGTCGTAATAAGAGGAAGAGAAGGTCTCTTATTGGCCTTTTTAGGGCCATCAACCAACAACTGTGCTCTGTCCAACAATGCCACTTCTACTAATGTTTTATTGAGTAGCGTCTGGTCATATCCTTTATCAAGGAGTCTGTTTTTTAGTACACCTGCTTGAGCATTATAATCCTCAATACTGGTACAATTGCGCCTCATTCTTAAAAATTGGCTCTTGGGGATTGATCCAAGCCAGGAGTCAAGATGACAGCTCCCTTGAGGAATGTAGGCATTACGGTCGGTCTTTTTAAAAAAGGAGGTGGTGGAAAAAACATCATCCTCCTTCCTAATTGTAATGTCTAGAAAATTGATCTGGACATTACTAGCTTCATACACAAATCTAATCCCTCTAGGGTTATCATTAAGATTTGAGAAAAAATCACTGAGTTCCGAGACCGACCCATCCCATAGGAGGAGGACGTCATCAATGTATCTCGCCCAGAACCGAAGTGCTGGGTTACGATCATGATAGATGACGTCCTCCTCCCACTTGGCCATAAATAAATTGGCCAAGCTAGGGGCATATTTTGCTCCCATAGCTACCCCGCGGAGCTGCCGAAAATAACTTTGGTCAAACCAAAAATAATTATGATTTGCTGCATATTCCAGCAGCTCCATAATAAAGGATTGTTGTAGTGCAGGGAGGGTAGACAAGGCATTCAGGTAATGCTTGACAGCAGCGATCCCCAAGTCATGTGGTATGACTGTATAAAGTGACGCCACGTCGGCAGTCACTAATAAGGTCTGAGTGTTGGGTTTCAAATCTGCTAACAAATTAATCACATGTTTGGTATCCCTAACATATGAGGGCATGTTTTTAACTAAAGGTTGCAAAAAATAGTCAATATACTTCCCCACCCGGGACGTGATGGAGTCTATGCCACTCACTATAGGACGTCCCGGGGGGGAGGTGAGGCTCTTGTGAATTTTCGGCAAAATGTACAATACCGGTGTTCGTGGGGCTTTGGGAACCAAAAATAATTTCTCCTTCTCGTTTAGAACATTAAGTTGGAAACCCTTTTCAACCAGACCTTGCAAGGTCTTTTTGTATTTGAAAATAGGATTCCCAGTCAACCTTTCATAGGTGGCCTCATCATTAACTATATTGTACATCTCCTGAAGGTATTGGGCACGATCTAATATAACGATACCCCCACCCTTGTCCGCTGGGCGGATCACAAGGTCCTTATTGTTACAAAGACTATCCAAGCCTTCTTCTGAAGCCTTATCCATTCTCGGATTCGAAACTTTAATAGAATCAAGATCTCTCAGAACCACATCCCTGAAGACCTTCAACGAAGGTGCCAATACTCCAGGGGGGTTGAAAGTGGATGAATTGGCTAGTCCTGAGTGCTGATAGCCATGCTGATTTGCTATATTTAGTAGGGAGGGGCGATTGGCAAAATGTCTCTTGATATTAATCCTACGGACATACTTGTGTATGTCCATGTAGGTTTGGAATTTGTTTAACTTGTTAGGAGGTGCAAATTTAAGACCCTTATTTAGAAGGACCTTCTCAGAGTCACTAAGGGTCTGGGAGCTTAAATTAAATATGCCACCATCTTTCAATTCCTTGATCTTTTTAGATTTTGTCCTCCTCCCCCCTCTGCTTCCTCTTTGTTTTCTCCTTGGCGTTTTACTCCTTGAGTCGGCCTGGGAAAACCCCAATGTTGTACCTGATTTCCATCAGGATTAGTATCCCCATGATTGCCCGACGGAACGGGTCTAGGTGTCCCACTAGGTCCCCTTGGATGACTGGGAGCCCAGGATGTACCAGAACCCGGACCGTCACGGTCCCTTAGGGGGAAAAACCGGTTCTGTGTGTCCACACCGAACTCGAATTGACGGTAAGGTGGTTCGCCATCCCGATGTTGATGGCTACTATTGTATGGATCATAATGAATCTGGGTCCCTTGAAATCTTTGTGGGGACCTATCAAAATTCCTCATATAGTGTGGAGGGTCTCTATTAGGTTGATAATAAGGTCCCTGGTTGTAACTAGGACCATAATTACGGTCATGGTTGGCAGAATGCCAGTGTGGGGGAGGTTGGTTCCAATTAGGGTTCTGATATTGTCCTCCTTTATTGGGTCCCGAACTCCTTTGTGGGGATTTATGTGAGGGGCGTCTACCTTTTTTTCCTTTCATAGTGTTTTGTGCTGGTTTAGAGGTTTTACTTGACTGGTTGCCCATAGGTGGATGTTGGCCTCCCCTGGGTGTTGCTGATGTAGGGGCCTCTCCCTGGGAAATCGCCTCCATTCCCGAATCTAAAGAGGCTATTTGTTCCGTTGCAAGTTTTCTTTGCCATGCAAAAACACTATTTGCCTGATAGTCCCCATAATCCCTGTTATATTTTTTCCTCTTTTTCATTTTCAAATGGCTAGGTTAGCAAACACTCCTGGGGAACCACCATCTTCTACCCCTAATAATGTTGATACAATTACACCTATTAATAATAGTCTTTTTTCTCTTTTTCTGTTCATTCATTTTTTCCTGATTCCTATACAACAATATTTTTAATAATTAATAAATTTTTGAAAGGAATTTTTTAATAACCAAATGAGATTTTTACATTAAATACTCATTATGAGTTGTGTATATTGTATCACTTATGAGGTATGAGTGGCAACTAAATAAGTTGTCACCACTCTTACTCCAATTGATTTTTGAGCTAAGAGGAGATCACGCAGAACCCGGCCTGCTCCTGGTGCTGCTTGGCTGATTTGGGATGAATCGACTATGCCGCGCCGGTGTGATAGGCTTAGGGCGCTGCTTTTGTTAGTTTTTCGTCTTTTTTTCTTTTTCTTTTTGTTTCGGTGTTGCGGTGTGTTTCATATACATCCTGCTAACATACCGTCCCCTTCACTTTATACATTGTGGCCCTTGAGCCATCATTTCCCAAGTTAGGGCAATTTGCCCTTCACCAATATGGTGGATACATACTCGGCCCTCAGTGACTCAGATCTGGGCGGTTCCTATGTGTGTAGGATATTTATAGGTGGTGAGTCAGCACGCCGCCCGTGCCCCTGGAAGACATCAGTTGTGACGAAACGGCGTAGGGAGGAGCGGCGTGCTGACGTCACCATACGAACCACGCAGATCCCGGAAGCAAACGGGCAGCGAAATTGAGCCGGCCGGCTAATACAAATGCTTTTATCTATTGCGACCTTGTAAGTGCAATACTTTTTTAACTTTTATTAAACTGTATACAGAGATACACTATGGACTGTTTTTTTCGTTCTATGTTCCCCGCTTGACCATTTCTGAGTTCATACCATCCATTTCTGGTTAACCTGGTAAAGCCTCTGGATTCCCTTGGCCGGGATTAAGCCACAAGCCATTGTGACCTCTGTGACAGGGGGTCGCACAATCCGGTAAGGGTCAGTGTGATTGGACGGTGGAGGTGCTTTCTTTTTCTCATCTGGATCACCCTTTGAGCTGCTGTTCATTTAATGAGAGCACTGTGGAATCTCTGGAACTCTTTATATGCTTATTGTGTTTTTCACAAATCACATCGATCTTTATAAGGACAGTCAGTCACCAATGATTGTTTTTTTCACTTTTTGTTTTTACACGATTGTTTCATGTTATTATGGACTTCCTTGAACCTGATACTATTGAGTTATAAGGAGGTGTAAAATTACTGTGTCAACTCTAATGTATGTTGGTTTACATATGTAACCTCTAAAATCTCTATTTCTGATTTATTAATCACAAAATATGATATGGGTTAAATAAGAGTTCTACTGACCAGGAGGAAAGGCTTTGAATATAATAACATTTATATTATTTATTATAAGTAGTTAAAAGTCACGCTAATACACAAATCCCTAGCACATCAAGGCAGAAAATGCTAGGTTGAAATAAAATATATATATATACGAAGGAATATAGATTATATTCCTTCAGACCGTGAGGTAAAAGCATGTTTAGTTACAAGTAGTTAAAACTCAAGCTAATACACAAATCCCTAGCACATCAAGGCAGAAAATGCTAGGTTGAAATAAAAATATATATATGAAGGAATATAGATTATATCCCTTCAGACCTTGATCTACAAACATGTTTAGTTACAAGTAGTTAAAACTCAAGCTAATACACATTTATTGATAGGGTTACATAATATATATACAAATTACACACCAGACAGAATTTACAACACAATGTACAGTGTAGGTCCCCTGGATTACATGATATTTACATATTACTCACAGAACCATATTTACAATACAATATATAAGGTGCAAGTATAGAGTTATATTACCTGTTCAGTTCAGCCCATGATGACTGCTGTGTGTTTCCCCACCAGAAAAAAGGAATCGTTAGCTTTCTCACAAAGCATTATATCCCCCCCCCTACTTCCTGTAGTGTGGCTAATATAATTCTCCCTAATTGGTCACCTAGTACATGTCTATTGGGCACAGCCTGATTGGATGAATCAAAGAAGGCTGTTGTTTACTACCCAGGTGAGATGTTATCAGGGAAAACAAAAGGCCAAGCTTTGAAGTTGAACTAATTACAGTAACACCAACACAACCCTCAATACTTTAAATATATATATTTCCCTCTAACTGAAATATATTTCTAATTACAATATTGTACAGATATTAATGTAGATTTCACATAAGCGCATAAGGCAACAGATGGCCCCTTGTGGCCAGTTGAGTATATGAGACTCGGCCACACATAGAATAATGGTTTATGTGCAATCTTCTTTAATATTTGGAACTTTTCAGCTTTGCCCTCTGAAATGAAATAACTTCTTTGAGAATAAACAAAACTTTTAAACTCTCCATCTCTACAGTTCACATTTCTGGATCCCAGTATCGGTAGTCATCACTTGTTCTGGATGTAATAAGTCCATAATAATAATAGAAAAATCATATGATAAATAAAGAGAAAACAATTAAAAACACACCCCAAAAAAAAAAAAAAAAAAAAAAAAATAAAAAAAAAAAAATGAAGGGGGAAAAAAAAATTAATAATAATAAAAACATGAGGATCCTTGTTCTCAACTGTCCAATAATAATAGTGCGAAAGTCCATAATGTCAATCTGGTCATGTTGCCCTTGCTTCTGGGACAGCCTTCCATGGTGATTCCAGTTGGATACAGCATACAGTAATGGCCTTTGCAACAGTTATCCAGGCTTTCTAAGATTATACTTTATTAATGTGGACAGAGGTAGAGAAAGAGATACACAAGTACATTTGGGACATATGTATTCAACTGAATGCTTGTCTGGTAAGTCTGAGCAGTAAGGACCTTTTAATTGCCCTAGATATACTGCAACATAAAGTGAGACCCTTTTCCCCGTGACATGTGTAACAATTTTAGGTTTAGGTTATTAGGTTTACGTCCTTAAGCCAGGTTTCTGATTTCACCCCTCATCTTTCTTCCTCCATTGTCATATGCCTGCAAGTAACTCTGCTCCACCTTCTGCTGAATACCACTGTGTGTGTGTGTGTGTGACACTTTAAGTGTCCAGGGGGATTTTGTTGCCATCGCAACTCACCACTAGCTCCTTTTACTGGAGCTATGTTCAGTGCTGGTGCCAAACCTTTGGGCATATAGCTCCGTCCTTGGCTACCATGGGTAGCTACTGTACCGTCCTGCCTTTAGCAGGCTACAGAAGAGGTCACCACTATGAGAGATCTATGTGCAGATTAGGCAGTGTCATCTACGCAGACAAAAATAACTTGATTTCAGAATATGGATAAGTGTGATGTCACCAGTCACTAGTGGCTTCAGGAACAATCAAACTAAAATACTTTTAAGTACAATTGTACTATACTCCCTGCTATTTGCCAATCACTATGAGTCTCACCAGTTCCAGTATATCTATATTATATTCACGCCATGCTCTTTGACTTATTCTGGCACACAAAGGAAAACCTGACCAACAAAAACAATATCAATGACCACATCTGATGACTGCCCAAATGTTAGAACTGTAGAGAGGATTGTATGTCACATTTACACAGAAAATAGTCACATGACTGTTGTTAAACCCTAATATTACTAGTGTCATGATAAATAGCTACCATGACCTAAATTCATATAAAACGATTATCCCATGTCATAAGAGAAAACTAACACCTGTTGGGACTTGGCCCATCCCCAAAATGCTACAGGGAAGCCTTAATATTCTATATCAACATTTCTAATCGCTTTAAATGTTCTCCATGTAGTGTTCCCCATACTCACTCCCCTCTTTTTTTTTTTTTTAATTGACCATAGTCACGCAAAACTGAAGAATCACCAATAAAAAAAAAAAAAAATAATAAGGTGATATAGGAAAGAAATAAAAAAAAAACCAACAAAAAAAAAAAAAAAAAAAAAATCCTTTCCCTTAAGAGAAAAAGAAAAAAGAAAAAAAAAAAAAAAAAAAAAATATAATAAAAAAAAAATTAAAAATTACTATTAAAATAAAAAAAAAAAAATAATAAAATTAAAAAAAAAAAAAAAAAAAAATAAAAATAAAACAAAATAATAAAACCATACAGATTGAATGCTGGCCCAAACTTTAACTTTGTTGAAGCGGCTTAAATCTGTGTCTTGTTGACCCAAAAAGAAAAACATTTGAAAAACTGCCTTTAGCATTGTAGGTATACTAAAGGCAACCCCCTCTCCCGGTTGTGATTAACATATTAATTGACTCTCAGTGCAAACCCATTTGCAAGTCAAAAAGGCCACAAAAAGTTGTTTTTCTAGAGGGTAGGGCGTCTGTTTATTGAAACAGACTGCCCCAAACCAGTGTTTAGAATTTACCTAGGCCTGTAATTAATAATATTTAAGGCTTCTCCTAAGAACATACACAAAAAAAAAAAATGATGTTCTTTAAGGTCCTTATTTGTATTTGGGTACACATCTGGGTCCAATCATCCGTCCTTGTTTGTGCATTTATCCTGTAATACAAAACTTAAAAATCATTAATAACATCTCACTGTACCTCTCTGAGAGGTTCATACTGGCCTAACTAGTAGTGGATGCTTGGAACCGCCTTCCAGCAGAGGTAATGAATCCATCAACCGTAAGTAAAGTCAAAAATGTACAGGACCCACCCCCTATCTAAACTCTGATAGCCAAAAATTATAGGAAAACTCTGTAGGGTTTATAAATACTTACCTTCTAAGAATACAAAATGTAGACCTATAATCTTCACATGAGTGAATTTGGAAGGGAAAACAACACGCAACACAAGACCTACTGAATGCCTAAGATGCCACAATGTGCAAAGTAATGTAGCATGTAGTTTCAAGTGTCAGAGTGAATGAACTTTCACTCTAAGCCCCCAGAAAGGACATACAAAAAAAAAATAATTCATATCTGTGCACAGGTTATTTATTTGCGAATACATTTAAACTTGTAAAACCAAAAGTTATAAATTTAAACTGGTACCAGTATTGAGCTCATTGTAAACGGAAAAAAACAAAACAAATATTTATAAAATAATCATAAACAGTACAACGCATGCGCATTAGTGTGATCACACTTATTGATGGCCATAAAACAATATTGGGTGCACCCCTTATCAAAAAAAAACAAATCTTAGTTTATACATGTACTGTTCCTACTCATGCATTCCATCGCTCACCCATACACATTCATTTCAAATGCATCCCATACATTCTGTATAAGGCTTTGGTAATTGCAAATGAATTGCTAGGCGTTTCCAACCTCTGGGAGAATACAAAGTAAAGAAGAGAAAGAGGAAAAAAAAAACAATGGGCCTTTATACCTTACCCTTTTGTTAGGGGCGTATTTTGCATCTGTACAGCTAAATGATATGCACATATCATTTCTGGAATTCACTTAACCTGAAAACAAATAACTTTATAGACAACAGTTGTTAATCTCTTCCCAAATTTTCTAACCTATTTTAAAGCAAACAATACATAATTTATTTTAATAGATTGGAATGTATAGCGTTTTATCTTTTGTAAAGTAATAAGGTATCCCTTAACAACTGGTGTGGTTTTAGGTTTATTGACCACCTTTCCTGTCTTCCTAAGAGATCTAGGGATATTTACCCCCGAGCTCTCACCTTTCAAGGAGTTGTTAAAATTAACACCTACTCCAGACGGAATGATTGCATTACAATCTATGGTATGTGTAGATTGCCCACACCGCCCTGTGCTAGAAGATGCCTTATTCTGGTCACTAAGACTTCTCACACCTATGTGTGCCTTATTTTTATTTTTAATTTTGCCAATGTTGGGGAACTTGTCTTGCTCCTAATTCTGTGACCATGGTGCATTCTCGATTTTCTTGTGGCTCTGCGATTTCTCCCATCGCCACAGGAAAAGTAGAATTAGGATCCATATCCTCCTTTCCCCCATACTTTTCATATACGTTATTGTCCCCAATTTCATAGGCACAAGTAGATGCCGTAGCATTAAACATTTAAGAATTGAAATTGTTTGTAGCAACTGTGACATTGTTGTGTTTAAGAGTAAAAGTTGCTATGGACTTCTAGAAGGGACATGGCTGCCATTACCAACAAATAATATGCACAATTTGTAAGCTAGTTAAAGCTTAAGTTAAATGTTGAAAACCACAAACAGCTCCGCGCTTAGGGACAAGTAATCCAGGTATGCAGCCTTTCCAGAAAAAAAAAAAAACAAATTACCCCTAAGAGGCAAATTTAAATGATTGGTACAAAATAGGGAAAATTGGCGCTTCCTGTGAGTCCAGGATATTAGAATGTACTTGACTAGACCATACGATAATAAAGAGAGAGGGGTGGAGGTAGACACCTAATTGCTGGCGGTACTACCATATACCTATCCCCCCTCCTAGACAGTGTATTATAAACCCAGAGCCTATACTGAGATAATAAAATGAGTGTAAGGGAGGGCAAACCCTCGGGGTATAAGCATCCATCCCTAATTTGCCAGTCTCCAATATCCACTGATAGATATGTGCAAATATGTATGCCAAAAAAAAAAAAAAAAAAAAAATGTGCACGGGGTGAGAGAGAGTGTACCCTGGGGCGGCTATCCAAATAACCTATATCCTCTACCCACCCGTCAATAGTTTAAGTTAAATGTTGCCCTGTACTATACAGTCCTTTTTAGATTACTGTAACGAAGTTGGGAAAACGAACATTAAAATCGAATAAAATCCTGAAAATACAGTAAAGTGGAGTGGAAAGGAAAAAAAAAAAATAAAAAAAATAAATAAACTATCTATATATACCTATATACATATATAGATATATAGCTGTATATTTTCAGCTTTCAATAAAACAATCCTTTAGATTACTGTAGACACTCCAAATCCACTCACAATAGTCTGTATTTTACCTTATTTGAGCCTACACCCCCCAACACAATAGGAACAATAGTAGGGCCACAAGTATCAAATAGGGTGAATAACCCTCTTGGTTTACAATAGAAAGGTAAACACATCCGTGTTTACACCAAAGTTCACCCATTCAGTTTAGACAAAAAAAAAAATAAAATAAAAAAAAAAAATCTAGCACAAACTCATCCTAAAAAAAAAGTCAGGGTATAATACAGTATGCTAAATGCACCTTATTTTACCCTATACTAATAATCTTTCTCAGATATTAGCTTCAGCATTCAGCAACAAGACTTCCACAGTCCTGTACTTTAACTGACAACAATGAGAATATTACTGCTCTCCTGTCCTATACACAAATATTATGCATTTAGTGGACAGACCATTTAAATTAAAAATCTGTTGAAACTTTTCAACAGGAAACCAAGACCCCACTCACATGGTGTCTTTCCAATGAAACATGTCACTCTCAAACAATGGTTTAGAGAGAGCCATTAAGCTTTGTGAGCATTAAAAAAAAAAAAAATAATAAAAAGAAATAACACTTTTTCCCGCCAAGTTTCTTCCTCCCCATTACATAACCGGTTTGTAAATGGTACATCCAAAGAACTTGTTCAATTAAAATTTACGGGATATTTATGCAAAACAAAATATGTGGTGTATCCTCTCTCATTTTTAGAGTTAATACCTATAGTTTTCCCTAGATAGATTGAACAAACTGACTCAATTTAAGTTCAATCTACTAAGTACCTTCAGCAACACCACCATTTTTAAACCACAAAAAAAAATTAAAATTCACCTACAGTTTTCCCTAGATATATTGAACAAACTGACTCAATTTAAGTTCAAGCTACTAGGTACCTTCAGCAAAATAATCATATAATATATATATATAATACAAAAAAAAATATATAACTAAACTACAAAAGAGAGAAAAAGAAAAATATTTACCTAGATTTTTCCCTAGATAGATTGAACAAACTGACTCAATTTAAGTTCAACTACTAGTCTTAATCTCTAATACATCGATTTTGATATTAGATTCAAACACCTTCCGTCCTGTACTGGTTTCGTGGCCGCCATCTGTAACCTCTAAAATCTCTATTTCTGATTTATTAATCACAAAATATGATATGGGTTAAATAAGAGTTCTACTGATCAGGAGGAAAGGCTTTGAATATAATAACATTTATTATAAGTAGTTAAAAGTCACGCTAATACACAAATCCCTAGCACATCAAGGCAGAAAATGCTAGGTTGAAATAAAATATATATATATATACGAAGGAATATAGATTATATTCCTTCAGACCGTGAGGTAAAAGCATGTTTAGTTACAAGTAGTTAAAACTCAAGCTAATACACAAATCCCTAGCACATCAAGGCAGAAAATGCTAGGTTGAAATAAAATATATATATGAAGGAATATAGATTATATCCCTTCAGACCTTGATCTACAAACATGTTTAGTTACAAGTAGTTAAAACTCAAGCTAATACACATTTATTGATAGGGTTACATAATATATATACAAATTACACACCAGACAGAATTTACAACACAATGTACAGTGTAGGTCCCCTGGATTACATGATATTTACATATTACTCACAGAACCATATTTACAATACAATATATAAGGTGCAAGTATAGAGTTATATTACCTGTTCAGTTCAGCCCATGATGACTGCTGTGTGTTTCCCCACCAGAAAAAAGGAATCGTTAGCTTTCTCACAAAGCATTATATCCCCCCCCCCTACTTCCTGTAGTGTGGCTAATATAATTCTCCCTAATTGGTCACCTAGTACATGTCTATTGGGCACAGCCTGATTGGATGAATCAAAGAAGGCTGTTGTTTACTACCCAGGTGAGATGTTATCAGGGAAAACAAAAGGCCAAGCTTTGAAGTTGAACTAATTACAGTAACACCAACACAACCCTCAATACTTTAAATATATATATTTCCCTCTAACTGAAATATATTTCTAATTACAATATTGTACAGATATTAATGTAGATTTCACATAAGCGCATAAGGCAACAATAGGGAGGGGTTATCACCCCTGTAAACAAGGATTGGTGATAAAGCATCAGTAGAGAGGAGATACCTTTTTTCCCAAATTAAATCTAACAGCATAGAATTTCCCTTCCTATGGGTAGATTTCCTCTCACTTCCTGTTTTCTCTTTCCGTTTGCAAGTAGGAGTCGTTTGTAAGTTGGATGTTTGAAAGTAGGGGCCTGGCGTATATACTCTGCAGAAATTTGCCCTATTAGATGTTGGTGTAGCCACAAGACTGGTGGGCACAGGGATGGGCCCTGCTGTGAGTTAATAGATCAAGATTTGTACTTGCATGCACCTGTTGAACCGGGCAGATAAATTGGGCCTTTTGGTGGTGGTGGTGGTGGACGGTGTTGCCACAAGACTGTAAGCTCTCACAGTTACTCTTGGTGGGCGCAGGAATGGGCCCTGCTGTGAGTTATTAGATCAAGATTTGTAATTGCATGCACCTGTTGAACAGGGCAGAAAAATTGGGCCTTTGGTGGTGGTGGTGGTGGTGGTGGTGGACGGTGTTGCCACAAGACTGTAAGCCCTCACAGTTACTCTTGGTGGGCGCAGGAATGGGCCCTGCTGTGAGTTATTAGATCAAGATTTGTAATTGCATGCACCTGTTGAACAGGGCAGAAAAATTGGGCCTTTGGCGGTGGTGGTGGACGGTGTTGCCACAAGACTGTAGGCCCTCATAGTTACTCTTGGTGGGCGCAGGAATGGGCCCTGCTGTGAACTATTAGATCAAGATTTGTAATTACACGCCCCTGTTAAACAGGGGCTGAAAAATTGTGCCTTAGACATTGGTGCTGGTGTCACAACACTGCAACCCCTCACAGATACTGTACTCTTAGCACAGCAATGAGACCTGTTGCAAAGCATTGCCTAAAAATTGTAATTACACGCCCCAACAGGGGCTGAAAAATTGTGCCTTAGGCACTGGTGCCACAACACTGCAACCCCTCACAGATACTGTACTTGGAGCACAGCAGTCACACGTGTTGCGAAGCATTTTTTAAAAAAATTGTAATTACACGCCCCTGTTAAACAGGGGCTGAAAAATTGTGCCTTAGGCACTGGTGCTGGTGCCACAACACTGCAACCCCTCACAGATACTGTACTTGGAGCACAGCAGTCACACGTGTTGCGAAGCATTTTTTTAAAAAAAAATTGTAATTACACGCCCCTGTTAAACAGGGGCTGAAAAATTGTGCCTTAGGCACTGGTGCTGGTGCCACAACACTGCAACCCCTCACAGATACTGTACTTGGAGCACAGCAGTCACACGTGTTGCGAAGCATTTTTTTAAAAAAAATTGTAAGTACACGCCCCTGTTATACAGGGGCTGAAAAATTGTGCCTTAGGCACTGGTGTGGTGGCATGGATCATTGAGGAGGAGGAAGAGGATAGTCAGTGAACATAACAGGACAGTCACTCAGCATCAGCATAGGCAGTCTTGAAGGGATGTGACATTATAAATTATTCCGTTATATCCGCTTCAGGTGCCTGGTAGCTGGTGGTGATCCAAGACTGATTCATTTTGATGAAGGTCAGACGATCAACCGAGTCGGTGGACAGGCGCACCCTATGATCGGTGACAAATCCTCCAGCAGCACTGAATGTGCGTTCGGAAAGAACGCTGGAGGCAGGACAGGCCAGTAGCTCAATTGCATACTGTGCAAGCTCTGGCCAGTGATCCATCCTCAGGACCCAGTAAGCCAGAGGATTTTCGGTGGGAAAGGTGTCCAAGTCTGACCTTGCCCCAAGGTATTCCTGCACCATGTATATCAGACGCTGGCGATGGTTGCTGGAACCGATCATACCTTGGGGCTGCGGACTAAAAAATTGTCTGAACGCATCGGTCAGACGTCCACCTTCCCCACCGCTCCTTCTGCTACTGACCGAAGCCTCAGCAACTCGTCGCCCAGGACCAGGAGTTTGTAACCTCCCAGTTTCTGGGAACGCGTTGCACAGACCTTTCTGCAAGGCCTCCCTGAGATGTCTCATCCTCTGCTCCCTCTGCGACGGCAGATAAGGTCCGCAACCTTACCCTTGTACCGTGGATCAAGGAGAGTGGCCAGCCAGTAATGGTCCCTCTCCTTGATCCGAAGAACACGAGGATCCTTCCGCAGGCTTTGCAGGATCAGGGAGGCCATGCAGCGTAGGTTAGCTGAGGCATTCGGTCCGGAGTCTTCTGGGTCACTGAGGATGACATGATCGCCAGCCACCTCCTCCCAGCCACGTACAAGTCCACTGGTTTGTTGGGACTGTACATCATCCCTAAAAGGCTGCTGCTGCTGATGCTGAGTGCCAGGCTCCACCTCCATGCTCACACAATCCTCCTCCTCCTCCTCCTCCTCCTCCTCATCCTCTTCCTGTGTGATGGGTGGGACAGAAGGAACACTGTCCGGATAAAGGGGGCCTTGAGAGGCAAGGAAGTCCTCCTCTTCCTGCCTCTGTTCTGCCTCAAGTGCCCTGTCCATTATCCCACGCAGCGTATGCTCCAACAGGTGGACAAGAGGTACAGTGTCACTGATGCATGCACTGTCACTGCTCACCATCCTCGTGGCCTCCTCAAATGGTGAGAGGACAGTGCATGCATCCCTGATCATGCTCCACTGACGTGGGGAAAAAAAACCAAGCTCCCCTGACCCTGTCCTGGTGCCGTAGTCGCAAAGGTACTCATTGATGGCCCTCTGCTGCGTGTGCAGTCGCTGCAGCATGGCCAACATTGAGTTCAACCTGGTGGGCATGTCACATATTAGGCGGTTCTTGGGCAGGTTCAGCTCCTTTTGCAGCTCAGTCAGCCGAGCATTGGCATTATAAGATCGGCGGAAATGCACACAGACTTTCCTGGCCTGCCTCAGGACATCCTGTAAGCCTGGGAACCTGCCCAAGAACCGCTGCACCACCAGGTTGAGGACGTGAGCCATACAGGGCACATGGGTGAGCTGCCCCTGTCGCAGGGCGGAGAGGAGGTTGGTGCCATTGTCAGAAACGACCATTCCTGGCTTAAGCTGGCGTGGCATCAACCACCTCTCGGCCTGCCCCTGCAGAGCTGCCAGAACCTCTGGCCCAGTGTGGCTCCTGTCCCCCAAACACACCAGCGCAAGCACGGCATGGCATCTTTTTGCCTGCGTACTTGCGTAGCCCCTTGTACGCCTACGGAGCACCGCTGGTTCCGAGGACAGAGCACTGGAGGAAGAAGAAGAGGAGGGGGTGGAGGAGAGAGGTGTGTCACAACCAGTAGCAGTAGTAGCATTTTGGAGGCGTGGTGGCGGAACAACCTCCAACACTATTGCACCTTGTCCTGCATCCCTCCCAGCTGCCAATAGAGTGACCCAATGGGCCGTGAAAGAAAGGTAACGTCCCTGTCCATGCCTGCTGGACCATGAGTCAGCGGTAATATGCACCTTACCGCTGACCGCCCTGTCCAGCGAGGCATGGACATTGCCTTCCACATGCCGGTAGAGAGACGGAATCGCCTTCCGTGAGAAAAAGTGGCGTTTGGGAACCTGCCACTGAGGAACCGCACATTGAACAAACTCACGGAAGGGGGCCGAGTCTACCAACTGAAAAGGCAGCAGTTGAAGTGCTAGCAATTTAGCCAAGCTAGCATTCAACCGCTGGGCATGTGGATGGCTGGGAGTGTACTTCTTTCGACGGTCCAGCAGCTGGGGCAGGGAAATTTGCCTGCTACTATCGGACGTCGGTGTACTGCAAGTACTTGGTTGTGACACACCTAATTCTACACCTTCAGTCCTCTCACAGCAGCTTTCAGAGAGGACTGAAGATGTAGTGGGGATGGAGATCCCAGCTGATGAGGAGCAAGGAGAGGTCCGCTTAGTTCTTTGGTGTGGGTCTTTTATGTGTGTCTGCCAACGAGCTGCATGGCAGGTCGACATATGTCTGCTCATGCTTGTGGTGCCCAAGCGGCTGATGTTTTGGCCACGCGAGATACGCTTGAGACAAATATTGCAAATAGCAGTGGTGCGATCTGATGCACTCGTCTCAAAAAAGGCCCACACCAAAGAACTTTTCTGATAACGTGCAGAGGCAGCACCCTGCACAGGCGGAGCTCTGCGGTGTTGTACAGTTGCTGTGCTGGCCTCTAGCTGGCCTCCAGGGGGCATCCTGCCTCGTTGGACATGTGACGCCGCATCCTCCTCCTCCTCCTCCTCGTCCTCCTCCTCATCCTCTCTCCCTCCAGGCACCCACGTGGCGTCAGTGACCTCATCATCCCCTCCCTCTTCACCACTAGAGCAAACCTGGCAGTAAGCTGAAGCTGGTGGAACAGTACTGGCAGATTGCTGTCCTTCAGCATCCCCTCTCTCTGCGCGCACACTACTGACTTCCTCAAGCTGGGTATCATCATCCGAGCCTTCGAATCGTTGGGCATCCTCCTGGAGCATGTACCCAACACTGTGCTCAAACAGTTCGGGGGACTCCTCAGGAGGACATGGTGGGTCTAGGGAAGGGGTGGCTGATGATGCCATTGAGTACGCGTTGGCAGCTGCTCTGCCAGTACCCTGAGCCTGGGTGAGAGAGAGAGAGGATGAGGAGGATGAGGAGGGCTTGGTCATCCATTCTACCAAGCCTTCAGCATGATGCGGCTCCACATGTCCAGCTGCCGAAAACAAAGACGCGCGTGTCCCATGGTCACGTGCTGATGACGATGCACGACCACGGCCACGTCCACTAGAAACAGAGCCTGCCTGCCCTGTGTTCTTGGCTCTGCATGCTCTGCCTCCCCTTGGCGGTCTTCCAGCCATTGTAGTCGGTAGTCCTGTGGGTGCTGCTGAGAAGAAAATATAGGAGCTCTGTGTGATGCCACTAACACACTAGAAGTCCTATGGGTGCTTCTGCAAAGAAAATATAGGAGCTCTGTGTGATGCCACTAACACACTAGAAGTCCTGTGGGTGCTGCTGAGAAGAAAATATAGGAGCTCTGTGTGATGCCACTAACACACTAGAAGCCCTATGGGTGCTTCTGCAAAGAAAATATAGGAGCTCTGTGTGATGCCACTAACACACTAGAAGTCCTGTGGGTGCTGCTGAGAAGAAAATATAGGAGCTCTGTGTGATGCCACTAACACACTAGAAGTCCTATGGGTGCTTCTGCAAAGAAAATATAGGAGCTCTGTGTGATGCCACTAACACACTAGAAGTCCTATGGGTGCTTCTGCAAAGAAAATATAGGAGCTCTGTGTGATGCCACTAACACACTAGAAGTCCTGTGGGTGCTGCTGAGAATAAAATATAGGAGCTCTGTGTGATGCCACTAACACACTAGAAGCCCTATGGGTGCTTCTGCAAAGAAAATATAGGAGCTCTGTGTGATGCCACTAACACACTAGAAGTCCTGTGGGTGCTGCTGAGAAGAAAATATAGGAGCTCTGTGTGATGCCACTAACACACTAGAAGTCCTGTGGGTGCTGCTGAGAAGAAAATATAGGAGCTCTGTGTGATGCCACTAACACACTAGAAGTCCTATGGGTGCTTCTGAAAGAAAATATAGGAGCTCTGTGTGATGCCACTAACACACTAGAAGTCCTATGGTTGCTTCTGAGAAGAAAATATAGGAGCTCTGTGTGATGCCACTAACACACTAGAAGTCCTATGGGTGCTGCTGAGAAGAAAATATAGGAGCTCTGTGTGATGCCACTAACACACTAGAAGTCCTATGGGTGCTTCTGCAAAGAAAATATAGGAGCTCTGTGTGATGCCACTAACACACTAGAAGTCCTGTGGGTGCTGCTGAGAAGAAAATATAGGAGCTCTGTGTGATGCCACTAACACACTAGAAGTCCTATGGGTGCTTCTGCAAAGAAAATATAGGAGCTCTGTGTGATGCCACTAACACACTAGAAGTCCTATGGGTGCTTCTGCAAAGAAAATATAGGAGCTCTGTGTGATGCCACTAACACACTAGAAGTCCTGTGGGTGCTTCTGAGAAGAAAATATAGGAGCTCTGTGTGATGCCACTAACACACTAGAAGTCTTATGGGTGCTTCTGCAAAGAAAATATAGGAGCTCTGTGTGATGCCACTAACACACAATTGAAGTCCTATGGGTGCTTCTGGGAAGAAAATATAGGAGCTCTGTGTGATGGGACTAACACACTACAAGTCCTATGGGTGCTTCTGGGAAGAAAATATAGGAGCTCTGTGTGATGGGACTAACACACTACAAGTCCTATGGGTGCTTCTGGGAAGAAAATATAGGAGCTCTGTGTGATGGCACTAACACACTACAAGTCCTATGGGTGCTTCTGGGAAGAAAATATAGGAGCTCTGTGTGATGGACTAACACACTACAAGTCCTATGGGTGCTTCTGGGAAGAAAATATAGGAGCTCTGTGTGATGGGACTAACACACTACAAGTCCTATGGGTGCTTCTGGGAAGAAAATATAGGAACTCTGTGTGATGGGACTAACACACTACAAGTCCTATGGGTGCTTCTGGGAAGAAGAAAATATAGGAGCTCTGTGTGATGCCACTAACACACTACAAGTCCTATGGGTGCTTCTGGGAAGAAAATATAGGAACTCTGTGTGATGCCACTAACACAGTACAAGTCCTATGGGTGCTTCTGGGAAGAAAATATAGGAACTCTGTGTGATTCCACTAACACAGTACAAGTCCTATGGGTGCTTCTGGGAAGAAAATATAGGAGCTCTGTGTGATGGCACTAACACACAATTGAAGTCCTATGGGTGCTTCTGGGAAGAAAATATAGGAGCTCTATGTGATGGGACTAACACACTACAAGTTCTATGGGTGCTTCTGGGAAGAAAATATAGGAGCTCTGTGTGATGGGACTAACACACTACAAGTCCTATGGGTGCTTCTGGGAAGAAAATATAGGAGCTCTGTGTGATGGCACTAACACACAATTGAAGTCCTATGGGTGCTTCTGGGAAGAAAATATAGGAGCTCTGTGTGATGGCACTAACACACAATTGAAGTCCTATGGGTGCTTCTGGGAAGAAAATATAGGAGCTCTGTGTGATGGGACTAACACACTACAAGTCCTATGGGTGCTTCTGGGAAGAAAATATAGGAGCTCTGTGTGATGGGACTAACACACTACAAGTCCTATGGGTGCTTCTGGGAAGAAAATATAGGAACTCTGTGTGATGGGACTAACACACTACAAGTCCTATGGGTGCTTCTGGGAAGAAAATATAGGAGCTCTGTGTGATGGGACTAACACACTACAAGTCTTATGGGTGCTTCTGGGAAGAAAATATAGGAACTCTGTGTGATGCCACTAACACAGTACAAGTCCTATGGGTGCTTCTGGGAAGAAAATATAGGAACTCTGTGTGATGCCACTAACACAGTACAAGTCCTATGGGTGCTTCTGGGAAGAAAATATAGGAGCTCTGTGTGATGGGACTAACACACTACAAGTCCTATGGGTGCTTCTGGGAAGAAAATATAGGAACTCTGTGTGATGCCACTAACACAGTACAAGTCCTATGGGTGCTTCTGGTAAGAAAATATAGGAGCTCTGTGTGGGACTAACACACTACAAGTCCTATGGGTGCTTCTGGGAAGAAAATATAGGAACTCTGTGTGATGCCACTAACACAGTACAAGTCCTATGGGTGCTTCTGGGAAGAAAATATAGGAACTCTGTGTGATGCCACTAACACACTACAAGTCCTATGGGTGCTTCTGGGAAGAAAATATAGGAACTCTGTGTGATGCCACTAACACATACAAGTCCTATGGGTGCTTCTGGGAAGAAAATATAGGAACTCTGTGTGATGCCACTAACACTAGAAGTCATATGGGTGCTTCTGGGAAGAAAATATAGGAACTCTGTGTGATGCCACTAACACAGTACAAGTCCTATGGGTGCTTCTGGGAAGAAAATATAGGAGCTCTGTGTGATGGGACTAACACACTACAAGTCCTATGGGTGCTTCTGGGAAGAAAATATAGGAACTCTGTGTGATGCCACTAACACATACAAGTCCTATGGGTGCTTCTGGGAAGAAAATATAGGAACTCTGTGTGATGCCACTAACACAGTACAAGTCCTATGGGTGCTTCTGGGAAGAAAATATAGGAACTCTGTGTGATGCCACTAACACAGTACAAGTCCTATGGGTGCTTCTGGGAAGAAAATATAGGAACTCTGTGTGATGCCACTAACACAGTACAAGTCCTATGGGTGCTTCTGGGAAGAAAATATAGGAACTCTGTGTGATGGGACTAACACAGTACAAGTCCTATGGGTGCTTCTGGGAAGAAAATATAGGAACTCTGTGTGATGCCACTAACACAGTACAAGTCCTATGGGTGCTTCTGGGAAGAAAATATAGGAACTCTGTGTGATGCCACTAACACAGTACAAGTCCTATGGGTGCTTCTGGGAAGAAAATATAGGAACTCTGTGTGATGCCACTAACACACTACAAGTCCTATGGGTGCTTCTGGTAAGAAAATATAGGAACTCTGTGTGATGACACTAACACAGTACAAGTCCTATGGGTGCTTCTGGGAAGAAAAATATAGGAGCTCTGTGTGATGGGACTAACACACTACAAGTCCTATGGGTGCTTCTGGGAAGAAAATATAGGAACTCTGTGTGATGCCACTAACACAGTACAAGTCCTATGGGTGCTTCTGGGAAGAAAATATAGGAACTCTGTGTGATGCCACTAACACAGTACAAGTCCTATGGGTGCTTCTGGGAAGAAAATATAGGAACTCTGTGTGATGCCACTAACACAGTACAAGTCCTATGGGTGCTTCTGGGAAGAAAATATAGGAACTCTGTGTGATGCCACTAACACAGTACAAGTCCTATGGGTGCTTCTGGGAAGAAAATATAGGAGCTCTGTTTGCTGCCACTAACACACTAGAAGTCCTATGGGTGCTTTTGGGGTGCAGTGCTGTACTAACAGCACTGCGGTTGGTACTACTGAAATACTGTACTAACAGTAAGACACGTACCAGACTAACCCCCAGCAGCAGCTAAAAACACACTAACCAGCAGCAGCAATGGACGATCAATGACAGGTAGCAATGGTTTAGCAAATAAATAGCCAATGGTTTAGCAAAGTAGAGCAAATCTTTCTATATGAATCTAGCAAAGAGTGACACAGAATCAGCCTGATCTCTCCTAAAGCCGGAACTCATGTGACCGGCGCCGACGGCGTGGCGGCCTTTTAAATGAGGGGGCGTGTACTAAAGCCCCTGAGCTGTAATTGGCTACAGGCGTCCTGCCTGTAGCCAATTATGGCTCCGAGTTTCCGGCGCTGTGATTGGCCAAGCCTGCGGGGTCACAGTGCATGCTTGGCCAATCATCAGCCAGCAATGCACTGCGCCGGCCGCGCCGGCCGCAATGCATTGCGGGGCCGCTCGCATCACACGAATGTGATGCGAGCGGCCAAAATAGTTCTGGGCTCGCCGAGCGAGCGAACACCCGGTGCTCGATGCGAACATGGGTTCGCATCGAGCACCGGGCCCATCCCTAGCACAGACCCTCGAGTCTTTTCCATGAATTATTCTCTTCCAGGCCGGTTCAAATTTTTGTAATTGAACCAGGCAGTTTCCAGAGTATGTAGCAGCACAGCCCTCTACGTACTCCAGCCGCTCAAAAGAACAGGAACAAAGCCAGGCCTGGGCACGTTTGATACAGCAGTTGGGGTCCATGGTTTTCCATACTTGGTTGTCCTTGACGACGAGTCTGCTCTGTGGTAGCAGTTGTTTCAGTATATTAGTGCCATTTCTCACCTCCACCTCACCAAGAACGATCATCTTGTATAAGGGTAAGGGTGTTGTTGACCATGTAGGGATGTCGACGGTCAGAGGTATTTCCTGCTTTCCGATGCAATCTTTATTACAAAGAGTATCCAGTATCCGCAGCAACCCCGGTTCGAATCCGGGTCACGGCACCAATGTAGTGATATAATATATACTTTGTAGATGGTATGTAGTTATTAATAAGTATTGTCCCGCAGCAAACCCAATTCTCCCAGAGAGAGATTTTATTGGCTTCCAAAACAGAACAGTATTATAATAGATGCCAAAATCATGGTATAATCATGACAGCGAATATTTCTCCTAGACCTGTACCTTCATAATCACAAGCCCTCCCTGAGATAGTTTTAGACTGAATGCCAGCCTGAATGTCTTCTCAAATACTGGTCTGACACTGGGGGGGGGGGGGGGGGGTTTCTGCTAAGTCAACCAAATGTTTACCATGAATACCCCCTCAAGTCTAATTACCATCAATAAATACTTCCTTTGAAATGTTCAACTAGGTTAAAAGGCCATACCTCACACCTAGGTAGACTTGCATAAGATTTACACATCAAACACATTACAATAGCGTCTACAAAATAGGGGATAGATTTATAGCATTTTTATTATTAATTTTTTTTTACAAGTAATGGCGGCCATCCGGGATTTTTATCTTGGCTGAGGCATTATGGCAGACACATCGCACAGTTTTGACACATTTTTGGGACCATTGGCATTAATACAGCGATCAATGCTATAAAAATGCATTGGTTACTGTAAAAATGTCACTGGCAGTAAAGGGGTTAACACTAGGGGGTGATCTAGGGGTTAACTGTGTTCCCTGGGAGCTGATTCTAACTGGAGGGGGAGGGGACTGACTAGAGGAAGTGACAGATCGTGGTTCCTAGCTAATAGGAACACACAATCTGTCACTCCTGTCAGAACAGAACAGGGAAGTGTGTGTTTACACACACTCGTCCCTGTTCTGTGTCTCCTGCTCACGATCGCTCGTGGCCGGTGGTCATCGCGTTCCTCGGCCACGAGCATCGGCACCCCCGCTGTGCAGCGCAAGCGCCTGCTATCCTGACCCCACCAGCTGTCGTAGCTATACGTGCAGGGGAGCCAGCCTGCTGCAGTATAACCGCGGCGGCTGGTCGGGAAGCTGTTAATATTCTTTTTTTTTTAACATAAAGTTTATTTCAAGTTCTTCAAAAGGAGCATACAATACCAAGTTACATTTTCATACAGACAGCTATCACAGTTGTTCTTGTATAACATTGCAGGTATATTTTAGTAACAGCAAAAGTAGCAAACAGTTAGTCCATTTTTTATGTCAGATATCTCTTAGGCCACTGAGGGCATAACCATCAACTGGTATACTTGAGGGGGGGAGGGCGGGTCTATTGATTACCTTCTTCAGGGTTGCATCCGCCGCCCAAAGTTAGAATAAGGATTGAGGTCAACTAATGGAGGGAGTACTTATCTTAAGCCCCATACACACGCGCGGATTATCCGAGGACCAGGTCCGTCGGATCATGTCCGTCGTACTTTGTCCGATGTTGGTTTTGCGTACACACGGTCGGACAAAGTTGTCGGAAAATCCGATCATTCTGAACGTGGTGACGTTTGTTGCCTACGACGGGACTACGTAGAGGCTAGTAGCCAATAGCTTTGGTCTTGTAATGTGATCTGAGCATGCGTAGCACTTTGTCCGTCGGACTACCATACACACGATCGGATTTGGTGTGATCGGACCTTGTTGTCAAAAAATCTATCCAGCAGGAGATAGGACTTTGTCCGTAGGACAATCCGACGTACACTGTCCGATGGTGCATACACACGGTCGGATTTTTCGACAACATTGTCCGATCGGACAGAATCCATGCGAAAATCCGACCGTGTGTATGGGGCTTTAGAGAGGAGAGGAGGCCTGCCCAGCTACTCAATAGGCCAGGTGTTTCGCTTTTACCCATGCAGCCCAAATTTTATCAAACTTTTTGGGGCAATTCCTTCCTAAATATGTAAGTTTATATAATGGTAGGGCTGCATTGATTAAGGATTGCCATAGTTGTTTGGTGGGCGGCTGAGTCTGATTCCATTGCAATAGTATCGCATTTCTAGCGTAGAACGTAGCGTAAAAAACAAACAGTTTTTTTTCCCCCAGGGGGCATCAAGAAAATCACAGACACCCAACAGGAGAGTGATCGGGCTGAGAGAGTCAGCTTCCCAATTGAGTTAATATCGGTCAAAACATTCTAGCAAAAGGTGATCACTGCTGGACATGACCAGACCAGGAAGAAGCATTGTCCGAGTTACATCTAGGGCAGTTTGCTGTTCAGTCAGGGTATATTCTCGCCAAATGTACTGGAGAGTAATATGCACGGTGAAGAAATTTTAATTGTATGAACCTCTTGAAGAGATCACAAGGGTCAGGTATTGCTGTATACCCTCCTCCCAGTCATCGTCTGCCAGCTCTGGAATGTCCTTCTGCCAGAGCTTGAGCAGTTGAGAGACTTTAGATGTGTCTAGAACAGCTAGCAGATTGTATAGTGTAGAAAGTGTTTTCCCACCCTCAGATGATCGGAGCTCCTTTTCCACATTCAACATCTCCAGGGCCACTAGTGAGGGGAATTGAGAACGAAAGGCATGACGCAATTGAAGAAACCTAAAGAACATGTGGTTCGGTAGGTCTCTGTCTCTCTTTAGAGCGTGGAAGGGGATCAGCTGCCCCTGAGATACTATGTCTCCCAAGGTCGTTATCCCATGCCTGGCCCACACAACTGGGTCTGGGATGGAGCGGAAATGGGGCAAACAAGGATTACCCCATAAGGGAGTAGCTGGGGACCATACAAGTTTCTTGTTGTTAACAGTGTCCCACACCTTAAGGGTCGCCCCCATAGGTAGGGTCACTTGTGGGTTAGATCGGGGGCCCCTATGCACCAGATTCCTCAGTTCCGCATACAAGCCAAGAAGCGCTACATCTAATGTGGATTCAGGGTTAGCTGGGTTCTCGGAGAGCCACCATTTAAAAGTCACCAAGACCGCCGCCCAGTAATATTTCAAAAAGTAGGGTAGGGCCAGGCCCCCTAGTGTAATGGGTAATTGTAACGTCGTTTTAGCTATTCTAGGGGCCTTCTCGTTCCAAAAAAAATGTAGTAATTATACTATCTAGGTGTTTAAAGAAGCTATTTGGTATGGGCACAGGGGTCTGTCGGAAAAGATAAGTAAATCTGGGCAATATTGAAATTTTTATTAAATTGACCCGGCCCACTGGTGTTAGGGGCAGAGACTTCCATGTGTTACATTTTTGTGAGAAGTTATTGACTACTGGGTACAGGTTAAGGGTAACAAATTGTTTCAAATCCAGATGGATCTCTACACCCAAATATTTGAACTGGGAGACCCTATGAAGCTGCCCATCCATCTGGGAAGGGCCAGCATCTGAGTGTAGAGGGAACAAAAGTGATTTCCCCCAATTTATATGTATGTCTGAATAGTGACCAAATTTGTCAATAACCGATAGGGCTGCCCGCAGAGATACCCGTCATCCTTAAGATATAACAAGGTGTCGTCAGCGTATAACGGCAACTTCTCTTGGAGGAGGCCTCTAACAATCCCCTGGACCTCGGGTGTAGATCGAAGTTGTCTGTAATATAAGGCAAGTAATATTGGAATGACGAAATAAAAATAAAAAAAACAACAAAACACCCATCCCATCCCACCCCACACCCCAAAAACTAAACCGCGGGGTGTTTGAGTACCCAAACCAAACTTAGTTAAACTCATAAACAGGAGGAACCTCCTAAGGGGGTAGTGTGAAAAGAGTTAGCACACCTAGGACTCAGTTCTCGAAAGTGGTGGGATCCGGTCACTCCACCATATACATTTCCTGGAGGCAGCAAGTAATTGAGGGATTTTTCAAAAAACCCAGCGTACCTCGGACTGGCGGTTAGCAACATACGCTTAGAATACTCTAAGGGCTCAAGCTTAGTTACAATGGTGTTTAAAGAAACTATTAAACATGAAACATAACTGAGGGGAGGGAGTAGGAGACTCTACCCCCAACTTTTCTCATACTCCATATTTCCAGAGGTATCACAGGATATAAACCGAATACTGACTTACGGCCTGCAGAGCGATCCATAACCATGTCAGTCCTGTCTCCCCATTGGGGTGTGTTGGATTTAATATTTCTGCGGTTCACTTCCTGTTTTGCTGCAAGCAGAAGCAATGGCTGGGCCCACCTGCGGTGAAGACGGCTCCAGGCTAGAGGCACAGCCCCTGAGAGGAGAGTGTCCTGGATCACCTTTTGCTGGTGTTCATTGGATGAAGGCAAGGGGGGGGGGGTTTGAATGAGTGAGCTTGGTAAAAGGAATTCGCAGAGAGCTCTTCTCTCTGTTTGCTGGGAATCCCTGACATGAGAAGATGTCTCTAGTCACCTCATGGTCTGGCGGCCATTTTTCGAGGCTACAATGAGGGCCCTGTGATAAGTATCTTTGATATTCTTGTATTATATGATTTGATTGTAAGCCTTGTGATATTGTAATGTCTTTTATTACTTTATGTTAGCATTCCTGATTCTTGGGAAATAAATAAGATAGTGTGTTATTAGCAGCAGTTTGTGTTTGGTTTCATAGCTAACCTCGTATTATTGTGATACTAACAGTAGCATGCGCTCATAGGTTTAACAGACTAACAACATTATAGGGACTAGACAATTATACGTAGATGATATAATATTAGTTATTAATATTGTATCGAATTCTACATTTGGCACCCCAGATGGGACGTGTAGAATATTGTTTTTCTGCACAGGATTCACAAACCCTAATGTATTTTTTGTTTTGAGTCCTGGTAATCAAAGACACCCAGAACTGAAAATCGTCTCTCGTGTGGACAAGATTGGCGCTGGCTCGCGAATTCTGAAACCACGCTTGGATGGTCATGAAAATTCTGTGAAAGATCTCATCGGTGAAACGGACGCGTAGAACCTGGTGAGAGCTGTGGCTGATATATGTATATATATGTTAAATGTTGTATTGCTAATGCAAAGTGTTAGAATACTTGTAGCTGGTCAAGAGGGCTGATCACCCTTGGTTAAAGATTGACAGGAATTACCATACATCTTTGACGAAAAGTGGGAGAAATAGATTGTTATTTTCAAGTTTTTTTTACGTTTTTATTTTTTTTTTATTTTTTTGCATTTTTACCCATGTGGCAGGAAGGCCTAACAGGATTTTTACCCTAACAGGAAGGCATTGATTAAGAGTCTGCCTTGTGTCTTAGAATGTGCCTTGTGTCTTGTTGTAAAACTACAAGTAACAAATTTGTGTTTAAACGGATGTGTATCTGTTTTTTTTTTTTTTGTTGTTATTGTTTTTTGTTGTTGTTGTGGGTAGGCTAATTAGCATATCAATGGAAGTCATTGAAAGTTTCGTTAACAAACAATGTAATGTAAAGCCCCATACACACGGTCGGAACTGCTCGGATTGAGCAACTTCAATGTGGGTAGGCTAATTAGCAAAGATCGTGTGTACGGTTGTCCGACCGGACAAAGTGCTACGCATGCTCAGATCACACCAAAAGTCATTGAAAGTTTCATTAACAAACATCAGCTGATAATGCCACAGTAAATGTGGTTAGTCTTTTCAATGGATAGGCAAAAGTTGTATTATTTAGAATGATATCAAGTAAAAGTGATAATGAATGAAGAATCTTGAATGCTATGGGAGCGATTATTTTTTTTATTTTTATTTGTTTCCCGTGAGTTGTAAGAGCTAACGATAATTGGGTTTGGTTTAGTACTCAGTGCAGTGTTGGAACGTTAGTACAAATAGAAGTGTGGATTGTGTGCTTGTGAGAATGGAACTTGTGTATACATATGTTAAGAAGTACGCCTCTGCCAGTTATCATTCATGTGCAGATGAACCTCTTAAAAGCCAGTGTAATGTACTAGTGTCTCAGTGTCAGCAACAGAATAGCAGATTACTGGGTAAACAGCTAAAAAAGAAAGCGAAAAAGGAAAAATTGGCTAATGAGATTGCAGTGTTGCTCAGAATTAAAGTTATATCTGAGCAAACTGGGGAGAAGTGGGAAGCAGAAAGGAGACATCTCGGTGAAGATATAGAGGAAATCAGTGGAAAACTTCTAAGGCTTGTAACAGCCTCCAGTAGTGAGATTGACAAATTGCGGGCAAAAGCCGCCGATTTGTCAGAAAAAAATAGTGACCTACGAGAACAGCTTCAGAGGTGCAGCATGGACTGCGTCATGAAGAGTAAACTTGTAGAGTCATTGCGAATAAAGTTATCAGAGATGGAAGAATTGGTTATGTCTTTAGAAAGGAAAGTAGCAAACGCACACTCCCAACTTCTTATTAAAGAACAGTGTATAATATCGCTCAATGAGCACAAAGCAACATGCCAATTGGCCGATATCTGCACAGTCAGTGAGGAAAAGAGCCGTGAGGAAACACAGTCTACTATTGCGCCTATAGCGTCAAAGCAGAATGACAGTTTGATTACAATCCAAGAGAGACTCACGTTATGCCAGATTCTGGGGGAATTTAATGCCCTGGAGTCGCCAGTGACGCTGTCCAATAAGTTTGAGGCTCTAATCCATAAATTCCAGTTGAATAATGACGATGCATGCTCTCTTCTAAAAGCATGGCTACCAGGACCTTTGATAGGCCAGTTATCGGCACAGGTTAAGGATAATTTAGCAGATGCAGAGGGGCGGAGGAAAGAATTGCAGCGTCTTGTGGACAGTCGTGATAATGGTATGAGTGATTTGCAACGAATGAAATTTAGGAGAGGAGTTGACCCAATATTGTTCTGCAGTGAGTATCTTGCATTGTATACGAGAGTCTTCAACTGTCCTGACTTATTGGAGGATGATGCAAGTTTCATATACTCGATGGCCAATAATTGTTATGTAAGCTATCCCACTAGAATGGCTCTGAGGAATGCTAGGTCCTACCAAAATTTTGTCAATATCCTGCGAGATTTTTGTCAACAGTCCAGTGATAGCGAATATGGGTCAAAGGCAGGTGTATCCGTATTAAGCAGAAATACAGGAAGGCGGATGATGGGAATCGATGTTGGAGACGTAAATACAAGTGTGGTAGCTGCGCTTGAAATTGATTCAGGAATTGAAATAGAAACTTCTGATGACTCCTCAGACGATGGAAGTGTAAAGTCTGTTAATTCCAATCACAGTAATATTATCCAGCAATGTGAATTTCCAGCACAAGATGTTAAAAAAAGGGCCTATGCAGGGGAACCAGAGCTAAAATGTTGTTTGTGTAAAAGGGGAGGTCACATCGCAAAGTATTGTTGGGCGAATAACGATATCAAAAAAAGATCATACCTGAAAACTACCCCAAGGCATTATGAATGTTATTCGGCCAGGTGGGGTAGCAATCCAAAGCATGGAGCCCATAGTAAGCAAACCCAATTCCCCGTTAAGACCCAATTACGGAGTCTACAAACTGAAAAGCAATATGTAGGACAGTTGCATAAAATCAAAATGGAAGTAGCCGAATGGTTATTCAAACATAGCACTGGGGGAAGCAATGCTAGCAGCACTTAGTCAGCTGCAAGTATGTTAAAAATACTCTGATCAAAGTTTCCTTCCTATGAATAAGGTTTTAAGTATTTTTGTATTTTTTTTTTTTTTTATAAGGTTTAATGTTTTATTAATTTAATGAATTTTTATTAGGTTTTTTTTTAATTTTCTTTATTATAAATTTTTTTTATTTTTTCCATTAATTTTTTCAATTTTTTTTATTATTAATTTTTAATTTTTTTTTTTATTATGAATTTTTTTTTTCATATTTTTTTTTTTTTTTATTAATTTTTTTTCAATTTTTCATTTTTCAATTTTTTTTTTTTTTATTAATTTCTGTTTTAGTTTTAATGTTTGTAATTTTTATTTTTTTAGTTTAGTTGTTTATACTACAACTCGGTGTTCCCCTAGCAGTACAATTAATGAGAAGAGACTTGGGGCACTTAAAGTCAATTGTCATGATAATCGTGTTTAATCATTGTCTTTGTGTTCCTTTTCCAGAGACCAGGGAGAGAACAGGTTTGGATACTAAACATTTGTGTTTTGTTTGCAGGTCCGTCAAAGTGAGACCAACACGGGGGTTAGGTTATTGTAAATGCATAATCGATTATCACATGGTACCATGAGCTCATTAATTAGTAATTGTTTGCAAACAATGAAAATATTTAAACAATAATCTGACAAAACTAAAGAGTTACAAATGAGGTAGCAAATGTTGTGATGAAGTTACAAATGTTTTGTTTTTGTGTGTGTTTTTCCCATTAACTTATTGTCTTTCAGATAAAAAAAAGAAACATGTACTCTTCTCAGGAGAAAATCCATGGATGTCTTTAATTAAAAGTTGAGTGTTTGTCATTGTTGTATGGTGGTTGTCTTGTCGTGTGGTTCTTGGGTGATAATGGCCAGATTTTTAATTTTTTTTGGGGTATTGGTTTAGTCATCTATTTTAGTGTTAATTTCGTTTTTTTTTGTTCAGGTGGGACATCACTATGTTTAGCCCACCTGAAAGGGGGGTAATGGGCGATGCCCTCAGGTAGCAGCTGGATACTTTTTGTTTAAGACAAAGTTGGTAGAAAACCAGTCTAGCCACGGGAGGTTTTTCTTTTACTAAAAGGTTTAGCCTTTGTCCACCTGAAAGGGGAATTAGTGCATAGATCGTAAGATAAAGATAAATGCATTGGTTGTTTTTCTTTTTGCGTTTTTAGATTGAGAATTTTTGAGAAACAACAGTGACGTTCGTTTTTTTTAATTTTTGATCATACCATGGGGATTCATTTTAGAGTGGAGTCTGCCTAAAGAGGTCAGGGTTGTTTTGATAGTTTGATCAAGTTGCAGAAGCCAGGAATACTAAGTAAATAGGAAATAGGAGTAAATATAATAAGCAAGCAGATATTATGGATAAGAATTTGATTCTGCTCTTGTTTTTCAATTCCAGAATCCTGGTGGAGCGAGATTGGAAAGGTTCTGGAAAAATGGATGACAGATGATCATCTGGTTGGCAGTTTGTCTGTGCCATACCACGCCCCAAATTTATTCCACTAAATATCAGGAGAGACGGGACAAACAAAAAGATTCACTTTAACACTTTTCTTTTCCTATGGACGATCTGGTGCTGAATCTGAAAGACTGTGCCTATCAATAAGACTTGAAACATTTTTTTTTGCTGGACTCTCTCCTGATGAATGCAAACGTGTTATTAATATACGTACAATGGGTTGGAGGTTGGGGGAAGGAACATAACACATCCAATCCATCAGAACATGAAAATGTAAAATATATATGTTTTTGTTGGAGGGAGGAGTTGAAATAAGAAAAGTTGTGTAATGTATGACATGTATTGACGTAACGGAATTTATATGGTGCAGGTACCCAGGAGGCGGGCACTTATGCATAATAAGGTGTCTGTTGGCCGGACTAGAGGGTGTCAGGTGACACATCAATGGGGTGAACATTTCCTTGTATGGGGGAGATGCGCCTGGTTGAGGTCTCACCTGAGAAGTTGAAACCCTGCACAGGGAATGCCAGTGTATACACACAGGAGCATGCTCCGATAGATAAAGGGAACAAACGCTGACTACCAGAGTACAGTATGCCTTCACCACATGGCGCTGCAACATCTCACAGTGGTTGATAAAACCTATTACCCTATATTTGCTGAGTATACGCTGAATCAAGTGCTGTCATCGTACCAGTGACTTACTCCCAGAGATGTGCGGACACAGAATAAGGTGCATGCAGGATGCTTATCTCTGAGGAGTAACCACAAGAGGAGGCATGTATTCAGCACTATATTGGGGGAATAGGAGCTGGGATGGGTGTTGGTAATGGAGTAGACATCGGTATCCTGAGGAACAAACTCTCAGCCATAGCTTGAGCGGGACTTTGTTACTCAGAGAGATTGGTGGCATCCTTAATAACATTCACAAAATACCCAGGGTAAATTAGCTCCAGATTTGGTGAACCATATTGAGAGGTTGGTGGAGGGTGTGAGGGTACAGGATGGAAATCGGTCATGGGCTCTGGCGTACACGCAGTGTCGGATGGAAGTGTCAACCAGCATCAAGCTGATTGTGCAATCTCTGTATAAAGGGCAGTGGCCTGATGAGTCAGCATCACCGCTCAGTAAGACTCTGCCAAAACACGTCGCCTACACTAATCCAAAATGGTGGTCGAATGCCTGGATGGGCTGTACCAGTTTGGATGGTGAAAGGTGTTAGGCTGTATGATCCCATATACAGAAGTGCGGACTTGGTCTGTATGTTTGGTGGCATCAATGGGCTTACTGATTGGGGATTCTATCTTGTCGCATTTGAGGCTAAATCACCCACATGTGATCAGAGGAGATGGAAGCAGGTTGATACTTCCTTCGGTCGGAAGTATGACCATGATGTCCTTTGTATGCCAGGTCAATACATCATGGTGGTGAACGTAAAAATGTTGGGAAGTTATTTCAGGGATCATTGCTGGGGAGGAAGCACCTGGGTGTCATTTGGGACATAGACAAGTTTGTTTCTTTGTCCTAAAGAATGCCGATGTAATGTTAGTCATAAAACTGGAAGGTTCCTTGAACCTAACCATAGGTAGAGGTGCTTGGTATACCCTGGGCATGGTCTCTGAAATCCAGGCACAGGGATGGAATTGTGTGGTTTTGTAATTTTTGCAAATTTATATGTGTGATTAGACTCAATATTTATATAGAAGGGTCTCCCATTTGGCTATGCAAGTTGAGGGACGAATTGACAGTAGAGTCTCTGTGTACAAATTAGAGACCTTGCTGCCAAGTCAGAGCCCTGCAATACCGTTGTGAGCAAGCCTGCCTAATCCCGACCCATATGTACAGTAAAGGGTTATAGGGTTGGGAGCAGGGTGCGTAAATGGACGGGACACATATATATGTATATAGTATGGTAATAAGTTGATTTAGATTATGGTATAGTGTGACCTATGAGTATTGTAGGTTATTAATGTGGGTGAATAAGGCCCTCCTCGAGACTTATCTAAATAATAGATCAGTATTTGAGAGCTGTTTCATATGTTGCTCTGAATGTGTACTGGTGAATGGTGAATGAATGGATACCCCTTGCCTGTATTGCATCCGTCCGGAAGATACCAAAGATACCTAATGGCGACATGGAAGCTGTCGCTGAAGAAAGATGTGTCACTCAGTGGCAAAGCGGCATGTGTCGGGAAGCATAACACGGTAAGACCACAATGGACTGTTCCATAGGAGCTGTTTCTGCACACGTTGTAAAAATACAACACGTTAAGACGTTTAAAGGACTGTTCTATGGATACTGGTTTGGAAACGCATGTCAGGGACACGTTGTAAAAATACAACACGTTAAGACGTTTAAAGGACTGTTCTATGGATACTGGTTTGGAAACGCATGTCAGGGACAAAACAGTTATGGACTGTTCAATAGGAGCCGTGTCTGAAGAAGGGTTTTTATGCGACTTTCAGTCGCAAAGCGGCATATGTTGGATTTAATATTTCTGCGGTTCACTTCCTGTTTTGCTGCAAGCAGAAGCAATGGCTGGGCCCACCTGCGGTGAAGACGGCTCCAGGCTAGAGGCACAGCCCCTGAGTGGAGAGTGTCCTGGATCACCTTTTGCTGGTGTTCATTGGATGAAGGCAAAGGGGGGGGGTTTTGAATGAGTGAGCTTGGTAAAAGGAATTCGCAGAGAGCTCTTCTCTCTGTTTGCTGGGAATCCCTGACCTGAGAAGATGTCTCTAGTCACCTCATGGTCTGGCGGCCATTTTTCGAGGCTACAAAGAGGGCCCTGTGATAAGTATCTTTGATATTCTTGTATTATATGATTTGATTGTAAGCCTTGTGATATTGTAATGTCTTTTATTACTTTATGTTAGCATTCCTGATTCTTGGGAAATAAATAAGATAGTGTGTTATTAGCAGCAGTTTGTGTTTGGTTTCATAGCTAACCTCGTATTATTGTGATACTAACAGTAGCATGCGCTCATAGGTTTAACAGACTAACAACATTATAGGGACTAGACAATTATACGTAGATGATATAATATTAGTTATTAATATTGTATCGAATTCTACAGGGTGCCAGGAAAAAGGATAACCTCTCCTCCCACCTCAGTGCCCCCAGTCAGGTAGTTGGCAAATGAAAGGTTGGTGGCTCTCCCCACATCGTCAGAAGTGGAAAGTGCAGTTCCATATCACAGAGACTCCTTCTCCTAACATGTAGGGGGAGAGAAAGGGGGGGCGTAGTATGCAGTCAGGCACTGCTGGAGGGGAGAGGCGAAGCAGGCTCTCCCTTAGTTCTTTAAAGCAGGTCACCCATCAAAACAGTGACTAGAGTTTCATAGTTCCATAAACCAGGGCTCCCCTAGCAAACCGAAACCAAAGTATTGTCAGGTGGGGTCGGATGAGCCTAGTCCAGCAGGCCTTCTGGTCACCATCTAGTTGCCTCCTCCGGGGAAGTGAAAAACTTGGTTGTCTCACCGTCCACCAACCTGAGTCGCACCGGGAACATCATGTTGTACTTGAGCCCCTTGGTGCATAGCTGGGCCTTGATCTGGTCGAATGTCCTGCGTTGCCTCTAAGTTTCAACCGAATAGTCAGGAAATAGCATGATCTTTGTATTCTCATGGCGCAGTACTCCCTGTTTTCTTGCTTCCCTCAGGACCAGATCGCGGTCCCTGAAGTTCAGTAGGCGGAAGATAAACGTGCGTGGCGGGGCGCCTGGCGGTCCCTGGACAGATGGCATTCTATGAGCCTGTTCCACCGCAAAGTGAGGGGAGAATGGCGTCTGAGGGAGTGTACGTAGCAGGTGTTCCGTGTAGGCCGCGGGATCTCTCCCCTCTACTCCCTCAGGAAGGCCTACCAGTCTCAGGTTATTTATGCGGTTCCTGTTTTCCATTGCTCTCATCTTTGTGTGCGGAGGGAGGCAGTATGGTTCTGGACCGTATCCTCAGTGTCTCCAACCCTCTGCTCCGCCTCAGACAGCCTGTCCTGGTATTTGTCCATGTCCCGCCGTATGAGACCCATTTCCAACCTGCATTTGTTCAATTTTGGTGGTCAGGGTGGTATTTTGGCATCCTGTAATGGCTTGCATAAGTGCCTGGAATTGCTCCAATCCCAGTGGGGGTGGATCGGCCTGCTCTGTCTGGAACGCCATGTTATGTGCCACCACATACTATGTTAGTATGTTGCCTTTTCTTGGTAATCCCTGGAGAGAGGAGAAATTAACTTGCCAGGTGTGGAGCTCCCGTTCCCCACATCCTATTAGGTCGCCACCTTGACCACGCCCCCCCCCCCGCGGTTAATATTCTTTAGCTATTTAAATATGTACACGGAACAAAAGAGGAAGTTGTTTTTAATGTCTCACTGTGTGTGAATTTGTAGCACTGTGTACGCACTACCAGCCCATAGAGCACAGTAATAATCCCCGTCATCTGCAGCCTGTACATTACTGATAGACAAAACACTTGAGCCTCCTTGGATGGATCCAGTAAAATGTTCAGAGGTTCCTGGGGGTTTTATATTATGATTACTGGCTCCATTACTACTTGTTAAACCTTTAGGAGCATTCCCAGGTGCCTGATATACTCAAGTTGGGTAGTTGTCACTAGGGATGAGCTTTCTGTTCGGGTCGAACATTGGCTATTAGCCCGTTCGTCGAAAACCGAACATTATGGGCCGTTCGCGCCAAATTCGAGCGTTGCGTAAGCGCAGTGCATTGCTGTATGATGATTGGCCACCATGACCTGCATGCTTTGGCCAATCACAGCGCCCTCAGCTAAGAGAGCCATAATTGGCCAAAGGCAGGGTGCCTTTCGCCAATCATGGATCGGGGGACTAAGTCCACGCCCACACTATATAAGGCCGACTGCACGTCGGCCTCGTGTGGTGTCATTGCCGGCGTGAACGAAGAGAGAGTGTATATATATATATACATACAGTCAGTCTAGTATATACAGTATCTCACAAAAGTGAGTACACCCTTCACATTTTTGTAAATATTTTATTATATATTTTCATGTGACAACACTGAAGGAATGACACTTTGCTACAATGTAAAGTAGTGAGTGTACAGCTTGTATAACAGTGTCAATTTGCTGTCCCCTCAAAATAACTCAACACACAGCCATTAACGTCTAAACCGATGAGGCCCCTTTCACACTGGGATGGGAGCCGCGGTGACAGTAAAGCAGCGCTATATTTAGCGCTGCTTTACCGTCGTTTTAACCGCGGTATTCGGCCGCTCGCGGTGCGGTTTTACCCCCCGTAGTGGCGCTTTGCGGCGGTATTGCTGCGGTTTTACCGCGGTGTCCCATTCTAATCAATGGGAAGGAGCGGTATAGGAGCGGTGAACACACCGCTCCTATACCGCTCCTAAGATGCTGCTAGCAGGACTTTTTTTGTCATCCTGCTAGCGCACCGCTCCAGTGTGAAAGCCCGCCGGCTTTCACACTGGAGTTAAAGGGACCGGATTTTTTCATGCGGTGAACAGGCGCTATTTTTAGCGCTGCACCGCATGAAAAGCGCCCCGGTGTGAAAGGGGCCTAAGTGAAAATGTCCAAATTGGGCCCAATTAGCCATTTCCCCCCCCCTGGTGTCATGTAACTCGTTAGTGTTACAAGGTCTTAGGTGTGAATGGGCAGCAGGTGTGTTGAATTCTGTGTTATCACGCTCTCTCTTATACTGGTCACTGGAAGTTCAACGTGGCACCTCATGGCAAAGAACTCTCTGAGGATCTGAAAAAAATAATTGTTTCTCTACATAAAGATGGCCTAGACTATAATAAGATTGGCAAGACCATGAAACTGAGCTGCAGCATGGTGGCCAAGACCATACAGCGGTTTAAAAGGACAGGTTCCATTCAGAACAGGCCTTGCCATGGTCGACCAAAGAAGGACCCATCCTTCTTAGTACCCATCCTATCCACCTATCCTACAGTGGGTAGCTCTACTTAGATATTACATACTTACATATAAATTATGCAAGTAAAAATCATTTGATGATAAAAGCATATCATCGATATTTTCTTATTCAGTTTAGTATTTACAGCACTTGATTATGTACTTACAGCAAATGATGATATAGATGAAAGATAGAAATGCATAAAATAGCACAGTGGTACCCAATATATATCATATATACATGATTATACATCCAATGTGACACTGAATATTCACATGTAATAAAATCAATATAGACCCCCACAGATTATAAGGGAAACACTAAAGTGTTCTCACCATGCAATAACCAAAAGTGAATAATAAAAAAAGTCCAAAAACAAAAAATCTTCTGTAGTGTAATGTGCCAAAATCTTTTGTGATAATACAGATGATAACCCTCCTTAGATAATAACAGACACTTCACCCAGTGTTATGTTGGTCCGTTCACCTCTGTATTTGACCTTAAAGAGGAAGTAAACCCTGATGGGTTTTACTTCCTCTTTTGCTCGCTGCAAAGCCTGCAAATGAAAAGCATAATGGGCTAGTATGCATTGCATACTAGCCCATTATGTGCCTCTTACCTGCAAAATAATCCAGTGATGTCCCCTGTGTAGGCAGTGTCCATCTTCTGGCCCCTCTTTCTTCCGGTCTGCAGACTTCTGCTCTGTGATTTGCATGCGCACGGGAGCCACGATTAACAGCACAGGCTAGGGCAGAAACGGCACTTAGTTTTCTTTCTTTACCGCGCATGCGCCGTTGGAATTTTCAGCGGACTACAAGTGAAATATCTCCCAAACGGGGCACGTTTAGGAGATAATTCCACTACCTATAGGTAAGCCTTATTCTAGGCTTACCTATAGGTAGAAGTCCAAAAAGTGGGTTTACAACCACTTTAAAGCTTCCTAAGAGGTTAAACAGCTTTAGCCATATATGGCCCCAAATTTGGATCTATCTTTGGTAATTATTAAACCTCAGTACACAGCGCTCATTTGTGTTATCCTGGTGCTATTATCTACCATTAATCAACTGTGTGAAATATATAAATTCATCATTTACATAAAGTGCTCCTGTCCATGAATAATTTCAAACAAATACAAAAATCACCCTTCCTGTCTCATTAGTGAACTCTATACAAAGCGTCCAATTGCTTGCCTCTGTAATCAATCAGTGATGTCTCTTTTCAAAGTGCTCTGTGCTTAAAGTGAGAAAAAATATCGTATACATATATACTCTTCTGTGTTTCTTATCCTCCACTGTGCTTCATCACCACACTTGTACACTTACCATATGACCATGACCTCTCTGGAAAGAGCATGGTCAAAATGCAATTTTCCCCCAAGGGGTTAATAATCCTAGGCAGTAGCTTTCCCACTCCAGGCTAATTATCGCCATAAAACGGAAGAGAGAGAATTCTAATAGTGTAAAACCTTTTATATATATATATAATCTCAAAACGTGCTTACATTATAAAGTGCATTCCCTTTGCACCAGGGTTGAATTGCTTTTGTATAACCGGCCCGCTCCACAAACTCTCAGTGTGAGCACAGACTATCCTCAATATCTCACCACTCCCAAGTGTCAGACTCTTGTTCAGCACAGATAGCTTCCTGTATCGCTGCCCTCTATCTGTGCTATCAAAATGGTGGTGTCTGTCCAGACTGGAAGAGATGTATGTATGTTGTCACTTCCGGGGTAACAATGACGTCACTTCCAGTGTCAGGCCACGATAGCCATGCCATTCTTCTCAAAGATTTTCATCCATATTGCCTGGACAAGACATGACATTAAAGCCGCAAGCAGTTTTAAGTGGCTTCTTTTTTTCCTTTACAAATGTCATTTTGTGCAGGGACAGTTCTAAACACGGGAAACACATGTCACTTCACAGGCATACTTTAGACACCCCCCATGTACCATATTTAAAGGAATATTTTGCTTTTTTTTCACTTCTTGCATCATTAAAATCACTGCTCCAGAAAAAACATCCGTTTTCTTTTTTTTTACGTTCGTGCAAACTTTCAGTCCGTTCGCAGGTTCTGGTGCGAACCAAACCCGGGGGTGTTCGGCTCATCCCTAATCACCAGCTACCAAGCACCTGATGCTGATGTAACCAATTGATTTTTCTATGGATGTGGGATCCCTTGAAGACTGTCTATGCTGAGTGACTATCCTATTATGCTGAGTGACTATCCTATTACTCCTCAATCTTCATGATGATAGCTTCTAAGAATATTTTTGGTTCAGGGCACCACCACCACCACCAGGGCTTGTTCCTGCACTCAAGAGTATCTGTGAGGGGTTGCAGTGTTGTGGCACCACCACCACTGCCTAAGGCCCAATTTTTCTGCCCCTGTTTAACAGGGGCACGTAATTACCTAAGGGCCTGGTAATGGGCTGGGGGGGGGACCCATGCTGTTTTTCTTAATTATTTTAATTTATATTGCCGGGAGCCGACAATACATTACAGCCGCAAGCAGTTTTAAATTACTTTTATTCCTTTAGAAATATCATTTTGCTGCAGGGACTGTTCTAAACACGGGAAAAATGTGCCACTTTACAGGCATACTATAGTCACCCCCAGGCATGATATTTAAATGAATATTTCACTTTTATTGTTTCACTTTAAGCATTATTAAAATCACCTTTTAAAACTTTTTTTTTGCTTTCATACATGTTCCCTGGGGCAGGTTTCCAAACACTTTTTATGACAATAACTTGCATATTAGCCTTTAAAATTAGCTTTTTATTTTTCACGTTCGGGTCCCATAGACTAACAGTGTTCGCACAAATTTTTTTGTCAGTTCGCATGTTCTGCCGCGAACTGAATCGGGGGGTGTTCAACTCATCCCTAATAAGAATGAAGCTGAGTTTGCTGAGCTGTAATGTGAGGCAAACACATGTGTTGAGTCACTCCCACTAAGGGGGCCTGTGGTGAAGCACGAAGGGTGTGTTGTGGAGGCTTTAATCTGCACATTTTTATTTTTTGTTTGAGAGTTCACACCACCACTGTGCACATACCTTTTTTATTGGGACTCAATATATTTATATATATCTTTTGGACACTTGAATGTTCTAAGATATCCTGGACCTCTTATTCTATGGACTTTCTACAAATGTGTTTATGTCATCGAGATACACTATTATGAAGAGGTCAAGAAAGTCTCTAAAAATCCAAAAAGTACCGGAAAGTAGTTGGGGCATTGCATGGTCCAAATGGCAAAACTAAATACTCAAAGTGCCCAAAACGGATACGATAATCTCTTTTCCATTTGTCACCTTCCTGGATCCTTGCCAAGTTATATGCACCTCATAAGCCAAACTTCATGAACACTTTTGCTGCTCTAAACCCTCTTTTACTACCGTTGGCCCAGTCTTCTGGTCCGTCGCTGTTGTCGCCGCCGCCGCCTTCTGCTTCTTCTTCCTTCTTCTCCCGATGTTGACACAACGCTGTCTCCGCTTGTAATGGCCGGGACGTGTTGCGCGGGCACTTATATAGGGACAAGGGGCGGGGTCACCGGCTGATGTCACATGGTGACCCCCCGTATGATGTCACGGCCCCGGGGTATGCCGGGGCTGTGACATCATAAGGGGCGGGGGTCACCATGTGACATCATCCGGTGACCCCGCCGCTTGTCCCCCTTTTCCCCTTGGCAAAATTTATGAAGAAATTTGATTTTTTTAATTTTTTAATCGGATATGTTTTATAGCAAACATTTTATATTTTTTGAGTTTTTTTGTTTACATATATCACAAAAAATAAAAAAAAAACCCAGTGGTGGTCAAATACCACCAAAAGAAAGCTCTAGTTGTGGGAAAGAAAGGATGCATGACAGCTCAATTACCATTTAAAGTAGCACAGTGCCGAATAGCAAAAAATGGACTGGTTATGACATGAGTGGATAGAATACATTCAACGTTCATTCTCACTGCAGGTTGTTTTTAGTTAATTCAACCTATATTAACACAGATTGTAATAGAAGAGATCCAGGAAAATCAACATCCTTTTGATAAAAATACATTTATTTTTTTTGTCTGTTTTTTCATTTTAACATCCATTCTTTGCAAAAACTTTTCACCAATGACTTGTTTTTATTAATAAAATCTGCTTCCACTTTCATCCACTGACTGCCACTTCTGCTGTTCCCAACTATTTATAACCCCCCCTCTGATGTGTGTTGTTAGACTTGAAAAAGGAGATAAATGCCCAGAAATGTGTTGATTGTAGTCACCTGTATGCAAGGCTGCTGGCTCATCATGGTGTCCTCTGGATACTCTGCATGTGCTTCCCCTACAGCCCTGTAGTTCTAGTCGGGAGAGTCCTACTCACTGAATTGCCGGCTTCTCATATTCACCGGCTTTCCTGTTCAGGCTGCACTCCCATGCTGTGTGTGGACCCTGGCTGTACTCCTCCTGCTTCTGCTGTGACATCCTGTATGCAGGGGACTCTGACCCTCCTTTGGGCTGGAAGCTTCAATCTTTACATCTAAGCACATACTTTATAGTCTCAAGAAAGTGATTAAATTACTGACATTGCCTTGGGCTCTGCTCTTCTGTTTTCCCCTACTCTGAGGTTAGCCCTTCCCAAGATGGCGATCTTATGGATGCTGCATCTGTTATCTGGCTGATTCTGGTCTAAAGCTCAAAAACATACCATATGCAGCGTGTTCTCTCCCTAGACGGTAAATTTCACAGTTACACAAGGTTCTTTAAGACTCCATGCATCCTTCTGGACTCTTTTCAAATTTTCCCCATCTCCTAACAGTCCACCAGTTAGCGCAACAATTCTTTTGTTGCTTTCATACATTTGAGATTCTTGCTTTGTGGCGCAATAATTACATTTTGATTGAAGGATTTTTTATGTTAGTTTTGGATAAAGTGGTGAGGGATTAGAACACCTGTCAGTTTTTATTGTTGTCCGGACCCCCCCCCCCCCCCATTATGAATATTCACCCTCTCTATTTATCCTGGTGACCATTAACACTAAAAATTAAAGTAAAAGAAAATTCCAAATTTTGAGTGGTCACAAGAACAAGTGTAAAAGGGAGAAGCAATATAAAATTGTATTTGATTTGCACAGTGACCAATAGAAACCGATTAAAGCTACTCTAACTGCAGGCCGACCAGGGAAAGGAATATTCTGTTAGGTTGCTACACATTTATTTTCTTATTACTCTTTGACTGCTATTAAAGTATTTAAATAAGCATGTATGAGGAACAAAAGAGGAAGTTAATATTAATGTCTCACTGTGTGTGAATTTGTAGCACTGTGTACTGTGTACCAGCCCATAGAGCACAACAATAATTCCCATCATCTGTATCCTGTACATTACTGATAGACAAAACACTTGAGCCTCCTTGGATGGATCCAGTAAAACGTTCAGAGGTTCCAGGAGGTTTTATATTATGATTATTGGCTCCATCACTACCTGTTATACCTTTAGGAACACTCCCAGGTGTCTGATATATCCAGGCTGGGTGGTTACTACCAACTACAGAACCATCACTACGACCACAGGACAAAATGACATTACCACCAAGAGACGCCGTTATTGTGGCTTCCTGGATGACAGTAAACTGAGCCACAGAATCTGCAACACAAATGAGAGAATGATGAGAGTAAAAGAAAAAATACTACTATATTTATATTCAGTAATCCTAGTAGACTATAAAATATGAATTACATGAAAAATAAGTGATGAAAGTGAAGACAGTCCAGAACATGATCATGGTGATGAGGAATCACTTTGATGGAACAGAGTTAAGTTGAATCCTTCTCATTCTCATAGTTATATCCTGTATATAAACCACACCTTTCTATGCAAAGTGTCTCAGATAAATTTGCCATCCACCTACTACATATCTACTGATAAAATCATTAGGTCTCATTCACACCATGGTGCTGAGATGTCAGTTTTTCAGCGCGCATTTTGCAAGGGCACAAAAAAAAAAAATCAATATGTGCCCTGTTCACACCACAACACTGATATCACGTGCAGATTTGTTCTGCATGGGAAAAAAACTGACATGACATCAACATTGGTGTGAATAGGGCATATAACTGACGTGCATGAAAACTGATCTGCACAGTTTTCCCATCAGTTTTTATGCATTTATGGTGAACGAGCCCTAATACAGTGATCAGTGCTAAAAATATGCCTATATCTTCACATTAAGTATTGTAAGGAAGCTCTGTCTGTATTAAAAAAAATCGATGATATGCTTTAGTCACATCATTTTTACTTACTTGATTTATTTTTTTCTATAACTGATAAAATCTCAAAATTATTTTGAATTTCTAAATGTCTTAATTTTCCACAAAAATGTGACAAAAAATTACAACTTCAAAATATTTGCCAGTGTGTGTAGGCAAAGACTATATTTAAACATGTTTCTTTAGGCCAAACCCAATATCTCAGGGACTCTTGCTTTGTGGCGCAGTAATCAAAATGTAATGCTACCCCAGCAGGAGGCTCTGAATAGGTTGGTTCCTCTTTTTTTGCCTCAACCTCCTGAATGACTTCAATCCCTTTGACACACTTGGTTAAATGAACACAGCATGAAATATCACAGACATCACGGAAGGCAATGCTAAATACACAATAATGATGCTGTGTTAGGAAACAGACAACAAATGAATTAGTAAAGGCGAGTCAAAATATATTGCCTTACAGTATGATTGGTAACAATAAAGGCAAGACTAGGGTATAAAAGATGCTTTGCTCTCCCAACTGCTTGACCACCACTCCTCCACTAACCTTTTCCAAGAATACCCACACAAGACTCAGGATGGAGTGAAATGGCCATAGCAGCCTTTTATTACTAATAATATTTAAATAACTTATAAACAGAGTATGTAACATCCGGTACATTCTGCCAAAAATAGGAGTCTCAAGGTCCTTATGGGCATCAACTACTTGCAGGCCCAGACTGGGACAAAAAATACATTTTACATTTTAGACTGAGTAGCCAATGGCATATTTTCAGGGGGCCACGGAGAGCATGGGGGGGTGGAAAACACGGGGGAGTGTGAAGAGCACTAGGGGGTAAAGAGCATGGGATGGAGAGCACTAGGGGGTGCCAGAGAGCACAGGGGGGCTCGGAGAGCACTGAGGGGGTGGGGACCAGTGGGGGCTGGGGAGCACAAGCAGGAGCAGAGAACACGGGGGAGCATAGGGGACCTGAGAGCACTGGGAGGGGGCAATGAGCACTGAGGGGGAGGCTAGAGAGCACGGAGGGCTGGAGAGCACTGGGGGGGCTGGAGAGCATGGAGGGGGGGGGCGATGAGCACTAAACAGACCCCTGATGTCTCATCTCTGAGACAGAGAAAGGGACTGGGGACAGAGACTCATCACTTTCTCTGCAGCCTCAGCTGCACTGGACAAGGAATGAATGGGAAGTGCTCTGTACAGAGCGGCTCCCTGCTCATTTCACAAACTGAAGCATAGTAAACACTATTTACTATACTTTAGTGATGAATGAACACAATGAGTGAGGTACCAATGACTCACTGTGTTCATGCATTAAAAGAAGGGGTCAGTAAATTACATATTTACTGGCCCCTTCCTCTGCTCTCCATCCTTAAGATCCCCCACAGCAACCGGCGGAGAGGAGAGGAGGAAAGCTGGCAGTGCTGCAAGATAAGGGAGGAGCTAGGAGAGCAAATGGGGGCTGGGCAGCCAAAAGAAGAGGAACAAGGACAGGAGGGGAGGGGGGTGCCATTTACCGATCCCCTTTCCTCCTGCAGCAGCTGAATGCCAGTGGGACAGAGAGGAGAGAAGGCATCTTTCAGTGGCTGCACGAGGAAAGGGGATTGGTACCAGTAAAAAGCAGGGATGAGAAACTAAGATCTAATAGTAAAAGCAGCACACTTTACACACATTACACATAGTTAGGCACACATTTAACCCCTTGAGCGCTCTATATGTTAACCCCTTCCCAGCCAGTGTCATTAGTACAGCGTATAGTATTATCACTGTATTAATGTCACTGGTGATGTCAGTGTCATTTAGTCAGTTCCCCCCAGCTTTAGTTAGGGCTAGTTTACACTTGCTTCAAAACATGGCTTCTGACAAGCTTTTTTAAAGCTCTCTGAAAGCAAGTCAAAGCCCCTGTCACTAAATAAAATGATCAGCTTACAGTCCTGTTTACACCTTTTCTTTTTCTTTGCTTTGGCTTCGCTTCAAAAATGATTCCCCTATGTTGCTTCAGTAGTGCTTTAACCACTTCAATACCGGGCCATAGTCAAATGACGCCCACAGGTGGGATCTCCCATCCTGGGTGGGCGTCATATGACGTCCTCTTTATTTCGCCGCTCCTGCGGGCCCCCGGGGGCCCGCAGCGTGGCGATCGTGAATGAGCTGTGTCCCTCGGACACATCCCATCCCTAATCTGTGTGATTGGCATCTCCGAGCCACCCCCGGTACACGTGACTGGCAGTGTCCAATCACCGCCGGTCACATGTACTGTCTCTGTGAACGGCGCTCGTGCCCGCCCCTAGGGCGCGTGCAGAGCGGCGATCGGGGACGAGGCTTGTCACCCTGACACAGCCCAACCCTGATCGCAGTAAAGAGCCAATGAAATTGGCTCTTTACCGCGTAACCGGCTGTGTCCAATCACAGCCGGTCACAGAATGTCAACAGACTGCGGTAACGAGATGTTACCGGGTTCTCCTCCTCACACACCGATCGTGTGTGAGAAGGAGGAGGCGGTAACATCTCGTTACCCCTTAGTGTAAACCAACACACACTGATTAACCCCCCCTAATAAAGAGGACCTGTCACCAGCCATCAAAGTACCTGTCACCAGCCATCAAAGTACCTGTCACCAGCCACCAAAGTACTTGTCACCAGCCATCAAAGTACCTATCATCACCCGTCCCAGCCCATCTGAGTACCCGAGTTCCTGTCCCAGCCCATCTGAGTACCTGAGTACCTGTCCCAGCCCATCTGAGTACCCGAGTACCTGAGTACCTGTCACAGCCCATCTGAGTACCTGAGTACCTGTCACAGCCCATCTGAGTACCCAAGTACCTGTCACAGCCCATCCGAGTACCTGTCACGGCCCATCTGAGTACCCGGGTACCTGTCCTGAGTACCTGTCACAGCCCATCTGAGTACCCGAGCACCTGTCCCAGCCCATCTGAGTACCCGAGTACCTGTCACAGTCCATCTGAGTACCTGTCCCAGCCCATCTGAGTACCCGAGCGAAGCGAAATGGCTGTTAATAGTCTACAGGAGATCTGCTATTAAATTATATATTTTTTTCTATTCTGTTCTAATCTTTTCTATTTCAATTATACATTTTGGAAGATGGTTATTTACTTATATACATCTGTCACATAAAAAAAAAAGATGTGAAATGGCTGTCATGGATGTCGATCGCAAGGCAAGTACATATGCTGTATGTCATTGTCCACTTGCCACAACACCTGCCACAAGTGCCAAGACACCTGCCACGAGTGCCACGTGACCGACCACAAGTGCCACGTGACCTGCCACGTGACCAAGTTGTGGATTGTCCACTTGCCAAGTCACCTGCCACAAGTTATGGGGTTCCTAGCACCAAGTGACCCCCAGATATGGGGGATATGTCAAGTACTTTTCTACAGCAGAGAATTACATTTTGTGACCCGACTTTGGGGCCACGTATCTCGGGACCACTTATAGCTAGAAACCCCAAATTTGGTATGCAAACACAGTAGAACTAGCACTACACTTCTCCAAATTTGGTGTTTCTATCACCAAGTAACCCCGAGATACGTGGACCCAAAGTCGGGTCGCAAAATATTTTCGAATCCGGTTGAAATAGTTTCAAATGCAGTTGAAATAATTTCAAATCATGTTGATACTATTTCAAGCGGATTCGAAAATATTTTGCGACCCGACTTTGAAAAAAAAAATGAAATTGATTCTAACAGTCTGCAGAAGATCTGCAAAAAAAAAAAAGAAGTGAAATGGCTGTTAATAGTCTACAGGAGATCTGCTATTAAATTATATATTTTTTTCTATTCTGTTCTAATCTTTTCTATTTGAATTATAAATTTTGGAAGATGGTTATTTACTTATATACATCTGTCACATAAAAAAAAAAGATGTGAAATGGCTGTCACGGATGTCGATCGCAAGGCAAGTACATATGCTGTATGTCATTGTCCACTTGCCACAAGTGCCAAGACACCTGCCACAACACCTGCCACAACACCTGCCACAAGTGCAAATAGAAAGAATATACAACCATTTTCTGAAATTCGAATTTCGAATAGAATAAATTCGAATTTCAAATAGTATGAATTCAAATTTTTTAATTAATTAATTTTAACTTTGGATAGAAAAGATTATAATAAAATAGAAAATAGACTAGAAAAACAATAGAACAGAATAGAATATATTATATTTTATTCTATTCTGTTCTATTGTTTTTCTAGTCTATTCTTTTATATTCTATTAAAATCTTTTCTATTAAAATCAAAATCATTATATACTAAATTCGAATTTCGGAAGAGGGTTATATATAATTTTTTTCCGACATTCGAATTTCGTATAGAATGAATTCGAATTTGAATAGAAAAGATTAGAATAGAATTAGAGCATAGAATAGCAAAACAATAGAACAGAATAGAATATAGATACTATCTATTTCATTTAAATTTTTTTTTTGCAGAATGCAGATTACTATTTGTTCCCATAAGATCTCCTGCAGACTATTAGCATCTATTTCATTTTTTTGCAGATCTCCTGCAGACTATTAGTATCTATTTCGTTTTCTCACCAGATCTCCTGCAGACTATTAGCATCTATTTCTTTTTTTAGCAGATCTCTTGTAGACTATTAACAGCCATTTCACTTTTTTTTTTTTTGCAGATCTTCTGCAGACTGTTAGAATCAATTTAATTTTCTTTTCAAAGTCGCAAAATATTTTGGAATCCGCTTGAAATAGTATCAACATGATTCGAAATTATTTCAACCGCATTTGAAACTATTTCAACCGCATTTGAAACTATTTCAACCGCATTTGAAACTCTTTCAACCGGATTCGAAAATATTTTTTTTTTTGTTTACAAACTATTTTATTGAGTGCAAAAGGTGGTACAAAAAGAGTACAAAAATATGCTGAAACTTGACAGTAATCATATGTTTTACATATGTAACAATGTAAAGGTACAAGTAATAAGGTAGGAATTCTTAACAATGGTACAATAGTTTTGAATATGGTCTATAGTACATTATAAAGGATAGATTGATGATTTATGTGTAGACATTCTCAGGTTGGATTGAAGAAGGATATGGAATGTTTAAACCAAGGATCCCATTTTTTATTGTATAAATGTGCGGATATATTTTGCGACCCGACTTTGGGTCCACGTATCTCGGGGTTACTTGGTGATAGAAACCCCAAATTTGGAGATGTTGTAGTGCTAGTTCCGATGTGTTTGCATACCAAATTTGGGGTTTCTAGCTACAAGTGGCCCCGAGATACGTGGCCCCAAAGTCGGGTCACAAAATGTCATTCTCTGCTGCAGAAAAGTACTTGACATATCGCCCCTAGATGGGTCACTTGGTGCTAGGAACCCCACAACTTGTGGCAGGTGACGTGGCAAATGGACTATCCACAACTTGGTCACGTGGCCGGTCATTTGGCACTCGTGGCCGGTCACGCGACACTCGTGGTCGGTCACGTGGCACGCGTGGCCGGTCACGTGGCACTCGTGGCCGGTCACGTGGCACTCGTGGCAGGTGTCGTGGCACTCGTGGCAGGTGTCGTGCACTCGTGGCAGGTGTCGTGGCACTTGTGGCAAGTGAACAATACACAACTTGTGGCAGGTGATGTGGCAAGTGGACAATACACATCTTGTGGCAGGTGACGTGGCAAGTGGACAATGACATACAGCATATGTACTTGCCTTGCGATCGACATCCGTGTTAGACGTACAAAAGGAAAAAAATTGTTTTGTTTCGTTTTAATTCGTTAATTAATTCATTTTGTTTAGTTAGATTTGTTAAATTCGTTTTCGGATTTTGTTTCGTTTTTGACCGAATTCGAAAAATCTGTCGCATTTGAAAATATTTCAACCGGATTTGAAAATATTTCAACCAGATTTGAAAATATTTCAACCGGATTTGAAAATATTTCAACCGGATTTAAAAATATTTCAACCGAATTTAAAAATATTTCTACTGGATTTGAAATTATTTCAACTGCATTAGAAACTATTTCAACCAGATTTGAAAATATTTCAACTGCATTAGAAACTATTTCAACCAGATTTGAAAATATTTCAACTGCATTAGAAACGATTTCAACCAGATTTGAAAATATTTCAAACGAATTCAGCTATGTTCCTGTAAAATGTGTCTGTCAAATTTTTCACATATAAGAATAGAATTATACAGTCTTACAATTCAAAAATGACTTTAAATAAAAAATGTACTTAATTTATCTTATTTGAGAAGCACTTTTTTTGCACCACTACCAGGTCGAGGACTCCAGGTCCAGGATGCACCTGTGTCAGCCATTTTGTGTGAAGGAGAGGGGAGATATTGCTAAGTTAGCTGCTAGCTAGCTTGTACTGCATTTTATTAAGTTTTGTTTTTGTGTTTGCAGACAGTGAGCTGTGTGTGTGTAATTGTGTGTGTTTGGTGTGCAGGATGTCTGGTGAGGAGATGGCAGGTGTGTGTGAAGGTGAGAAGAATGTGGATGATGCAGATAGAAATGCAGAGAGGTTGTAGTGCTAGTTATACTGTGTTTGCATACCAAATTTGGGGTTTCTAGCTATAAGTGGCCCCGAGATACGTGGCCCCAAAGTCGGGTCACAAAATGTTATTCTCTGCTGTAGAAAAGTACTTGACATATCCCCCATATCTGGGGGTCACTTGGTGCTAGGAACCCCATAACTTGTGGCAGGTGACATGGCAAGTGGACAATCCACAACTTGGTCACATGGCAGGTCACGTGGCACTTGTGGTCGGTCACGTGGCACTCGTGGCAGGTGTCTTGGCACTTGTGGCAGGTGTTGTGGCAAGTGGACAATGACATACAGCATATGTACTTGCCTTGCGATCGACATCCATGACAGCCATTTCACATCTTTTTTTTTTATGTGACAGATGTATATAAGTAAATAACCATCTTCCAAAATGTATAATTCAAATAGAAAAGATTAGAACAGAATAAAAAAAATATATAATTTAATAGCAGATCTCCTGTAGACTATTAACAGCCATTTCACTTCTTTTTTTTTTTTTTTGCAGATCTTCTGCAGACTGTTAGAATCAATTTCATTTTTTTTTTCAAAGTCGGGTCGCAAAATATTTTCGAATCCGCTTGAAATAGTATCAACATGATTTGAAATTATTTCAACATGATTTGAAATTTTTCAACTGCATTTGAAATTTTTTCAACTGCATTTGAAATTTTTTCAACTGCATTTGAAATTTTTTCAACTGCATTTGAAATTTTTTCAACTGCATTTGAAATTTTTTCAACTGCATTTGAAATTTTTTCAACCGTATTTGAAATTATTTCAACCGCATTTGAAACTATTTCAACCGGATTCGAAAATATTTTGTGACCCGACTTTGGGTCCACGTATCTTGGGGGTTACTTGGTGATAGAAACAAATTTGGAAAGCTTGTAGTGCTAGTTCTACTGTATTTGCATACCAAATTTGGGGTTTCTAGCTATAAGTGGCCCCGAGATACGTGGCCCCAAAGTCGGGTCGCAAAATGTCAAGCACTTTTCTGCAGCAGAGAATGACATTTTTCGACCCGACTTTGGGGCCAGATATCTCGGGGCCACTTATAGCTAGAAACCCCAAATTTGGTATGCAAACACAGTAGCACTACAACATATCCAAATTTGGGGTTTCTATCCCTAAGTGACCCTGAGATACGTGGACCCAAAGTCGGGTCGCAAAATATTTTCGAATTCGAAAATCGGTCGAAAACGAAACGAAATCCGAAAACGAATTTAACAAATTTAAGGAATCTAACTAAACGAAATTAATTATTACAAATTAAAACGAAACAAAACAAATTTTTTCCTTTTGCACATGTCTATTGGGGTGTTTGTTTTCCAAAATGGGGTCATTTTGTCGGTAATTCCATTGTCCTGGTGCTCCAGGGCCTTCACAAATGTAATAGGTCACTAGGAAATTAGAGGTGTAATTTATCCTCCTAGAAGGCATGACGGTTCTCCCTGCATGTTGGGCCTTTTTATGTGGCCAGGCTGTGTAAAAGTCACACACATGTGGTATCGCCATACTAGGAGTAGCAGAATGTATTTTGGGGTGTCATTTTGCTATGTACATGCTTTGTTAGAAATATCTTATTAACTTAAAAAAAAAAAAAAATCATTTAAAACTTGTAAAAAAAAAAACAAATGTTTTGTTTGCAAAATTTTTTCCATTGTCCTGGTGCTCCAGGGCCATGACAAATGTAATAGGTCGTTAGAAAATTAGTGGTGTCATTTATATTCCTAGAACCCCTGATGGCGCTTCCTGCATGTTGGACCTCTCTGTGTGGCCAGGCTGTGTAAAAGTCCCACACATGTGGTATCGCTATACTCGGGAGGAGTTGCAGAATGTATTTTGGGGTGTAATTGGAAGTATGCATATGCTGTGTGTGAGAAATAACTTGTTATTATGACAATTTTGTAAAAAAAAACGAAAAAAAAAAAAAAACACATTCTTCTTTTTCCCCAAGAATTGTGGGAAAAAATTACAACTTCAAAAAACTCACCATGCCCCTTACTAAATACCTTGGACTGTCTACTTTTCAAATAGGGGTCATTTGGGGGGTATTTGTACTTTCCTGACATTTCAGAGCCTCAAGAAATGAGATAGGCTGTCAGTGCATCAGGTGTGATCAGATGTGATCAATTTTCAATTATTTGCACCATAGCTTGTAGACTCTATAACTTTAAAGGAGACTAAATAATATCCACTAATTTGGGTTATTTTTACCAATGAGATGTAGCAGTATAAATTGTGGCCCAAATTTACAAACAAAAATGACTTATTTGCAAAATTGTATCATTGAAACTAAAAAAAAGTGTTGTTTTTTCGAAATTTTCGCTGTTTTTTCACTTATGTCGCAAAAAATAAAATACCCAGTGGTGATTAAATACCACCAAAAGAAAGCTCTATTTGTATGAAAAAAATGATAAAAATGTTGTTTGGGTACAGTGTTGCATGACTGAGTAATTGGCATTCAAAGTGTGAGAGCGCTGAAAGCTTAAAATTGGTCTGGGAAGGAAGGGTGTATAAATGCCCTGTATTGAAGTGGTTAAAGCATCTTCAAAGCCTCCTTAGAAGTCTATGACGAAGCTTGCTTGAAGTACCTACAGCTTTTAAAAGGCTTTAATTCAGCTTTAGCTGAGCTTTGTTTTAGAGTTATTGCAGGTATGAAATATCAACACACACACACACACACACACAGGGCATCTGCCAAGCTTCATTAAAGTTTTAAAAAAAGCATCAAAGAAGCACCACGAAGCATCAAAGCACCACCGAAATATCATTAAAGCACTGCCGAAGCTCTACCGAAGCATCAACAACACATCAAAAAAGCATGTTGAAGCGTTAGGCGCTTTAAAGTGTGTTGAAGTCGAAGCAAGTGTAAATGACCCCTTAGTGGCAGATTGTCTGTCGCACTATCACAGTCTCATTGTAAGTCGCTGAGCATTGCCATTACTAGTACAAAAAAAATATTCCAGTATATATACCATAGTTTGTATGTAACTTTCACACAAACTAATCAATATACACTTAATGAGATTTTTTTGTAGTGCTAGTTATACTGTGTTTGCATACCAAATTTGGGGTTTCTAGCTATAAGTGGCCCCGAGATATGTGGCCCCAAAGTCGGGTCACAAAATGTTATTCTCTGCTGTAGAAAAGTACTTGACATATCCCCCATATCTGGGGGTCACTTGGTGCTAGGAACCCCATATCTTGTGGCAGGTGACATGGCAAGTGGACAATCCACAACTTGGTCACATGGCAGGTCACGTGGCACTTGTGGTCGGTCACGTGGCACTCGTGGCAGGTGTCTTGGCACTTGTGGCAGGTGTTGTGGCAAGTGGACAATGACATACAGCATATGTACTTGCCTTGCGATCGACATCCATGACAGCCATTTCACATCTTTTTTTTTATGTGACAGATGTATATAAGTAAATAACCATCTTCCAAAATGTATAATTCAAATAGAAAAGATTAGAACAGAATAGAAAAAAATATATAATTTAATAGCAGATCTCCTGTAGACTATTAACAGCCATTTCACTTCTTTTTTTCTTTTTTTTTTGCAGATCTTCTGCAGACTGTTAGAATCAATTTAATTTTTTTTTTCAAAGTCGGGTCGCTAAATATTTTCGAATCCGCTTGAAATAGTATCAACATGATTTGAAATTTTTTTCAACTGCATTTGAAATTTTTTCAACTGCATTTGAAATTTTTTCAACTGCATTTGAAATTTTTTCAACTGCATTTGAAATTTTTTCAACCGCATTTGAAACTATTTCAACCGGATTCGAAAATATTTTGTGACCCGACTTTGGGTCCACGTATCTCGGGGGTTACTTGGTGATAGAAAACAAATTTGGAGAGCTTGTAGTTCTAGTTCTACTGTATTTGCATACCAAATTTGGGGTTTCTAGCTATAAGTGGCCCGAGATACGTGGCCCCAAAGTCGGGTCGCAAAATGTCAAGCACTTTTCTGCAGCAGAGAATGACATTTTCCGACCCGACTTTGGGGCCACGTATCTCGGGGCCACTTATAGCTAGATATACCAAATTTGGTATGCAAACACAGTAGCACTACAACATATCCAAATTTGGGGTTTCTATCCCTAAGTGATCCTGAGATACGTGGACCCAAAGTCGGGTCGCAAAATATTTTCGAATTCGAAAATCGGTCGAAAACGAAACGAAATCCGAAAACGAATTTAACAAATTTAAGGAATCTAACTAAACGAAATTAATTAATTAACGAATTAAAACGAAACAAAACAAATTTTTTCCTTTTGCACATGTCTATTGGGGTGTTTGTTTTCCAAAATGGGGTCATTTTGTGGGTAATTCCATTGTCCTGGTGCTCCAGGGCCTTCACAAATGTAATAGGTCACTAGGAAATTAGAGGTGTCATTTATCCTCCTAGAAGGCATGACGGTTCTCCCTGCATGTTGGGCCTTTTTATGTGGCCAGGCTGTGTAAAAGTCACACACATGTGGTATCGCCATACTTGGGAGGAGTAGCAGAATGTATTTTGGGGTGTCATTTTTGCTATGTACTTGCTTTGAGTTAGAAATATCTTATAAACTGACCACTTTGTGTAAAAAAAAAAAAAAAATGTTTTCATTTTCTTTCCACGTTTTCCGAAGACTTGTGGAAAAAAATGAACTGTTCAAAAGACTCATTATGCCTCATAGAATAGACGTTGGGGTGTTTGCTTTCCAAAATTGGGTAATTTTGTGGGTAATTCCATTGTCCTGGTGCTCCAGGGCCATGACAAATGTAATAGGTCGTTAGAAAATTAGTGGTGTCATTTATATTCCTAGAACCCCTGATGGCGCTTCCTGCATGTTGGACCTCTCTGTGTGGCCAGGCTGTGTAAAAGTCCCACACATGTGGTATCGCTATACTCGGGAGGAGTTGCAGAATGTATTTTGGGGTGTAATTGGAAGTATGCATATGCTGTGTGTGAGAAATAACTTGTTATTATGACAATTTTGTAAAAAAAACGAAAAAAAAAAAAAAAAGACCAAAAAAAAAAAAACACATTCTTCTTTTTCCCCAAGAATTGTGGGAAAAAATTACAACTTCAAAAAACTCACCATGCCCCTTACTAAATACCTTGGACTGTCTACTTTTCAAATAGGGGTCATTTGGGGGGTATTTGTACTTTCCTGACATTTCAGAGCCTCAAGAAATGAGATAGGCTGTCAGTGCATCAGGTGTGATCAGATGTGATCAATTTTCAATTATTTGCACCATAGCTTGTAGACTCTATAACTTTAAAGGAGACTAAATAATATCCACTAATTTGGGTTATTTTTACCAATGAGATGTAGCAGTATAAATTGTGGCCCAAATTTAAAAACAAAAATGACTTATTTGCAAAATTGTATCATAGAAACTAAAAAAAAGTGTTGTTTTTTCGAAATTTTCGCTGTTTTTTCACTTATGTCGCAAAAAATAAAATACCCAGTGGTGATTAAATACCACCAAAAGAAAGTTCTATTTGTATGAAAAAAATGATAAAAATGTTGTTTGGGTACAGTGTTGCATGACTGAGTAATTGGCATTCAAAGTGTGAGAGCGCTGAAAGCTTAAAATTGGTCTGGGAAGGAAGGGTGTATAAATGCCCTGTATTGAAGTGGTTAAAGCATCTTCAAAGGCTCCTTAGAAGTCTATGACGAAGCTTGCTTGAAGTACCTACAGCTTTTAAAAGGCTTTAATTCAGCTTTAGCTGAGCTTTGTTTTAGAGTTATTGCAGGTATGAAATATCAACACACACACACACACACACACAGGGCATCTGCCAAGCTTCATTAAAGTTTTAAAAAAAGCATCAAAGAAGCACCACGAAGCATCAAAGCACCACCGAAATATCATTAAAGCACTGCCGAAGCTCTACCGAAGCATCAACAACACATCAAAAAAGCATGTTGAAGCGTTAGGCGCTTTAAAGTGTGTTGAAGTCGAAGCAAGTGTAAATGACCCCTTAGTGGCAGATTGTCTGTCGCACTATCACAGTCTCATTGTAAGTCGCTGAGCATTGCCATTACTAGTACAAAAAAAAATATTCCAGTATATATACCATAGTTTGTATGTAACTTTCACACAAACTAATCAATATACACTTAATGAGATTTTTTTGTAGTGCTAGTTATACTGTGTTTGCATACCAAATTTGGGGTTTCTAGCTATAAGTGGCCCCGAGATATGTGGCCCCAAAGTCGGGTCACAAAATGTTATTCTCTTCTGTAGAAAAGTACTTGACATATCCCCCATATCTGGGGGTCACTTGGTGCTAGGAACCCCATATCTTGTGGCAGGTGACATGGCAAGTGGACAATCCACAACTTGGTCACATGGCAGGTCACGTGGCACTTGTGGTCGGTCACGTGGCACTCGTGGCAGGTGTCTTGGCACTTGTGGCAGGTGTTGTGGCAAGTGGACAATGACATACAGCATATGTACTTGCCTTGCGATCGACATCCATGACAGCCATTTCACATCTTTTTTTTTATGTGACAGATGTATATAAGTAAATAACCATCTTCCAAAATGTATAATTCAAATAGAAAAGATTAGAACAGAATAGAAAAAAATATATAATTTAATAGCAGATCTCCTGTAGACTATTAACAGCCATTTCACTTCTTTTTTTTTTTTTGCAGATCTTCTGCAGAATCAATTTAATTTTTTTTTTCAAAGTCGGGTCGCTAAATATTTTCGAATCCGCTTGAAATAGTATCAACATGATTTGAAATTTTTTCAACTGCATTTGAAATTTTTTCAACTGCATTTGAAATTTTTTCAACTGCATTTGAAATTTTTTCAACTGCATTTGAAATTTTTTCAACTGCATTTGAAATTTTTTCAACTGCATTTGAAATTTTTTCAACTGCATTTGAAATTTTTTCAACTGCATTTGAAATTTTTTCTACTGCATTTGAAATTTTTTCAACTGTATTTGAAATTATTTCAACCGCATTTGAAACTATTTCAACCGGATTCGAAAATATTTTGTGACCCGACTTTGGGTCCACGTATCTCGGGGGTTACTTGGTGATAGAAAACAAATTTGGAGAGCTTGTAGTTCTAGTTCTACTGTATTTGCATACCAAATTTGGGGTTTCTAGCTATAAGTGGCCCCGAGATACGTGGCCCCAAAGTCGGGTCGCAAAATGTCAAGCACTTTTCTGCAGCAGAGAATGACATTTTCCGACCCGACTTTGGGGCCACGTATCTCGGGGCCACTTATAGCTAGATATACCAAATTTGGTATGCAAACACAGTAGCACTACAACATATCCAAATTTGGGGTTTCTATCCCTAAGTGACCCTGAGATACGTGGACCCAAAGTCGGGTCGCAAAATATTTTCGAATTCGAAAATTGGTCGAAAACGAAACGAAATCCGAAAACGAATTTAACAAATTTAAGGAATCTAACTAAACGAAATTAATTAATTAACGAATTAAAACGAAACAAAACAAATTTTTTCCTTTTGCACATGTCTATTGGGGTGTTTGTTTTCCAAAATGGGGTCATTTTTGTGGGTAATTCCATTGTCCTGGTGCTCCAGGGCCTTCACAAATGTAATAGGTCACTAGGAAATTAGAGGTGTCATTTATCCTCCTAGAAGGCATGACGGTTCTCCCTGCATGTTGGGCCTTTTTATGTGGCCAGGCTGTGTAAAAGTCACACACATGTGGTATCGCCATACTTGGGAGGAGTAGCAGAATGTATTTTGGGGTGTCATTTTTGCTATGTACATGCTTTGAGTTAGAAATATCTTATAAACTGACCACTTTGTGTAAAAAAAAAAAAAAAAAATGTTTTCATTTTCTTTCCACGTTTTCCGAAGACTTGTGGAAAAAAATGAACTGTTCAAAAGACTCATTATGCCTCATAGAATAGACGTTGGGGTGTTTGCTTTCCAAAATTGGGTAATTTTGTGGGTAATTCCATTGTCCTGGTGCTCCAGGGCCATGACAAATGTAATAGGTCGTTAGAAAATTAGTGGTGTCATTTATATTCCTAGAACCCCTGATGGCGCTTCCTGCATGTTGGACCTCTCTGTGTGGCCAGGCTGTGTAAAAGTCCCACACATGTGGTATCGCTATACTCGGGAGGAGTTGCAGAATGTATTTTGGGGTGTAATTGGAAGTATGCATATGCTGTGTGTGAGAAATAACTTGTTATTATGACAATTTTGTAAAAAAAAAACGAAAAAAAAAAAACACATTCTTCTTTTTCCCAAGAATTGTGGAAAAAAAAAATTACAACTTCAAAAAACTCACCATGCCCCTTACTAAATACCTTGGACTGTCTACTTTTCAAATAGGGGTCATTTGGGGGGTATTTGTACTTTCCTGACATTTCAGAGCCTCAAGAAATGAGATAGGCTGTCAGTGCATCAGGTGTGATCAGATGTGATCAATTTTCAATTATTTGCACCATAGCTTGTAGACTCTATAACTTTAAAGGAGACTAAATAATATCCACTAATTTGGGTTATTTTTACCAATGAGATGTAGCAGTATAAATTGTGGCCCAAATTTACAAACAAAAATGACTTATTTGCAAAATTGTATCATAGAAACTAAAAAAAAGTGTTGTTTTTTTGAAATTTTCGCTGTTTTTTCACTTATGTCGCAAAAAATAAAATACCCAGTGGTGATTAAATACCACCAAAAGAAAGCTCTATTTGTATGAAAAAAATGATAAAAATGTTGTTTGGGCACAGTGTTGCATGACTGAGTAATTGGCATTCAAAGTGTGAGAGCGCTGAAAGCTTAAAATTGGTCTGGGAAGGAAGGGTGTATAAATGCCCTGTATTGAAGTGGTTAAAGCATCTTCAAAGCCTCCTTAGAAGTCTATGACGAAGCTTGCTTGAAGCACCTACAGCTTTTAAAAGGCTTTAATTCAGCTTTAGCTGAGCTTTGTTTTAGAGTTATTGCAGGTATGAAATATCAACACACACACACACACACAGGGCATCTGCCAAGCTTCATTAAAGCTTTAAAAAAAGCATCAAAGTAGCACCATGAAGCATCAAAGCCCCACCGAAATATCATTAAAGCACTGCCGAAGCTCTACCGAAGCATCAACAACACATCAAAAAAGCATGTTGAAGCGTTAGGCGCTTTAAAGTGTGTTGAAGTCGAAGCAAGTGTAAATGACCCCTTAGTGGCAGATTGTCTGTCGCACTATCACAGTCTCATTGTAAGTCGCTGAGCATTGCCATTACTAGTACAAAAAAAAATATTCCAGTATATATACCATAGTTTGTATGTAACTTTCACACAAACTAATCAATATACACTTAATGAGATTTTTTTGATCAAAAACCTGTAGCAGAATACATTTCAGGCAAAATTTATGAAGAAATTCAATTTTTTTAATCGGATAGGTTTTATAGCAAAACATTTAAAATTTGTGTTTTTTTGTTTACATATATCACAAAAAATAAAAAAAAACCCAGTGGTGGTCAAATACCACCAAAAGAAAGCTCTAGTTGTGGGAAAAAAAGGATGCAAATTTTGTTTGGTTACAGCATTGCAAGACCACTCAATTACCAGTTAAAGTAGCACAGTGCCGAATAGCAAAAAATGGACTGGTCATAACGGGACAAAATCTTCCAGAGCTCAAGTGGATAGAATCCATTCAACGTTCATTTTGCTGTTCCTATCTTTTTATAACCCCCCACTGATGTGTGTTTTTAGACTTGCAAAAGGAGATAAATGCCCGTAAATACGTTGATTGTAGTCACCTGTATGCAAGGCTGCTGGCTCATCATGGTGTCCTCTGGATACTCTGCATGTGCTTCCTACTCACTGAATTGCCGGCTTCTCATATTCACCGGCTTTCCTGTTCAGGCTGCACTCCCATGCTGTGTGTGGACCCTGGCTGTACTCCTGCTTCTGCTGTGACATCCTGTATGCAGGGGACTCTGACCCTCCTTTGGGCTGGAAGCTTCAATCTTTACATCTAAGTGCATACTTTATAGTCTCAAGAAAGTGACCAAATTACTGACATTGCCTTGGGCTCTGCTCTTCTGTTTTCCCCTAATCTGAGGTTAGCCCTTCCCAAGATGGCGATCTTATGGATGCTGCATCTGTTATCTGGTTGATTCTGGTCTAAAGCTCAAAAACATACCATATGCAGCGTGTCCTCTCCCTAGACGGTAAATTTCACAGTTACACAAGGCTCTTTAAGACTTCATGCATCCTTCTGGACTCTTCAAATTTTCCCCATCTCCTAATAGTTCACCAGTTAGCACAACAATTCTTTTGTTGCTTTCATACATTTGAGATTCTTGCTTTGTGGCGCAATAATTACATTTTGATTGAAGGATTTTTTATGTTAGTTTTGGATAAAGTGGTGAGGGATTAGAACACCTGTCAGTTTTTATTGTTGTCCGGACCCCCCCCCCCCATTATGAATATTCACCCTCTCTTTTTATCCTGGTGACCATTAACACTAAAAATTAAAGTAAAAGAAAATTCCAAATTTTGAGTGGTCACAAGAACAAGTGTAGAAGGGAGAGGCAATATAAAATTGTATTTGATTTGCACAGTGACCAATAGAAACCGATTAAAGCTACTCTAACTGCAGGCTGACCAGGGAAAGGAATATTCTGTTAGGTTGCTACACATTTATTTTCTTATTACTCTTTGACTGCTATTAAAGTATTTAAATAAGCATGTATGAGGAACGAAAGAGGAAGTTAATATTAATGTCTCACTGTGTGTGAATTTGTAGCACTGTGTACTGTGTACCAGCCCATAGAGCACAACAATAATCCCCGTCATCTGTATCCTGTACATTACTGATAGACAAAACACTTGAGCCTCCTTGGATGGATCCAGTAAAACGTTCAGAGGTTCCTGGAGGTTTTATATTATGATTACTGGCTCCATTACTACCTGTTATACCTTTAGGCACACTCCCAGGTGTCTGATATATCCAGGCTGGTTGGTTACTACCAACTACAGAACCATCACTACGACCACAGGACAAAATGACATTACCACCAAGAGACGCCGTTATTGTGGCTTCCTGGATGACAGTAAACTGAGCCACAGAATCTGCAACACAAATGAGAGAATGATGAGAGTAAAAGAAAAAATACTAGTATATTTATATTCAGTAATCCTAGTAGACTATAAAATATGAATTACATGAAAAATAAGTGATGAAAGTGAAGACAGTCCAGAACATGATCATGGTGATGAGGAATCACTTTGATGGAACAGAGTTAAGTTGAATCCTTCTCATTCTCATAGTTATATCCTGTATATAAACCACACCTTTCTATGCAAAGTGTCTCAGATTAATTTGCCATCCACCTACTACATATCTACTGATAAAATCATTAGGTCTCATTCACACCATGGTGCTGAGATGTCAGTTTTTCAGCACGCATTTTGCAAGGGCACAAAAAAAAAATCAATATGTGCCCTGTTCACACCACAACACTGATATCACGTGCAGATTTGTTCTGCACAGGAAAAAAACTGACATGACATCAACATTGGTGTGAATAGGGCATATAACTGACGTGCATGAAAACTGATCTGCACAGTTTTCCCATCAGTTTTTATGCATTTATGGTGAACGAGCCCTAATACAGTGATCAGTGCTAAAAATATGCCTATATCTTCACATTAAGTATTGTAAGGAAGTTCTGTCTGTATTAAAAAAAATCAATGATATGCTTTAGTCACATCATTTTTACTTACTTGATTTATTTTTTTCTATAACTTTGATAAAATCTCAAAATTATTTTTAATTTCTAAATGTCTTAATTTTCCCCAAAAATGTGACAAAAAATTACAACTTCAAAATATTTGCCACTGTGTGTAGGCAAAGACTATATTTAACCATGTTTCTTTAGGCCAAGCCCAATATGTCAGGGACTCTTGCTTTGTGGTGCAGTAATTAAAATGTAATGCTACACCAGCAGGAGGCTCTGAATAGGTTGGTTCCTCTTTTTTTGCCTCAACCTCCTGAATGACTTCAATCCCTTTGACACACTTGTTTAAATGAACACAGCTTGAAATATCACAGACATCACGGAAGACAATGCTAAATACACAATAATGATGCTGTGTTAGGAAACAGACAACAAATTAATTAGAAAAGGCGAGTCAAAATATATTGCCTAACAGTATGATTGGTAACAATAAAGGCATGACTAGGGTATAAAAGATGCTTTGCTCTCCCAACTGCTTGACCACCACTCCTCCACTAACCTTTTCCAAGAATACCCACACAAGACTCAGGATGGAGTGAAATGGCAATAGCAGCCTTTTATTAACCAATTATAAATAACTTATAAACAGAGTATGTAACATCCGGTACATTCTGCCAAAAATAGGAGTCTCAAGGTTCTTGTGGGCATCAACTACTTGCAGGCCCAGACTGGGACAAAAAATAGGCCCGGGCATTTTAGACTGAGTAGCCAATTATCAGGGATCAAGTACTCACCGAGGCCAAGATGCCGAGAGCGGTTGCCCTTGCGACTCAGCGCCCACTGCCCCTGGAGATGGTACAGAAGGCAGTTGGCACCAAGAGGCACAAGCCACCTGCTGGTGATGGGTAGGCGTGGGCCTAGGTGCTGTAGATAGGAAATGTGCTGGAAGCTGGGATCCTGGCTGAGGCTCAAACACCGGTAGGCAGGCTGGAGGTAAAACACAGAAGGTTAGTCAGGCACAAGCTAGGGGGTCAAACACGGGCAGACAAGTCCAGAGCGAGGTAACCAGGCGGAGAGACAAGGCAGGGTCAAAGGCAGGCAGAGGGTCAGGTACTGGCAGCAAGGAGAAGATATCCGAGGGTACAGGCCGAGGGTCAAACACTGAAGACAATGGGAAGTCCGGTAAGCAAGCCAAGGGTCAAGGTTGGAGAGAGGCAGGATGGTCAAGGTGATCCGGGTCGGCAACAGGTGATCAATCAAGATAGCAAACAGCAGGTACAGGTACAAGGAACAAGGGACAGCTGAAAGACGAACCAGCATTGTTTTGGTGTGAAGGCCTCTCTTTTATAGGCCAGCTGGTTGGTCACATGGGGCGTACGCTAGTGCGCATGCGCGCGCGCCGCTCAGTGGAGCCGCGAGCGCGCGTGCGCCGCCGCAGCATTACCCCATCTCTTCCTGTGCGCCGGAGCGCCAGCCCCGTGCGCATGCGCACTACAGTGCGCGACGGACGAGGTTCCTGATAGTGCCCCCCCCTGAGGGGCGGACTCCGGACGCCCAGGCTATCCATCAACTCAGGGTGTTCTTGGTGAAAGATCCTGATCATCCTTGGGGCATGGAAATTTTTGGATGGTTCCCAGGAGTTGTCTTCTGGAGGGTACCCCTTCCATTTTACCAAGTATTGGAGCTGGCGGCCCACCTTCCTGCAACCCAGTAGAGATTCCACTTCATACTCTTCGTTACCATCAACTGTGACAGGAGGTGGAGGAAGTTCTTCTCTATCCGGAAAAGGACTGGGGACCAGAGGTCTTAGCAGCGAGGCATGAAATACCGGGTGTATTCTGTACGTCCTGGGTAGTGAGAGCTCAAAGGCCACAGGGTTTATCATCTTCTTGATCTCAAATGGCCCGATGAATTTAGGGCCCAGTTTTCGTGAGGGGCACGAGAGTTTGAGATGGGTGGTTGACAACCATACTTTCTCCCCATTGTCTGATATACATGGTGCAGGAATACCTAGGGGCAAGGTCAGACTTGGACACCTTTCCCACCGAAAATCCTCTGGCTTACTGGGTCTTGAGGATGGATCACTGGCCAGAGCTTGCACAGCATGCAATTGAGCTACTGGCCTGTCCTGCATCCAGCGTTCTTTCGGAACGCACATTCAGTGCTGCTGGAGGCTTTGTCACCGATCACAGGGTGCGCCTGTCCACCGACTCGGTTGATCGACTGACCTTCATAAAGATGACTCAGTCTTGGATCACCACCAGCTACCAGGCACCTGAAGCTGATATAACAGAATCATTTATTTTGAAATGTCACATCCCTTCAAGACTGCCTATGCTGATGCTGAGTGACTGTCCTGTTATGTTGACTGACTATCCTCTTCCTCCTTAATGATCCTTATGATAGCTTGGAAGAACATTTTTGTTTCCGGGTGCTACCACCAGAGCCTAAGGCCCAATTTTTCAGCCCCTGCAACAGGTCTGATTGCTGTGCTCCAAGTACAGTATCTGTGAGTGGTTGCAGTGTTGTGGCACCAGCACCAGTGCCTAAGGCCCAATTTTTCAGCCCCTGTTTAACAGGGGCGTGTAATTACAATTTTTTATGCAATGCTTTGCAACAGGTCTGATTGCTGTGCTCCAAGTACAGTATCTGTGAGGGGTTGCAGTGTTGTGGCACCAGCACCAGTGCCTAAGGCCCAATTTTTCAGCCCCTGTTTAACAGGGGCGTGTAATTACAATTTTTTATGCAATGCTTTGCAACAGGTCTGATTGCTGTGCTCCAAGTACAGTATCTGTGAGGGGTTGCAGTGTTGTGGCACCAGCACCAGTGCCTTAGGCCCAATTTTTCAGCCCCTGTTTAACAGGGGCGTGTAATTACAATTTTTTATGCAATGCTTTGCAACAGGTCTGATTGCTGTGCTCCAAGTACAGTATCTGTGAGGGGTTGCAGTGTTGTGGCACCAGCACCAGTGCCTAAGGCCCAATTTTTCAGCCCCTGTTTAACAGGGGCGTGTGTGACGGATCTCGGATGCCTCTTCTGAGCATCTCCGCCAGACCTGTGTCTCCTGTCCTCCAAATGCACCCGCAGCCTGCAGATTCGCCATAACCAGCCCTTAACCCCTCAATCACGAGACAAGCCACACAGGTGTTGAGGGTTAAACATCCAGAGCATAAACTGTTTATTAAGTTTCAAAAATACACTTTAAACACAGTTGGGGACACCCCCCTTAGCCTTGTCATAGAGGGGTTAGGGGACAAGGAAGAACCAATGGAAACTCAATACTTGTATATTCAAACAGCTTCAGTTGAAACCCATGAAGGGATTATGATAAGCAGGCAGCCCCTCCTAACAGATCCCCTGCTGAGATGTGTCTCCAATGCAGACCTTTTGTCTACATCCCTTGACCCAACACAATTAAACACAGCAACAAGGGGGGGGGGGGGGTGGGGGAGAAGGGATGCAGCATTACATTACCTTATATCAGTGCCAATTTGTATATGTCTTTATAAGCTAAAAGTACATTAATTGTGGAATAAAAGTATATATTTAGCCCAACCGGGCCAATAGGTTTAGGTAGCCAGGAACGACTCCACAAGCCCAGCCACAGATACCGCATTCACCCGGTTCCGATGAACTGGCGACTCTGGACACAAATGTCTGGAGGTGGCATCTTCTCCAGGTGGTGGGAGATGGCAAATAGCCCTCCAAACCTCATGTTCTCTGCTGGGCCATAGTCTATGGGTAGGAGATGAGCCCACAACCCCCTCCAAAACACACAGTGACAGTGGGTTCTGTCACAGCGTGTAATTACAATTTTTTATGCAATGCTTTGCAACAGGTATGATTGCTGTGCTCCAAGTACAGTATCTGTGAGGGGTTGCAGTGTTGTGGCACCAGCACCAGTGCCTAAGGCCCAATTTTTCAGCCCCTGTTTAACAGGGGCGTGTAATTAAAAAATGGTATGCAATGCTTTGCAACAGGTCTGATTGCTGTGCTCCAAGTACAGTATCTGTGAGGGGTTGCAGTGTTGTGGCACCAGCACCAGTGCCTAAGGCCCAATTTTTCAGCCCCTGTTTAACAGGGGCGTGTAATTACAATTTTTTATGCAATGCTTTGCAACAGGTCTGATTGCTGTGCTCCAAGTACAGTATCTGTGAGGGGTTGCAGTGTTGTGGCACCAGTACCAGTGCCTAAGGCACAATTTTTCAGCCCCTGTTTAACAGGGGCGTGTAATTACAAATCTTGATCTAATAATTCACAGCAGGGCCCATTCCTGTGCCCACCAAGAGTAACTGTGAGGGCTTACAGTGTTGTGGCAACACCGTCCACCACCACCACCAAAGGCCCAATTTCTATGCCCCTGTTCAACAGGTGCATGCAATTACAAATCTTGATCTAATAATTCACAGCCGGGGACATTCCTGTGCCCACCAAGAGTAACTGTGAGGGCTTACAGTGTTGTGGCAACACCGTCCACCACCACCACCACCAAAGGCCCAATTTTTCTGCCCCTGTTCAACAGGTGCATGCAATTACAAATCTTGATCAAATAATTCACAGCAGGGCCCATTCCTGTGCCCACCAAGAGTAACTGTGAGGGCTTACAGTGTTGTGGCAACACCAACATCTAATGGGGCAAATTTCTGCAGAGTATATACAGCAGGCCCCTACTTTCAAACATCCAACTTAGAAACGACTCCTACTTGCAAACGGAAGGAGAAAACAGGAAGTGAGAGGAAATCTACCCCAAGGAAGGGAAATTCTATACTGTTAGATTTAATTTGGGAAAAAGGTATCTCCTCTCTACTGATGCTTTATCACCAATCCTTGTTTCAATAAAAACCCCACTTTTCCAAAAACATTTGTCATTGGGACGGAAAGTGAGGTGAAATGTTCTGAACAGGTGCACAGACAGCAAAACAAATGTTACAGGGGTGATAACCCTTCCCTATGTTCTCCAAAAAGCTTAAAAATAGATTTTTTTGGATGGAGCTACACTTAGGGCTCTTTCACACGGGGCGGATCAGTGCAGGTCCGTCCTGTGGATATCAGCTTGCTCAGCGGGGATTGCCGGAGCGATCTCCGCTGAGCAGGAAGATGACAGGTCCGTCTCTGCACACTGTGCAGGGACGGACCTGTCAGAGCGCCGCTCTCCCCTATGGTAGATCGGGTGACGACGGACCGTAGAGTCCGTCATCATCCGATCTGCTCTGCAGACGGATGAAAAAATAGGGTTTTCCTCCGTCTGCAGAAACGGACCATAGCGGGCACGGACCAGATCGGGTGTCAGCGGATTTTCATCCGCTGACACCCGCTATCCCATAGGGATACATGTATGTCCGTTTTGCATCCAAAAACGGAAAGGATGAAAAACGGACATACGGTCCGTCCGTGTGAAAGAGCCCTTAAAAATTTACCTGTTCAAAATTACAAACAGATTTTACTTAAAAACAAACCTATAGTCCCTGTCTTGTTTGCACCGCCTGTATACTGCTGTTCAGAGTATATAGGGTTGTAGGTATAGGGTTTTATTTTGGGTGCAGGGTTCCCCTTAATATCCATACAGACCCAAAGGGGCTGGTAATGGGGCTGGGTGGGGGGGGGGGGGTGATGGGGTAGCCATTTTTCTCAAAGATTTTCATCCATATTGCCAGGACAAGACATGACATTAAAGCCGCAAGCAGTTTTAGATGGCTTATTTTTTTCCTTTACAAATGTCATTTTTTGCAGGGACAGTTCTAAACACGGGATATACATGCCACTTAACAGGCATACATTAGACACCCCCAGGTACCATATTTAAAGGAATATTTCACTTTTTTTTTCACTTTATGCATCATTAAAATGACTGCTCCCGAAAAAACTTCAGTTTTTAAAACTTCTTTTTGCATTGATACATGTCCCCTGGGGCAGGACCCGGGTCCCCAAACCTGTTTTATGACATTAACATGCATATTGGCCATTACAATTAGCACTTTAGATTTGGAACGTTCGCGTCCATTGTAACTAATAGGGTTCGAATGTTCGCGCAAACTTTCGGTCCGTTCACAGGTTCTGGTGCGAACCGATCCCGGGGGTGTTCGGCTCATCCCTAGTCAAAAGATGCCGAAAAGGCTTTTGACAGAGTCAATTGGGGGTTTATGTTTGAGACGTTAAGGTACTTGGGGTTTAGGGAGAGATTGATGAGATGGATTGAGTCTCTATTTCCACCCGACGGCTAGAATTAGAGTTAATGGCTCCCTGGAATAAATAAGAGAAACAAATGGGATTACAGTTTACCACTAATGTCACTTTTAGACACAATTTTTTTTTTGCTTGGGAAGGAGGAGCGTTTATATTTTAGCAGGTGGGCCAAAATTGAGGAAATAGCACTACAGGAAGTGATGGTAGGGAATAGAATATATACTTATAGCGAAATCATGCAGGATTGGGGACATAGGCCACTTGATAAATGGAGATACACTCAAATTCAACACTTTGCACAAGCCTTACCACAGCCATTAAGAGGAAGGAAGCAATTGAGACCACTAGAGAAATTGCTGAAGTCTCCCCAAAGTCTAGTGAAAAGGATATCAAAAATTTACAAAATATTGAGACGAGAGGCGGATAGCGAATATCCAACTTTCATGGAAAAATGGGAAAGGGAGATAGGCCCATTAAAGAATGATGATCATAGGAACAAGATAATTAGGTTGACTCAGTCAGTAGCAAAAGACACACAAACAACGGAAATGTCCTATAAGTTATTAGCCAGGTGGTATGTGACCCCCCAGAGAGCACACCGCTTCAGAGGAGACGCCTCCCCAACTTGCTGGAGGGGATGCACCACATTGGGGACCTTTGCACATCTGTGGTGGGAATGCATTAAAATACAAAACTATTGGGATAGGATAATAGAAATAATATTCTTCATCACAGGGGAACGGATTAAAAAAGAGCCATGGATATGTCTGTTCCACGATTCAGAGAAGAGTATGACACAATACAAACTGACCTTAATCCCATATTTGTTAAACGCAGCTAAGGGCCTGATCCCATGCCTCTGGAAAAATCAGGAGGCTCCGACAATGAAAGAGTGGATTGAGAGGGTGGAGTGGATAAGAATCATAGAAGAGTCTATACATACGACAGAAGAAACAGGGGAAAAATATCAAAGGATATGGCAACAACTATCTACAAATAGTGGAGGGACAATGCTGACAGAGGGAAGTGAGTGAGACAGGGGTTTTGTTGGGTTTTTTTTTTATTTGGGGGGGCGGGAGGGCAGGATAAGGAAAAGGTGGCAACAAATGTAATATTAAAAAATGCTGGTTTAAGGTTAATGATGAAAAGAACATGTTTGTAAAATTGCACACAATCTCAAAATAAAGAATATATAAAATAAGAAGGGGCCCATGGACAGTAGCCAACTACATCCAGATAGCTCAAGGGTGTTTGGTTCCTATGCCCCATCTCACTAGGCCCCTCCCATCCTGTCATTTATATGGGCACTAACCTCATCTATTACATCACTAGATGAAGGTTTTCTCCAAAAGGGGCCTAAAACCTAATTAACACTTTCTCTTATACCAGTGTAGCTCCCTGTAGTTTAGGCAGGGAGCTCCTTACAAATTTACTTGCCAGGAGTAGTTATCCTGGTCAATTGATAGAGATCTATTGATTTCTCCCTAAGTTTGGCCTCGTTGCACTTTTCTCTTCTACCACTAGGTGGCCGTGTACTTGGTGGTACTAGATACGAGAAGGGCAACCCAAGGTCAGGTTATGGGTATATGGGGTATCTCAGCCAATGGGCAGGGGTTTTCTTGAATCTCTTAGCCTGCTGGGAGAGCCAATATATTTGGGTGGAATCAGGTGATCTATGTTACATCTACGGATGTCTGGGATGACGTGTGTCATATTTCCTGGGCTGCGAGGCCGGAGATGGGGCCTATCCTGGGCACATATGTCTGCTAGGCTATCTGAGGGCCTATCCAGAAGCAAGAGAGAAGCGCAGGGTTGGGATTACGGCTTGCAGTCCACCCTCTAGGAAGTCAGATGGATCCTGAATCTGGAGAAGAGTCAATTGGTTCCGTCTCAGTCTCTTGTATTCCTAGGAGTCCTCTTCAATACAGTGAATGTCACCATCTCTCTACCTGAGGAAAAGATTTCGGTAATCCGAGACAGAATTCGTCCGGCTCTCTCTGCCTCCCATTTCCATGCCCTCCAGTGTCTGAGGATCATCGGCACCATGGTGGCCACGATACTGATGGTGAAGTGGGCATATTGTAAGATGAGGCCCTTCCAAAAAGACTTTCTTCATAAGTGGTCAGGCGACTAAGCCCAGCCTATTCGCATTACTTCAACCATGAGAAGTTCCCTTTCCTGGTGGCTCCAGCGGGAAAATCTTTACAACTGCCACTCCATTCTTAACGATGGGTAACGATAACAACAGATGCCAGCAACAAGGGCTGGGGCACCCACTGCTTGACAGAGATGGCGCGGGGCACTTGGGTTTTTCCTTCCAGGGGGAACAGTGTTGAACATCTTGGAATTGAGAGCAGCGTTCCAGGCACTTCTGGCATTTCGCCATCTAATATCAGGAGCCTCGGTTCTACTCAGGCTAGACAACACGACGGCGGCGGCATACATAAGGAGACAAGGGGGTACTCAAAGTCTGTCCCTGCTTCAAGAGGTAGAGCCAATTATGACATGGGCTCAGAGGATCCTGGTCATATCAGCAACATATGTACCCGGGATTCAGAACGTCCAGGCAGACTTCCTATCTCGAGTACTCTTAGACAACGAGTGGTCTCTCCACGAGGAAGTATTCAGTTGGATCTTGACCTTGGGGATCTCCCCAGAAGTCAATCTCTTTACCTCCCTTTGCAACAAGAAACTTCTGAGGTACTACTCGAGGTTCCGGGATCCTCAGGCCTATAGGGTGGATGGAGAGATGGTGGTTCCGCAAAGTTTATTCCTTTCCACCAAACCCATTATTATCCAATTCCTGCAGACACTCAGATGGGAAGTTGCGGAGGTGTTAAACCTTACTGGCCCAACAGACCTTGGTTTCCCCTTCTAATGCTCCTCAGTGTCCGGGATCCGATCCCCTTGCCACTCAGACCAGATCTTCTATCTCAGGGCTTGAGACTACATCCCTGCCCAGCTCACCTGCGCCTAAGGGTCTGGTTTTTGAGAGGGGAAGGTTGGAGGCATTAGGATGACCTGAAGAGGTCATTCCCACTCTCTTGAGTGCAAGAAGAAGTACCAAATCGGGTATATGAAAGGATTTGGGCTAAATTCACAAGCCACATGTCCTCCAGGTCCAACTCTTGTAGTGATCCGGCAGTTCAGGACGTCTTAAGTTTCCTGCAAACGGAACCAGATATCTTTTTATCTGTTATGTCATGAACAGGTGAGACCAGATTGTGTGGACTGCAAAGGAGAAACCCAAAACGCAAGTAAAAGTAAATAAGATTAACGTTTATTGAGATAAGTGATATAAATATATAAATAAGCAAACACCCCAAAATACAACAGTGCTCAGCCACAAACAGAAACCCACAGACAACAGATAAATATGTACAGGCACAGGGAAGTACCGAAATCAACACGTCAGCCAGGCCAGGGTCATACACGGAAAGATCAAGGGATAACGAGGGCAGTCCAGAATCACAAACGATTAGCCAAGCCAGGGTCATGCACGGGAGATCAGCAGATGAACAAGGGCAGGATGGGAGAGGGAACTAAGGATGGGAAAGGCAACAAGGAGCAGGAAAGCAGGAACACAGGATCAGGATGGGCAGGTTACAGGTCACAGGTTCAGGGCACATGGAAGAGAGATACCAAGGCAAGTGTGTGAGGGCTGGCCGGGTATTTATAATCTGCCAGTGATTGGCCTCATGTGACAGCTGAGCGCAGAAAGAGCTGTCTGCTCCACCCTGCCAGGATCCATCCGCTGGTGGACGCCAGTACTGCGGCCCAAAGATGATATCCCAGCAGGGAAGGCCTCTCCTGACAGTTATAAACTGCCAGGAGACACCTGCTGGTGGACCACAGTACTGCACGCCAAATGATGGGTCTTACCAGCGAACGGATCCATTCCTGACATGTTAGTTCTCTCCGTGTTCAAGTGTCAGCAATTTCAGCTTTCACTGGGGTGTCATGGGCCAAACCAGGGGTGTACCTAGAGCATTTTGCACCCGGGGCGGATCCTATATCTGGCACCCCCCCCCCCCCCATTAAAATGTAAAAATACCCCACTATGCCCCCGGCATACCTCTGCATCCTTCAATATCTCTTTGTCACTACTGTGTACCCCCTCTCCACAACTGCACCTCTGGACCCCTTTACATTACACAGCCCCCTGCGCCTCTGGACCCCTTTACATTACACAGCACCCTGCACATCTTGACCCCCTTACATTACACAGCAACTGTGCCCCTTTACATTACACAGCACCCTGCATCTCTGGAGCCCCTTTACATTACACAGCCCCCTGCACCTCTGGGCCCCTTTACATTACACAACACCCTGCATCTATGGGCCCCTTTACATTACACAGCCCCCTGCGCCTCTTGGCCCCTTTACATTACACAGCACCCTGCACATCTGGACCCCTTTACATTACACAACACCCTGATCCTCTAGACCCCTTTACATTACACAACACCCTGCATCTCTGGGCCCCTTTACATTACACAGCCCCCTGCACCTCTGGGTCCCTTTACATTACACAGCCCCTTGCAGCTCTGGACCCCCTGTATGTTACACAGACCCCCCCCCTTCAGTAAAGCCCCCCCTCCAGTGTAGCCCCCTCTATTCACTGCAGCCCCCTTTTCAGTGCAGCCCCCTTCAGTCTAGCCCCTCCTCTTCAGTGCAGCCCCCCTCTTCAGTCTAGCGCCCCCTTATCAGTGCAGCCCCCCTCATCAGTCTAGCCCCCCTCTTCAGTGCAGACCCCCCTCCTTCAGTGCAGCCCCCATTCAGTCTAGCCCCCCTCTTCAGTGCAGACCCCCCTCCTTCAGTCTAGCCCCCCTCTTCAGTCTAGCCCCCCCTCCAGTTCAGCCCCCCTCTTCAGTGCAGCCCCCTTTTTCAGTGCAGCCCCCCCTTATCAGTGCAGCCCCCCTCTTATCAGTCTAGCCCCCCCTCTTCAGTGCACCCCCCCTCCTTCAGTGCAGCCCCCCCTCCTTCAGTGCAGCCCCCCTCCAGTGTAGCCCACCTCTTCAGTGCAACCCCCCCTTAGTGCAGCCCCCCTTTTCAGTGCAGCCCCCCTCTTCAGTCTAGCCCACCCTCTTCAGTGCAGCCCCCCTCCTTCAGTGCAGCCCCCTTCAGTCTAGCCCCCCCTCTTCAGTGTAGCCCCGTTCAGTGCAGACCCCCCATTCAGTACCTCAGATCAGCAAGGCGGCACATGCTCAGCGGATCCCCTCCTCTCTGTTTATGTGTAAACAGAGAGGTGGGGGAGGGGGAGGCGGCTGCTCGGCTGTGCTTGTGTGACATCCGGGATAGCACACACAGACACCCCGAGGCCGCGAGAGGAGGGGATGGTAGGTGCAGCGTTGTCAATCTGCACCCCCCGCACATCCCCTCACCCTTGCATCTGCCTAATCCCGCGGCGCTGCCACTGCTTCAATCATGGAGGGGGGTGCCGGCCTGCCCCCCCCCCCAGTGTGTGGTACCCGTGGTGGCCCGCACCCCCCGCCCCCTATTTAGTACGCCTCTGGGCCAAACATCCTCTGGTCCAACAATTCTTCAAGGGGGCAGTCAGGCTCAGACCACAGAGGAAACCTAGGTCCCCAAATGGGATCTTCCACTTGTCCTTGATTTTTTTCTCACAACTTGACAAACCACTCTCGGTCAGAGAGCTTACCCTCAAGACTTCCTTTCTGATAGCCATAACTCCGGACAGAGTGGTTCTAATTCCGATGCTAGGGGCAAATCCCAAAGTCACCTCAATCTTTCATGAGAACCAGGAAATAACGCTTCCTACCTTCAATTCTTTCAGAAGTCTGGAGTTACCCCCCCTCGATACAGCTTCTTTTCGACAATCTGACTATCTCTTTGTTCTGTTCCATGGAAAAAACAAGGGCCTTAGGGCTTCCGTCATATCCATTGCTGCATAGGTTGTTCAAGCTATCCAATGGGCTTATAAAGAGAAGGGATTGGCTCCTCCTGAGGCGGTTACAGCACACTCAACCAGAAGTCTCTCAACTTCATGGACGGCCTCACGTCACGTTGCACCTGAAGTGATCTGCAGAGCAGCTTCCTGGTCATCAATTCATACTTTTATGTCTCATTTTTGTGAAACAGCTACTTTATCTTCAGTCAATTTTGGTTTGAAAGTACTGTCAGTTGACGGTGATAAATAAATCTTTGTTCAGTATTTTTGCTTACCCGGGTGTGTATGGCGAGTTATTTCTCACACGTTGCTGCCATGGAGTCTGTCAGGAAAATTGAAAATTCCTATCAAAATACTTACCGTAATTTTCCTTTCCTGATAGACTCCATGGCAGCAGGAGTTCCCTCCCAAATGGCTGGAGTAGGCTAGTTATCGAACACGGCCGCTGGCAGGGAGCAATGATTTATGGGAGTAGTGTCCTATAGGGTAGTAGAGTAAGGTGACCAGATTTTTAAAATGAAATCCGGGGACATATTTTTTTTTTACTAGTAATGGCAGCAATCGGCGACTCTTTGCCCATCTCCGCCACCGCCGCCCGCCTCACAGCCTGTCAAGTCTTATGCCCTGTACACACGGTCGGAAATTCAGACGTAAAATGTCCGATCGGACCATGTTGTTGGAAAATCCGCCCGTGTGTGTGCTCCATCGGACTTTTTCCGTCGGAACTCCAGACGGAAAAAATTTGAGATCCTGCTCTCAAATTTTCCGACAACAAAATCCAATTGGACTTTTTCCGATTGTGTATAGAGACTTCCGACGGACAAAGTGCCACGCATGCTCAGGTCAAATTACGAGACAAAAGCTATTGGCTACTAGCCTCTATGTAGTTCAGTCGTACGCAACGAACGTCACCACGTTCAGAATGATCGGATTTTCCGACAACTTTGTCCGACCGTGTTTATGCAACACCAGTGTCGGACAAAATCCGTCTGAAAAAATCTGACGGATTTTGTGGTCGGAATTTCCGACCATGTGTACGGGGCATTACTCTCCGGGCCCCAGGTACTACTGGGTGGGGAGCAGAGGAAGATCACTCCACCAGGAAAGGCAAAGAGATAAACAGGCAGGCGTCTGGCCGGGACTTGAGCCAAGGCAGGAGAACATGCGAGCAGAGCTGAATGAGCATGCGCCCCGAAACTGAAGAAATAGTCCCTCCGCTCCGACCAGAACATGAGCATCAGAAAGGGGCACAAATAATGTAAAAAAATAAACCACATAAGCTAGTAGGAGCGGCAGAGGGGGGGGGGGGGGTGCCATTCAGATTTTTTTTTTTTACTCTGCACGGGCTTTCTTTGAAATTGCCCCAGCCCCTGTTCAAATTCCAATCCGGGGACAAAACCGGGGACAGGCTTGGAAACCAGGGATGTCTGGTCACCCTGTAATAGAGGCGGGACTTAACCCACACGTTGCTGCCATAGAGTCCATTAGGAAAGGAAAATTACAGTAAGTATTTTGATAGGAATTTTCCATTATTAGCTCAGGTTACTTCAGCTGAACATCAGTAATACTCACAGAATTTCCATTTTTTTATATGCTCAGAAACCACTATTAGATTATTGAAAAGGGCAATCAATATAAAATTGTATTTGATTAGAACAGTAATCAAAAGAAACAAGTTAAAACTACTCTAGCTGCATTTAGGCCAGTGAATGGAATATTCTGTGACTTTGCTACACATAAACAGTATCTCACAAAAGTGAGTACACCCCTCACATTTTTGTAAATATCTTATTATATTTATTCATGTGGCAACACTGAAGAAATTACACTTTGCTACAATGTAAAGTAGTGAGTTTACAGCTTGTATAACAGTGTGAATTTGCTGTCCCCTCGAAATAACTCAACACACAGCCATTAATGTCTAAACCGCTGGCAACAAAAGTGAGTACACCCCTAAGTGAAAATGTCCAAAATTGGGCCCAAAGTGTCAATATTTTGTGTGGCCACCATTATTTTCCAGCACTGCCTTAACCCTATTGGGTGTGGAGTTCACCAGAGCTTGACAGGTTGCCACTGGAATCTTCTTCCACTCCTAAATGATGACATCACAGAGCTGGTGGATGTTAGAGACCTTGCACTCTTCTACCTTCTATTTGAAGATGCCTCACAGATGCTCGATCTGGAGACATGCTCGGCCAGTCCATTACCTTTACCCTCAGCTTCTTTAGCAAGGCAGTGGTCGTCTTGGAGGTGTGTTTGGGGTCGTTATCATGTTGGAATACTTCCCTGCGTCCCAATCTCCGAAGGGAGGGGATCATGCTCTGCTTCAGTATGTCACAGTACATGTTGGCATTCATAGTTCCCTCAATGAACTGTAGCTCCCCAGTGTCGGCAGCACTCATGCAGCCCCAGACTATGGCACTCCCACCACCATGCTTGACTGTAGGCAAGACACACTTGCCTTTGTATTCCTCTCCTGGTTGCCGCCACACATGCTTGACTCCATCTGAACCAAATAAGTTTATCTTGGTCTCATCAGACCACAGGACATGGTTTCAGTAATCCATGTCCTTAGTATTCAGCAAACTGCGGGCTTTCTTGTGCATCATCTTTAGAAGAGGCTTCCTTCTGGGATGACAACCATGCAGACCAATTTGATGCTGTGTGCGGCGTATGGTCTGAGCACAGACAGGCGGACTCCCCACCCCTTTAACCTCTGCAGCAATGCTGGCATCACTCATACGTCTATTTCCCAAAGACAACCTCTGTATATGACGCTGAGCATGTGCACTCAACTTCTTTGGTCGACCATGGCGAGGCCTGTTCTGAGTAGGGACCTGTCCCGTTTAAACCGATGTATGGTCTTGGCCACCGTGCTGCAGGTCAGTTTCAGTTTCAGTTTCAGTTTCAGGGTCTTGGCAATCTTCTTATAGCCTAGGCCATCTTTATGTAGAGCAACATCTCTTTTTTCAGATATTTAGAGAGGTGCCATGTTGAACTTCCAGTGACCAGTATGAGGGAGAGAGAGCAATAACACAAAATTTAACACACCTGCTCCCCATTCTCACCTGAGACCTTGTAACACTAACGAGTCACATGACACCGGGGGAGGGAAAATGGCTAATTGGGCCCAATTTGGATATTTTCACTTAGGGGTGTACTCACTATTGTTGCCAGCGGTTTAGACTTTAATGGCTGTGTGTTGAGTTATTTTGAGGGGACAGAAAAGTTACACTGCTATACAAGCTGTACACTTACTACTTTACATTGTAGAAAAGTGTAATTTCTTCATTGTTGTCACATGAAAAGATATAATAAAATAATTACAAAAATTTGAGGGGTGTACTCACTTTTGTGAGATACTGTATTTGATTATTATTCTTTGGCTATTTAAGTACAACATACGTATGAGGAATAAGGCTGGATTCACACCTATGCATTTTTAGTGCTTTTTGCATTTTGCAGATTTGCACTACAGTCCATTTACCATGGTTTCCTATGGAACACGTTCTGTAGAGCAAATCTTCAAAATGCAAAAAGCACAAAAAATGCATAGGTGTGAATTCAGCCTAAAAGAGGAAGTTGATATTAATGTCTCACTGTGTGTGAATTTGTAGCACTGTGAATGCACTACCAGTCCATAGAACACAGCAATAATTCCCGTCATCTGCTTCCTGTACATTACTGATAGACAAAACACTTGAGCCTCCTTGGATGGATCCAGTAAAACGTTCAGAGGTTCCTGAGGGTTTTATATTATGATTACTTCCATCACTACCTGTTAAACCTTTAGGAACACTCCCAGGTGCCTGATATACCCATTTTGGGTAGTTACCACCAGCTACTGAGCCATCACTACGACCACAGGACAAAATGACATTACCACCAAGAGGCGCCGTTATTGTGGCTTCCTGGATGACAGTAAACTGAGCCACAGAATCTGCAACACAAATGAGAGAATGTTGATATTAGAAAAAAATATCCTATTAATCCCAGTAGTTTTAATAAAGTATAAAATATGAATTACAAGAAAAATAAGTGATGAAAATGAAGACAGTCCAGAACATGATCATGGTGATGAGGAATCACTTTGACAGAAAAGAGTTTAGTTGACTCCTTCTCATTCTCATAGTTATATCCTGTATATAAACCACACCTTTCTATGCAAAGTGTCTTAGATCCATTTGCTGTCAGCAGCCTCCACCTACTATATATATCTGTGTAAAAAATATCTGTATACTTACCTATTTGTAGTCTGCTCTGGTCCGGTCACTCGATCCCCTTTATCAGTCAGCAGCTGCTGGAGGGGAAAGGAGGGAATGCTGACAAGGGTTGGCTCATGGGAGCCTATGAGTGACATCACAGCTCCCAGAGTTCCCAGACATTGTACAGTGATCCCTCCTCTCCCCATCAGCCGCCGCTCGCTGACATGGGATCAGTGGACTAAAAACTAGTAAATATATACATCTTTTTTACACAGGTTATGCAGCATTGGTAGCTGGAGGGGGGAGCAGACATTTTAACCACTTCAGCCCCGGACCATTTGGCTAGCAAAAGACCAGAGCACTTTTTGCGATTCGGCACTGTGTTGCTTTAACTGACAATTGTGCAGTCGTGCGGCGTGGCTCCCAAACAAAATTGACATCGTTTTTTTCCCACAAATAGAGCTTTCTTTTGGTGGTATTTGATCACCAAATTTTGAAAAAACATATTATTTTTAACTTTTTGCTATAATAAATATCCCCCAAAAAATATATAAAAAAACATTTATTTTTCCTCAGTTTAGGCCGATACGTATTCTTCTACATATTTTTGGTAAAAAATAAAAAAAAGCGTTTATTGATTGGTTTGCGCAAAAGTTATAGCGCCTACAAAATAGGGCATAGTTTAATGGCATTTTTATTAATATTTTTTTTTTTACTAGTAATGGCGGCGATTAGCGATTTTTATCATGACTGCGACATTATGGCGGACAGATCGGACACTTTTGGCGATATTTTGGGACCATTCACATTTATATAGCGATCAGTGCGATTAAAAATGCATTGATTACTGTGTAAATGTGACTGGCAGAGAATGGGTTAACCACTAGGGGGCGCTGCAGGGGTTAAGTGTGTCCTAGGGAGTGATTTTAACTGTGGGGGGGACTATGTGTGACACAACACTATCACCGCTCCCGATTACAAGGAGCTGTGATCAGTGCAGAGGCGTACCTAGGGTCTCCAGTGCCCTTGGCGAGAATCTGTATCGGCGCCCCCCCCCCCCACGCTGAATGCTGGAGGCTGTACCCTCGGCCAGAAAGCATGCTATTCAGAGTGGAGGAGGAGGGTTACCTCCTCTCCACGTCGTGGTCTTAAGCTGGCCATACACCTATAGATTATCTGCAGATTTTCTATGGTCAGATGGAAAAAGTAGAACAGATTCCTCCATCTATGCTGAACTGTGTGGATGGAAGAATCTCCCACTGGCCTAAGCTTCCATATCTTGCTAGTCGGCCCCGCAGGCTCTCACAATACCTGAACATTCTGATTGGGTGCAGGCATTGTATAGGTTGAGAGCCAGTGGGGCCAACTAGCAAGATACTGAAGCTTGACCCAGTGGGCGATTCCTCCATCCACACAGTTTAGCATACATAGAGAAATCTGTTGCACTTTCTCCATCTGACCATAGAAAATCTGCAGATAATCTATAGGTGTATGGCCAGCTTTAGCCAGCACCACAACACCAGGCAGGCACACTCAGAGTCAGGCAGCCGCAGCAGGCTCAGCCTAGGCTCAGGCAGCACTCTGATCTGTCAGTCTGTCTGACCTAAGGACCCCTTTACATTACTCAGCACCCTACGCCTCCGGACCCCTTTACATTACACAGCACCCTACACCTCCGGACCCCTTTACATTACACAGCCAGTGTACCTCTGGACCCATTTACATTACACAGCACCCTACACCTCTGGACCCCTTTATATTACACAGCACCCTACACCTCTGGACCCCTTTACATTACACAACACCTTGCACCTCTGGACTGGACCCCTTTACATTACACAGCCCCCCACAGCTCTAGACGCTTGTATGTTACACAGACACGTGACCCCCCTGCATATTACACAGACCCCCCCTACATTGCAGACCCCCTCATTCAGTACAGACCTCCCTACAGTACAGACCCCCCTACAGTACAGACTCCCCCTACAGTGCAGACCTCCCTACAGTACAGACCCCCCTACAGTGCAGACCCCCCTACAGCACAGACCCCCCTACAGTGAAGACCCCCCTACAGTGCAGACCCCCCCCTACGGTGCAGTCCCCCCCCTACGGTGCAGACCCCCCCTACAGTACAGACCCCCTACAGTACAGACCCCCCTATAGTACAGACCCCCCCTACAGTGAAGACCCCCCCTACAGTACAGACCCCCCTACAGTGCAGACCCCCCCTACAGTACAGACCCCCCTACAATTCAGACCCCCTCTACAATACAGTTCAGAACCCCCCTACAATACAGTTAAGACCCCCCACAATACAGACCACCCCTTCAGACCCATAATGTTACTGTACCTCTGCTCAGATGATCAGCATCAGCGTGGCGCGGGACATACACAATCAGTACTCAGCACATGTAGAGACAGGAGGGGGAGGCGGCTTCACTCTGCTCAGCTGTGTGAGACAGTCATAGCCGAGACTTATCAGAGCTGCTCAGCCGCGGTGTGGCCACAAGAGCTCAGATGCTCAAACCCGCCCGCTGTCTCTGCTTCAGTTGCGGGGGGGGGCGCTGGTGGCCGGCCTGACAGCCCCCTAGTGTGTGGCACCGTGATCCAGGGCGGCCCGCCCCCCACTTAGCACGCCACTGGGCAAGCACACTAGCTCAGCAGCAAGCGGCAGTGTTCGGCTCCTGTGTTGAAGTGACTGAAACACTGCTAATTGGCGCCCCCCCTTGGCCTGTGCCCCTGGTGGGCGCCAGTCTCGCCGACTGCTTGGTACGCCCCTGGATCAGTGTCAGTGTCACTAGGCAGAATGGGGAAATGCTTGTTTATGTCATAATTTCCCTGCATTTCCTCTCCGTGAGACGATCGCGGGTGTCGTAGCGGACATTGAGTCCGCGGGACCCACAATCTCACTCACGGAGCTCACGGCGGGCGGGCTCGCACGCCCACAAGCTGCGTCTTAAAGGGCAATGTACAGGTACGTTAGTATGCCTGTCCATGTCCTTCTGCCGACGTATAACTGCGTGAGACGGTAGGCAAGCGGTTAAACATTGTTCTAGGCAGAAATTCTACTTTAAGGAGTATTTTGTGGGTACAGGGAGTGCAGCATATGTGTGCAGTGTGTACCATTCTTAGGCTTAGACTATATTTATCCATGTTCCTGTAAGCCAAGCCCAATATCCAGCCACCTCTGGGAGTCTTACTTTTTGACACAGTAATTCAGTCCCGGAAGGTTTACCCCCTTCATGACCAGGCCATTTTTTTTTTTCGATACAGCACTGTGTTACTTTAACTGACAATTGCGTGGTCGTGCAATGCTGTACCTAAATAAAGATAATGTCCTTTTTTTTCCCCACAAATAGAGATTTCTTTTGGTGGTATTTGATTCCCTCTGCGGTTTTTATTTTTTGCGCTATGAACAAAAAAAGACTGACAATTTTGCAAAAAAACAAAAGAATATTTTTCACTTTCTGCTATAAAACATACCTAATATGAAAATGTAAAATATGTATTCTGCTACATATTTTTTATAATAAAATCCCAATAAGCATATATTGATTGGTTTGCGCAAAAGTTATAGCATCTACAAACTATGGGATATATTTTTGGAATTTTTATTTATTTATTTATTTTTTAGTAATGGCGGCGATCAGCGACTTATAGCAGGACTGCGACATTGCGGCAGACAAATCGGACACCTAACTGACACTTTTTGGGGATCAGTGACATTAATACAGTGATCAGTCCTAAGAATTATACACTGTCACTGTACTAATGACACTGGCAGGGTAGGGGTTAACATCAGAGGCGATCAAAGGGTTAAATGTGTTCCTAGGGAGTGCTTTCTAACTGTGTGTGGGTTCTTGAACTGTGGGAAGGCAGAGATTCATATTCCTGCTTAACAGAAACACAGGCTCACAGCCTTCCCTTGTCCCAGAATGGCGATCTGCATTGTTTACATTTGTGTCCAGAATGATCAGCAGGTCCCGACGGTTATTGCGTCCTCCTGACAAACTGATTGGCTCCTGCTGTGTCCAATCAAAGCAAGAGTGAGTTGCCCGCAGCGTGTGTGTACGCCCTAGACCTGGAAGTGCAGAATCCCGTACATGTACGTGATTCTGTCAAGAGAGGCCGCCCTGCCGCAGTAAATGTACGTGGGGCGGTCGGCATATGCTTGAAGTTACATTAAACTGCAACTTTTTTTTTGCTTGTATTTCTTTCAATTTATGATTTTTTCCTATGTGCTGAAGCTTAGAATCATTCAACTCTTTATTAGTATTCACTCCTTGGCACCAAGCGCACACAAATATGCAGCCTCTTGGTTGCCGGGCCTTGGCGCTGAGGGGCCGCATATTTGTGTGCAATCGCACCAGTAGAGCGTGCTCCCGTCACAGTCACTGGCAGCTAACAGAAAGCTCCCGTTCGCAGCTTGCGATCAGGAAATTTCTGATCAAGTGACTGCCATGACAGCCAAATACAGCGGGCACATGACCATAAGCCCCACCTTCTGGCGTACTAAAACACTTGAAGCAGGGATTTGCAATTAGCGGACCTCCAGCTGTTGCAGAACTACAAGTCCCATGAGGCATAGCAAGACTTTGACAGCCACAAGCATGACACACAGAGGCAGAGGCATGATGGGACTTGTAGTTTTGCAGCAGCTGGAGGTCCGCTAATTGCATATCCCTGACTTAAAGGGTAGGCAGGCACCGGCTCTTAATCTGGCCATACACCTATAGATTATCTGCAGATTTTCTATGGTTAGATGGAAAAAGTGGTAGATTCCTCCATCCACACAGTTTAGCGAACATGGAGAAATCTGTTGCACTTTTTCCATCTAACCATAGAAAATCTGCAGATAATCTATAGGTGTATGGCCAGCTTAAGGTGTTAAATACCTGATTGATCCTTTCAGTAACCTGTTGCAGTGTAGTTTAACATTAAAAAAACATATAACAGAGATGAACACTGATAAAAAACATATAAAACTATGAATAATATCCTCAACTCACCACCAGCTTGGCTCTATTGCCCCCTAATGGTGGTTTGAGGATATTGTTCATGGTTTCATATGGTTTTTATCTGTGGCTGTTCTTTCATACACTGCAACATGTAATAATTACCATTGTGAAGCTACACACCTTTACTATGTACTAATTTACAATGAATCTAATGGTATGTTATTATAGATTCTAGCTCCCCATTTGGTTTTTGTATACCCCTGAAGAAGAATAAGGAAACTGTTTTTAAAAAGCGTTGGGTGTCCACTATTTTTTAATTATCCAACTGGTGATTCATAATTTGTGGAAACATTATGTATCCACTATGTTGTAACACAGAAATTATATATTAACCACTTAAGCCCCGGACCAATTTGCAGCTAAAGGACCAGGCCCCTTTTTGCGATTCGGCACTGCGTCCCTTTAACTGACAATTGCGCGGTCGTGCGCCATGGCTCCCAAACAAAATTGGCGTCCTTTTTTCCCACAAATAGAGCTTTCTTCTGGTGTTATTTGATCATCTCTGTGTTTGTTTGTTTTTTGCGCTATAAACAAAAATAGAGCGACAATTTTGAAAAAAATGCAATATTTTTAACTTTTTGCTATAATAAATACCCCCAAAAATATATAAAAAACTTTTTTCCTTAGTTTAGACTGATGCGTATTCTTCTACATATTTTTGGTAAAAATAAGCGATCATTGATTGGTTTGCGCAAAAGTTATAGCCTTTACAAAATAGGGGATAGTTTTATATCATTTTTATTAATATTTTTTTTTTTTTACTAGTAATGGCGGTGATCAGCGATTTTTATTGTGACTGCGACATTATGGCGGACACATCGGACATTTTTGACACATTTTTGGGACCATTGTCATTTATACAGCAATCAGTGCTATTTAAATGCATTGATTCCTGTGTAAATTACACTGGCAGTAAAGGGGTTAACCACTAGGGGGCAGTGTAGGTTAAGTGTGACCTATGTGGTTTTTTTTTTACTGTAGGGGGCATGGCTTGGCGTGTGACATCACTGATCGTCTTTCCCTATGACAGGGACAGCCTCACTAGGAAGAACGGGGAGAGGTTTGTTTACACTTACCACTCCCCGTTCTTCAGCACTGTGATCCGATCGCGGGACAGCGGCGGCGATCGGGACCACGGGTCCCGCAGCCACGGTCACGGAGCTCAGGACCGGGTCGCGAGCGCACCGCCAGCAGCGTGCGTGTGACCCAAGGCTGGGCTCTTAAAGAGCAACGTACCTGTACGTTGTTGTGTCCAGCCGTGCCATTCTGCCGACGTAAATGTGCAGGCTTAATTGGTTAATAGCCATCACATATTCTATATATAATGTTTTTATTCTGCTTCTCTTTGTTATAAATAAAGATTTGTATATGTCCATGTCCATGCCCTATTTATATATTTTTACTCTATAATATGACAACCTACAGTAACTGCACCTGCCAACACCCCCCCCCCCCCCTCTTAAATATGGCATGTCCCTGTGCCAAATAGGAACCCATGCATGGAAAGGTGGAGTGCATTAACCTTACATAGCGATACAGCAGTAAAGGGCAAACATAACTGTGATGGGAGTCACTTTGGGCGGGGGCTTAGAGAGCTCTGGAGATTCCTTGTCCAGCTCCCCATTAGGGGCACAGGGTGACCTAGAAACCCCAGTCTGATCTGCACTAATCAGACTCACCATACAGCCAAACCACACTCAGCATTCCGTGTTACCCCTGTTATCCAGGGTTCTATGGGTGTGGTTTGTGTTGAAAGAATGAAGGGGCTCTTTCACTTGGGACAGTAATATTTATGAACAATATCCCTCAAGAAATATATGATGATAAATTAATTCCACCTTTCCAACTGCTGTAATATTGTATGAGCTTGGTCTCATAAACTGTTGTAGTCTTTTTACTAGGTCGTTTGAGGTGTGGCTGTATCCCATTCAGGGCCAGACTGGCCTATCGGGATACCGGGAGAATTCCACCTGCCCTGGGGCTGCTTTCCGGCTGCAGTGCTCCCCTCTCTCCTGCTCCTGTGTATAATGGAGCTGGCTGGGTCTGTGTTCGGCGACCGCGCTGTAACGCGGTCCTGCCCCCCTAGACTGGTTCGTGTGATAGAATCACTGTTCCGCCTATCACACGAGCCGGTCTAGTGGGCCGGGACCATGTTACAGCACGGCTGCCGAACACAGACCCAGCCAGCTCCGTGATCCACAGGAGGAGATGCTCGTCTGCACAGCCCGCCCTGTGTGCCTGGATAGGGGGATAGAGGAAATGAGCTTTCTATATTCCTCCATGCAACCGCTGAATGCTTGCAGGAGGGAGAGGAGAAGAATAAAGCATTCAGCAGTTGCGAAAGCTAATTTCCTCTATATGCCGATCCCATGCTTCTCCTATCCAACGTCTTTTACTGGTCCCCCAGTTCTTCTTGTGCTCCCTGGCTCCCCCCCCCCCCCAGTGCTCTCCTCCCCCACCACACTCTCCAACCCCCCCCCCCCACAGTTCTCTCTACCCTCTGCCCCCCCCCCCCCGCTCTTCAGCTCTCCCCATCCTTCTCTAGCCACCATCACAGTGCTCTCCACCCCTGTTCTTTCTACCCCCAGTGCTCTCCACCCCTGTTCTTTCTCCCCCTAGTGCTCTCCGACTATCACCATCAGTCTCCAGCCCCCACCCCAGTGCTCTCAACCCCCCACAGTGCTATCCAGCCCCCCGTGCTCCCCACCCCTGTTCTTTCTGCCTCCCAGTGCTCTCAAGCTCCACCCATCGCTCTCCAGCCCCACTGCCCCAGTGTTCTCCACCCCTGTTCTTTTTGTGCTCTCTCAAGCTCCCCCCAGCACTCTTCGCTCCCCACCCCTGTACTCTCCACTCCCCCTGCATTTTGCCCACACCCATGTGCTCTCCAACCCCACCAATGCTCTCTGCCCCCCATAGTGCTATCCAGTCCCCTGTGCTTTCCACCCCTGTTCTTTCTGGCCCCCACTGGTGCTCTCAAGCTCTCCTCATTGCTCTCCACTCCCCCTGCTATTTGTACCCCCAGTGCTCTCCAGCCCTGTTTTTTTGCTCTCAAGCTCCCCCCCCCAGTGCTCTTCACCACCCCACACTCTTACCCCCCAGTGCTCTCAGCCTTCCGTGCTCTCCATCCCTGTTCTTTTTGGCCCCCCAGTGCTCTCAAGTTCCCCCCAGCGCTCTCCACTCCCCACCCATGTGATCTCCACTCCCCCCTGCTCTTTGCCCCCACCCATGTGCTCTCCAACCCCGCCAGTGCTCTCTGCTCCCCCTTCTCTCCAGCTCCCACCCAGTGCTCTCCACTTCCCCCAGGACCAGAGGACAGGCTGACTGGGGCCAGAAAATGAGGACGGCTGAAGGTGCAGGTGGCCAGGGACAACTCCATCTCACAGCAAACAGATCATCTGGAAGGAGCACTGTCCCCATCCAGAACAAGAACAGACCCTGCCTGCTGCTGGCCATCATGGATATCCTGCTGGCATGCAAGGTACCGTACCGAGCATCAACAACACACCTTTTCACAGACAGGGACTGCAGACTGGGACATGGGGCACAGAAGGGGCTGCAATGATGGGCACAGTGAGACTGCATTTGTGGGCACAGTGAGGCTGCGTTCGTAGGCACAGTGAGGCTGCATTCACGGCACAGTAAAGCTGCATTTGATGGGCACAGTGAGGCTGCATTGGTGAGCACAGTGAGGCTGCATTGATGAGCACAGTGAGGCTGCATTGATGGGCACAGTGAGGCTGCATTGATGGGCATAGTGCATAGTGAGGCTGCATTGATGGGCACAGTGAGGCTGCATTCACGGGCAGAGTAAAGCTGCATTTGATGAGCCCAGTGAGGCTACATTGATGGGCACAGTGAGGCTGCATTGATGGGCACAGTGAGGCTGCATTTGATGGGCACTGGTGAGGCTGCATTGAGCTCTTGTATCATGTCTGCAGTCTCTGACCATCTCTTGTATCATGTCTGCAGTCTCTGACCATCTCCTGTATCATGTCTGCAGTCTCTGAGGGGTTCTGGAGAGGAGTCAAGAGTAGGAGCTCCGCCAGGATGGGGGTCATGGGAGAAGTCAGACATGTGTGGACTGTGGAGAGGAGACTATAGGATAAAATCAGAGCCACCAAGCTGAAGCCGACTGACTGAGCCCTGCATGGTGCACCTGAGATGATGTCAGTGACAGCACGGCTAGGCCAGTCTGAAGGGGGGGGTCACTGATGTAAGGGGTTTCCCCCTTATATCAGTAACCCACCCCCCCTTACCTTAGCGTATTCTTTCTGCGGAAGGTGCCCCCCCCCCACGTTCTGAGTTCCTGGAGTTTGATGATTGACCACTTTTATATAAAAGCAAATTCTTTCTGCGGAAGGTGCCCCCCCCCCCACGTTCTGAGTTCCTGGAGTTTGATGATTGACCACTTTTATATAAAAGCAAATTCCAGCATTTGAAGAGTGTATTATATATAGATAAGACTGATATGAAATCACATAGGGCTTTATATATATATATATATATATATATATATATATATATATATATATATATATATATATATATATATATATATATATATATATATATATATATATATATATATATATATATATATATATATATATATATATGTATATGTATATATATATATATATATATCTATATATATATAGATAGATAGATAGATAGATAGATAGATAGATAGATATAAAGCCCTATGTGATTTCATATCTGTCTTATCTATATATAATACACTCTTCAAATGCGCTTTAAAATGTATGGTTTTCCCTTTCATGAACAAGAAAATAATGACGCTATGCTGTTGCGCTGGTATAATAATGCTATGGGGCTGGTATGAAATTTTTTCCAGGGCTGGATTTTATTCCCAGTCCGGCCCTGATCACATTGTTCTATTGTTTCTGTCTGCCTGGGGAGCAACCTATTATGGGATATATATCTGTTTCTAGCATGTAGACCGGGGGCAGGGTGGAAGGAGGGGGGAATTCCTCCAACAGCCCTCCCTGTTGATAAGACGGTCTACTGAAGTTTGAATGTACCTGTGTGTCTCTTGTTAATGAATGTAGTTTACCCCGCCCTGTGTCATTATGCAAAGAAGTGGGATTGTCCCCTGAGTGTATATCTCTGTACCTGTGTTTGAATAAACAGTCTTATGTTTGTTACCACCCTACACTGATGCCTCAATAAGTGACTGGGTGGGCTAAGGGGTCTTGGATCGCGTTGGTACCGGGCAAAGGAAGCTTATACGGCGGGCAGACTCTTCTTGAGTATGGGGTCCATCACAATAACATACTGTAAACACAACTATAATAGTCCATATACCTGGTATCACACTTGAACTGTTATGGAAAAAGTAAACTAGTCCATATGCCTGGTACTTGGCTTAAACAGTTGCTATAAAACTGTAAATAGAAATGCTTTAACTGAATCAACAGGACAGCATAAATATCAAAACAGTATGTAATATGCAATATACTGTATATAGAAATAGACCCATCTATAAGCATGAAATGACAGCAGTATAAAAAGAGACAATTGATTACATATAGTAATTGGGGTCAGAGTACTCCCCCCTCCCCTTAGTACCCAGGACTTTCTTAAACACATAATTGTAATTGTAAAATGTAAAGTGCAGCGCTAAAAATGATGCGATACAAAAGTGTATATAACATGTGATAACAATAAAGTGCAAATGTGCAAAACCTGTAACTAATGTAAAATAATAATGTGTGACCAACAAAATGCATAAAAACACGCGTTATGCTATAAAGAGTAATAGCGTATAAAGTGCCAAAAAGTAAAAACAATAAACAGTGCAGATGTGAGGAGTTCATGAATGGCTGGAATTCAATGAAGAAGATCCCATGTGAAATATGGAACGTGGATCAAATGCTTGACCGCGTGATACCCATTACCACAGTGAGATAAAAGGCTTAGCAGAAAGCCTGCGACCATCCTTACTCAGGGGAGTCACAAAGCGCTTGTTGGATCAAGGATCCATTGACCACTGAAAGGATGTCCAGATGTCCTAAGCGTCTCCCACCAGAAGCCTCCACAAACACTGGGTGATGATCAGATCAGATCTCCTCAATATCAGCAAATGTAGATATGCAAAGAAACAAAGACTCCAATAGTGCAATATTGTCTCTTTGGGTGTTTAATGGTAAGTATTGCAGTGCTGCATACAAAATAGTCTGGCTCAAAAACAAGTCTCCAGTACAAACGAATAAAAAGGAATTCCTTACAAGTAAATCAAACACGCATAAGTGATCGGGCATGCGCAGAGCATGTGTGCGTAGCGTTTTGACGATTGTTTTGTCAGATGTAATGTCATCAGTGGTACCCCTGATGATGTCACATCTGCATGATGAGCGTTGCCTCACTCTCCACTCTGCTACTCAGCATTAGCTCCTCCATGAATGGTATGATGTCCAGATCCTGGTCCTCCTAATTAGGCCCTTAAACTCAACCTCACTGCTCTTATGGAGCACTTAACCCCACTGTCCTTGGGGGAGACCTGATGTGGCACATTCTCCAACTGCAGAACCAGGTCTTGAGATCGCGAACGTTCGAAATCAAAAGTGCTAATTACAACGGCCAATATGCATGTTAATGTCATAAAACAGGTTTGGGGACCCGGGTCCTGCCCCAGGGGACATATATCAATGCAAAAAAAACTTTTAAAAACTAATGTTTTTTCGGGAGCAGTCATTTTAATGATGCATAAAGTGAAAAAAAAAAAAGTGAAATTTTCCTTTAAATATGGTACCTGGGGGGTGTCTAAAGTATGCCTGTGAAGTGGCATGTGTTTCCCGTGTTTAGAACTGTCCTTGCACAAAATGACATTTGTAAAGGAAAAAAAGAAGCCATTTAAAACCACTTGCGGCTTTAATGGCATGTCTTGTCCTGGCCGCCATATGGCTGAAAATCCTTGAGAAAAATGGCATGGCTACCCCATCCCCCCCCCCCCCCCACACCCCAGCCCCTTTGGGTCTTGTATGGATATTAAGGGGGACCCCGCACCCAAAATAAAACCCTATACCTACAACCCTATATACTCTGAACAGCAGTATATAGGTGGTGCAAACAAGACATGGACTGTAGGTTTGTTCTTAAGTAGAATCTGAACAGGTTCATTATGAAGTGTAGCTGCATCCCAAAAAATCTATTTTTAAGCTTTTTGGAGAACATAGGGAGGGGTTATCACCCCTGTAACATTTGCTGTCTTTGCACATCTGTTCAGAACATGTCACCTCACTTTCCGTCCCAATGACAAATGTTTTTGGAAAAGTGGGGTTTGAATTGAAACAAGGATTGGTGATAAAGCATCAGTAGAGAGGAGATACCTTTTTCCCAAATTAAATCTAACAGGATAGAATTTCCCTTCCTAGGGGTAGATTTCCTCTCACTTCCTGTTTTCTCTTTCCGTTTGCAAGTAGGAGTCGTTTGTAAGTTGGATGTTTGAAAGTAGGGGCCTGCCGTATATACTCTGCAGAAATTTGCCCTATTAGATGTTGGTGTAGCCACAAGACTGGTGGGCACAGGAATGGGCCCTGCTGTGAGTTAATAGATCAAGATTTGTACTTGCATGCACCTGTTGAACCGGGCAGAAAAATTGGGCCTTTGGTGGTGGTGGTGGTGGTGGACGGTGTTGCCACAAGACTGTAAGCTCTCACAGTTACTCTTGGTGGGCGCAGGAATGGGCCCTGCTGTGAGTTATTAGATCAAGATTTATAATTGCATGCACCTGTTGAACAGGGCAGAAAAATTGGGCCTTTTGGTGGTGGTGGTGGACGGTGTTGCCACAAGACTGTAGGCCCTCATAGTTACTCTTGGTGGGCGCAGGAATGGGCCCTGCTGTGAACTATTAGATCAAGATTTGTAATTACACGCCCCTGTTAAACAGGGGCTGAAAAATTGTGCCTTAGACATTGGTGCTGGTGCCACAACACTGCAACCCCTCACAGATACTGTACTCTTAGCACAGCAATGAGACCTGTTGCAAAGCATTGCCTAAAAATTGTAATTACACGCCCCAACAGGGGCTGAAAAATTGTGCCTTAGGCACTGGTGCCACAACACTGCAACCCCTCACAGATACTGTACTTGGAGCACAGCAGTCACACATGTTGCGAAGCATTTTTTTAAAAAATTGTAATTACACGCCCCTGTTAAACAGGGACTGAAAAATTGTGCCTTAGGCACTGGTGCTGGTGCCACAACACTGCAACCCCTCACAGATACTGTACTTGGAGCACAGCAGTCACACGTGTTGCGAAGCATTTTTTTAAAAAATTGTAATTACACGCCCCTGTTAAACAGGGGCTGAAAAATTGTGCCTTAGGCATTGGTGCTGGTGCCACAACACTGCAACCCCTCACAGATACTGTACTTGGAGCACAGCAGTCACACGTGTTGCGAAGCATTTTTTTAAAAAAATTGTAATTACACGCCCCAACAGGGGCTGAAAAATTGTGCCTTAGGCTCTGGTGCTGGTGCCACAACACTGCAACCCCTCACAGATACTGTACTTGGAGCACAGCAGTCACACGTGTTGCAAAGCATTTTTAAAAAAAATTGTAAGTACACGCCCCTGTTATACAGGGGCTGAGAAATTGTGCCTTAGGCACTGGTGTGGTGGCATGGATCATTGAGGAGGAGGAAGAGGATAGTCAGTGAACATAACAGGACAGTCACTCAGCATCAGCATAGGCAGTCTTGAAGGGATGTGACATTATAAATTATTCCGTTATATCCGCTTCAGGTGCCTGGTAGCTGGTGGTGATCCAAGACTGATTCATTTTGATGAAGGTCAGTCGATCAACCGAGTCGGTGGACAGGCGCACCCTATGATCGGTGACAAATCCTCCAGCAGCACTGAATGTGCGTTCGGAAAGAAGGCTGGAGGCAGGACAGGCCAGTAGCTCAATTGCATACTGTGCAAGCTCTGGCCAGTGATCCATCCTCAGGACCCAGTAAGCCAGAGGATTTTCGGTGGGAAAGGTGTCCAAGTCTGACCTTGCCCCAAGGTATTCCTGCACCATGTATATCAGACGCTGGCGATGGTTGCTGGAACCGATCATACCTTGGGGCTGCGGACTAAAAAATTGTCTGAACGCATCGGTCAGACGTCCACCTTCCCCACCGCTCCTTCTGCTACTGACCGAAGCCTCAGCAACTCGTCGCCCAGGACCAGGAGTTTGTAACCTCCCAGTTTCTGGGAACGCGTTGCACAGACCTTTCTGCAAGGCCTCCCTGTGTCAGGAATGGATCCGTCCGCTGGTAAGAACCATCATTTGGCGTGCAGTACTGTGGTCCACCAGCAGGTGTCTCCTGGCAGTTTATAACTGTCAGGAGAGGCCTTCCCTGCTGGGATATCATCTTTGGGCCACAGTACTGGCGTCCACCAGCGGATGGATCCTGGCAGTGTGGAGCAGACAGCCCTTTCTCCGCTCAGCTGTCACATGAGGCCAATCACTGGCAGATTATAATACCCGGCCAGCCCTCACACACTTGCCTTGGTATCTTTCTTCCTTGTGCCCTGAACCTGAGACCTGTGACCTGAGACCTGTATCCTGAGACCTGTACCCTGTACCCTTCCCTTCCTGATCCGTTGTTCCTGAGTTCCTGCTCCTTTGTTGCCTTTCCCATCCTTAGTTCCCTCTCCCATCCTGCCCTTGTTCATCTGCTGATCTCCCGTGTATGACCCTGGCTTGGCTAATCGTTTATGATTCTGGTATTGCCCATTTATTGTACATATTGTTTGTTTGTAGTTTGTGGTTGTAGTACACTATTTGTTTTCACTCCTTGTCATTTATTTAAATAAACACTTATTATTTCACTTATATATGTTTGGGTTTCCTCTGTGCAGTCCACACAGTCTGGTCTACTAATTTCCCTGATAGTATACCAAGGCCATCCCTGACCAGACGTGGCTGCATTGAGGAACCATCTTGGTTTGTTAGTCTGCCAATATGGATTACAATGAAATCCTTTATTATTCTCTGCTGGCAGAAGAGGATGGTGAATTTTGTTGTCAGATTTTAAAAGGATGGACTAGTGACCAGCTGATGGAAACCATCCGATCAGCTCATTCCCTGGTGGATCAAGGCTATATGTTATTTGAGGATGTTCAGCACCTAATTAAATTATGTGCTAAGCCAGCCCTGTCATGTTTTCCAGAAGGAAAGGATGATTTCTCTCCCCCCTTCAATTATGGCCAAGTTGAATCTCTGGTATGGTTGTTAGAGGATGATCCAGCCTATTTCATGGAACGGTATTCCTCGTGTTCACAGCAGGTGTTGACTGATTGCATCCATGCAGTGCAATCTCTGGTTAGTCAGGCTGTGTGTGAACCAGCATTTGTCCAACCTGTGCTTCTAGCATGGTCAGACCTCTTGTATTTAGCTAAGCCACAACATCCCAGCCCTGTCATTAATCACCTGCCTTCTCAAGGATCTATCTCCCCATTGCCTATGACAACCTCAGCTACAGCCCAGTTTTCTCTGCTTTCTACCAAAAACTATTATCCAGTCGCCAAGTGTAGAACCTATCCTGCCTTCAGCCCACCTGCCTCTTCTCCTCCACCTGTAACAGTCCCACCAATTCCTCCTCCAGCCACTGTTCCTTGGTCTTCATTTTGCCCGGAAACTTTCTTTTCTTACAGCCCTGCACCCACGTACAAAGCTGCAGTGGCTAAGCCAAAAAAGAAATGGAAGTTCTTTCCGACCCACACTATCCTGCCAGTAACCCAACCTGCCTCCACCCCAGTTCCTGCTACCCAGCCTGACATCCCAGTTCCTGCTACCCAGCTTGACGTCCCAGTTCCTGCTACCCAGCTTGACGTCCCAGTTCCTGCTACCCAGCTTGACGTCCCAGTTCCTGCTACCCAGCTTGACGTCCCAGTTCCTGCTACCCAGCTTGACGTCCCAGTTCCTGCTACCCAGCTTGACGTCCCAGTTCCTGCTACCCAGCTTGACGTCCCAGTTCCTGCTACCCAGCTTGACGTCCCAGTTCCTGCTACCCAGCTTGACGTCCCAGTTCCTGCTACCCAGCTTGTTCCTGCTACCCAGCTTGACGTCCCAGTTCCTGCTACCCAGCTTGACGTCCCAGTTCCTGCTACCCAGCTTGACGTCCCAGTTCCTGCTACCCAGCTTGACGTCCCAGTTCCTGCTACCCAGCTGGACGTCCCTGCCTTCCAGCCTGATGACCCGCTGCCAGCTTTCCAGCCTGATGACCCGCTGCCAGCTTTCCAGCCTGATGACCCGCTGCCAGCTTTCCAGCCTGATGACCCGCTGCCAGACTTCCAGCTTGTTTACCCGCTGCCAGCTTCCCAGTCTGCTGTCTCGGTGCCGGCCTTCCAGTCTGCTGTCTCGGTGCCGGCCTTCCAGTCTGCTGTCTCGGTGCCGGCCTTCCAGTCTGCTGTCTCGGTGCCGGCCTTCCAGTCTGCTGTCTCGGTGCCGTCCTTCCGATCTGCTGTCTCGGTGCCGGCCTTCCAGTCTGCTTCCCCGCTGCCAGCTTCCCAGTCGGATGTGCCAGCTTCCCAGTCGGATGTGCCAGCTTCCCAGTCGGATGTGCCAGCTTCCCAGTCTGATGTGCCAGCTTCCCAGTCTGATGTGCCAGCTTCCCAGTCTGATGTGCCAGCTTCCCAGTCTGATGTGCCAGTTTCCCAGTCTGATGTGCCAGTCCTCAAATCTGATGTGCCAGCTTCCCAGTCTGATGTGCCAGTTTCCCAGTCTGATGTGCCAGTCCTCAAGTCTGATGTGCCAGCTTCCCTGTCTGATGTGCCAGCTTCCCAGTCTGATGTGCCAGCTTCCCAGTCTGATGTGCCAGCCCTCCAATCTGATGTGCCAGCTTCCCAGTCTGATGTGCCAGCTTCCCAGTCTGATGTGCCAGCTTCCCAGTCTGATGTGCCAGTCCTCAAATTTGATGTGCCAGCCTCCCGGTCTGATGTGCCAGCCTCTCGGTCTGATGTGCCAGCTTACCAGTCTGATGTGCCTGTTATCCAGCCTGCCCTTACGGTACTTGCTGTTCGGCCTAAGGTCCCAGTGTCTGCTGCCCAGCCCGATGAGTTCCTGTCTGCTGCCCAGTCTGATGTGTTCCTGTCCGCTGCCCAGTCTGATGAGTCCCTGTCTGCTGCCCAGTCTGATGAGTCCCTGTCTGCTGCCCAGCCCGAAGTGTTCCTGTCTGCTGCCCAGCCCGAAGTGTTCCTGTCTGCTGCCCAGCCCGAAGTGTTCCTGTCTGCTGCCCAGCCCGAAGTGTTCCTGTCTGCTGCCCAGCCCGAAGTGTCCTGTCTGCTGCCCAGCCCGAAGTGTTCCTGTCTGCTGCCCAGCCCGAAGTGTTCCTGTCTGCTGCCCAGCCCGAAGTGTTCCTGTCTGCTGCCCAGCCCGAAGTGTTCCTGTCTGCTGCCCAGCCCGAAGTGTTCCTGTCTGCTGCCCAGCCCGAAGTGTTCCTGTCTGCTGCCCAGCCCGAAGTGTTCCTGTCTGCTGCCCAGCCCGAAGTGTTCCTGTCTGCTGCCCAGCCCGATGTGCCTGTTCCTGCTGCCCAGCTTGATGTGCCTGTTCCTGCTGCCCAGCTTGATGTGCCTGTTCCTGCTGCCCAGCTTGATGTGCCTGTTCCTGCTGCCCAGCTTGATGTGCCTGTTGCCCAGCTTGATGTGCCTGTTCCTGCTGCCCAGCTTGATGTGCCTGTTCCTGCTGCCCAGCTTGATGTGCCTGTTCCTGCTGCCCAGCTTGATGTGCCCGTTCCTGCTGCCCAGCTTGATGTGCCCGTTCCTGCTGCCCAGCTTGATGTGCCCGTACCTGCTGCCCAGCTTGATGTGCCCGTACCTGCTGCCCAGCTTGATGTGCCTGTGCCTGCTGCCCAGCTTGATGTGCCCGTTCCTGCTGCCCAGCTTGATGTGCCCGTACCTGCTGCCCAGCTTGATGTGCCCGTTCCTGCTGCCCAGCTTGATGTGCCTGTTCCTGCTGCCCAGCTTGATGTGCCCGTTCCTGCTGCCCAGCTTGATGTGCCCGTTCCTGCTGCCCAGCTTGATGTGCCCGTTCCTGCTGCCCAGCTTGATGTGCCCGTTCCTGCTGCCCAGCTTGATGTGCCTGCTGCCCCTCCCTGCTGCCCAGCCTGATGTGCCTGTTCCCGCTGCCCAGCCTAAAGTGCCTGTGCCTACTGCCCAGCTTGATGTGCCTGTTCCTGCTGCCCAGCTTGATGTGCCTGTTCCTGCTGCCCAGCTTGATGTGCCTGTTCCTGCTGCCCAGCTTGATGTGCCCGTGCCTGCTGCCCAGCCTAAAGTGCCCGCTGCCTACCTCAATGCCATGGACTTGTCCCAGCAGCAGCTAGTTGGAGCGTCCGGAGGCCGCTCCTTTGAGGGGGGGAACTGTCAGGAATGGATCCGTCCGCTGGTAAGAACCATCATTTGGCGTGCAGTACTGTGGTCCACCAGCAGGTGTCTCCTGGCAGTTTATAACTGTCAGGAGAGGCCTTCCCTGCTGGGATATCATCTTTGGGCCGCAGTACTGGCGTCCACCAGCGGATGGATCCTGGCAGTGTGGAGCAGACAGCCCTTTCTTCGCTCAGCTGTCACATGAGGCCAATCACTGGCAGATTATAAATACCCGGCCAGCCCTCACACACTTGCCTTGGTATCTTTCTTCTTTGTGCCCTGAACCTGAGACCTGTACCCTGAGACCTGTACCCTGAGACCTGTACCCTGAGACCTGTACCCTGAGACCTGTACCCTGAGACCTGTACCCTGAGACCTGTACCCTGAGACCTGTACCCTGAGACCTGTACCCTGAGACCTGTACCCTGAGACCTGTACCCTGTACCCTTCCCTTCCTGATCCGTTGTTCCTGAGTTCCTGCTCCTTTGTTGCCTTTCCCATCCTTAGTTCCCTCTCCCATCCTGCCCTTGTTCATCTGCTGATCTCCCGTGTATGACCCTGGCTTGGCTAATCGTTTATGATTCTGGTATTGCCCATTTATTGTACATATTGTTTGTTTGTAGTTTGTGGTTGTAGTACACTATTTGTTTTCACTCCTTGTCATTTATTTAAAATAAACACTTATTATTTCACTTATATATGTTTGGGTTTCCTCTGTGCAGTCCACACAGTCTGGTCTACTAATTTCCCTGATAGGATCAAGGAGAGTGGCCAGCCAGTAATGGTCCCTCTCCTTGATCCGAAGAACACGAGGATCCTTCCGCAGGCTTTGCAGGATCAGGGAGGCCATGCAGCGTAGGTTAGCTGAGGCATTCGGTCCGGAGTCTTCTGGGTCACTGAGGATGACATGATCGCCAGCCACCTCCTCCCAGCCACGTACAAGTCCACTGGTTTGTTGGGACTGTACATCATCCCTAAAAGACTGCTGCTGCTGATGCTGAGTGCCAGGCTCCACCTCCATGCTCACACAATCCTCCTCCTCCTCATCCTCATCCTCATCCTCTTCCTGTGTGATGGGTGGGACAGAAGGAACACTGTCCGGATAAAGGGGGCCTTGAGAGGCAAGGAAGTCCTCCTCTTCCTGCCTCTGTTCTGCCTCAAGTGCCCTGTCCATTATCCCACGCAGCGTATGCTCCAACAGGTGGACAAGAGGTACAGTGTCACTGATGCATGCACTGTCACTGCTCACCATCCTCATGGCCTCCTCAAATGGTGAGAGGACAGTGCATGCATCCCTGATCATGCTCCACTGACGTGGGAAAAAAAAAACCAAGCTCCCCTGACCCTGTCCTGTTGCCGTAGTCGCAAAGGTACTCATTGATGGCCCTCTGCTGCGTGTGCAGTCGCTGCAGCATGGCCAACGTTGAGTTCCACCTGGTGGGCATGTCACATATTAGGCGGTTCTTGGGCAGGTTCAGCTCCTTTTGCAGCTCAGTCAGCCGAGCACTGGCATTATAAGATCGGCGGAAATGCACACAGACTTTCCTGGCCTGCCTCAGGACATCCTGTAAGCCTGGGAACCTGCCCAAGAACCGCTGCACCACCAGGTTGAGGACGTGAGCCATACAGGGCACATGGGTGAGCTGCCCCTGTCGCAGGGCGGAGAGGAGGTTGGTGCCATTGTCAGAAACGACCATTCCAGGCTTAAGCTGGCGTGGCGTCAACCACCTCTTGGCCTGCCCCTGCAGAGCTGCCAGAACCTCTGGCCCAGTGTGGCTCCTGTCCCCCAAACAACATGGCATCTTTTTGCCTGCATACTTGCGTAGCCCCTACGGAGCACCGCTGGTTCCGAGGACAGAGCACTGGAGGAAGAAGAAGAGGAGGGGGTGGAGGAGAGAGGTGTGTCAAAACCAGTAGCAGTAGTAGCGTTTTGGAGGCGTGGTGGCGGAACAACCTCCAACACTACTGCACCTTGTCCTGCATCCCTGCCAGCTGCCAATAGAGTGACCCAATGGGCCGTGAAAGAAAGGTAACGTCCCTGTCCATGCCTGCTGGACCATGAGTCAGCGGTAATATGCACCTTACCGCTGACCGCCCTGTCCAGCGAGGCATGGACATTGCCTTCCACATGCCGGTAGAGAGACGGAATCACCTTCCGTGAGAAAAAGTGGCGTTTGGGAACCTGCCACTGAGGAACCGCACATTGAACAAACTCACGGAAGGGGGCCGAGTCTACCAACTGAAAAGGCAGCAGTTGAAGTGCTAGCAATTTAGCCAAGCTAGCATTCAACTGCTGGGCATGTGGATGGCTGGGAGTGTACTTCTTTCGACGGTCCAGCAGCTGGGGCAGGGAAATTTGCATGCTACTATCGGACGTCGGTGTACTGCAAGTACTTGGTTGTGACACACCTAATTCTACACCTTCAGTCCTCTCACAGCAGCTTTCAGAGAGGACTGAAGATGTAGTGGGGATGGAGATCCCAGCTGATGAGGAGCAAGGAGAGGTCCGCTTAGTTCTTTGGTGTGGGTCTTTTATGTGTGCCTGCCAACGAGCTGCATGGCAGGTCGACATATGTCTGGTCATGCTTGTGGTGCCCAAGCGGCTGATGTTTTGGCCACGCGAGATACGCTTGAGACAAATATTGCAAATAGCAGTGGTGCGATCTGATGCACTCGTCTCAAAAAAGGCCCACACCAAAGAACTTTTCTGATAACGTGCAGAGGCAGCGCCCTGCACAGGCGGAGCTCTGCGGTGTTGTACAGTTGCTGTGCTGGCCTCTAGCTGGCCTCAAGGGGGCATCCTGCCTCGTTGGACATGTGACGCCGCATCCTCCTCCTCCTCGTCCTCCTCCTCATCCTCTCTCCCTCCAGGCACCCACGTGGCGTCAGTGACCTCATCATCCCCTCCCTCTTCACCACTAGAGCAAACCTGGCAGTAAGCTGCAGCTGGTGGAACAGTACTGCCAGATTGCTGTCCTTCAGCATCCCCTCTCTCTGCGCGCACACTACTGACTTCCTCAAGCTGGGTATCATCATCCGAGCCTTTGAATCGTTGGGCATCCTCCTGGAGTATGTACCCAACACTGTGCTCAAAGAGTTCGGGGGACTCCTCAGGAGGACATGGTGGGTCTAGGGAGGGAGTGGCTGATGATGCCATTGAGTACGCGTTGGCAGCTGCTCTGCCAGTACCCTGAGCCTGGGTGAGAGAGGATGAGGAGGATGAGGAGGGCTTGGTCATCCATTCTACCAAGCCTTCAGCATGATGCGGCTCCACATGTCCAGCTGCCGAAAACAAAGACGCGCGTGTCCCATGGTCACGTGCTGATGACGATGCACGACCACGTCCACGTCCACGGCCACGTCCACTAGAAACAGAGCCTGCCTGCCCTGTGTTCTTGGCTCTGCACGCTCTGCCTCCCCTTGGCGGTCTTCCAGCCATTGTAGTCGGTAGTCCTGTGGGTGCTGCTGAGAAGAAAAATATAGGAGCTCTGTGTGATGCCACTAACACACTAGAAGTCCTATGGGTGCTTCTGCAAAGAAAATATAGGAGCTCTGTGTGATGCCACTAACAACACTAGAAGTCCTGTGGGTGCTGCTGAGAAGAAAATATAGGAGCTCTGTGTGATGCCACTAACACACAATTGAAGTCCTATAGGTGCTTCTGGGAAGAAAATATAGGAGCTCTGTTTGATGCCACTAACACAGTAGAAGTCCTATGGGTGCTGCTGAGAAGAAAATATAGGAGCTCTGTGTGATGCCACTAACACACTAGAAGTCCTATGGGTGCTTCAGCAAAGAAAATATAGGAGCTCTGTGTGATGCCACTAACACACTAGAAGTCCTATGGGTGCTTCTGCAAAGAAAATATAGGAGCTCTGTATGATGCCACTAACACACTAGAAGTCCTGTGGGTGCTGCTGAGAAGAAAATATAGGAGCTCTGTGTGATGCCACTAACACACTAGAAGTCCTATGGGTGCTTCTGCAAAGAAAATATAGGAGCTCTGTGTGATGCCACTAACACACTAGAAGTCCTGTGGGTGCTGCTGAGAAGAAAATATAGGAGCTCTGTGTGATGCCACTAACACACTAGAAGTCCTATGGGTGCTTCTGCAAAGAAAATATAGGAGCTCTGTGTGATGCCACTAACACACTAGAAGTCCTGTGGGTGCTGCTGAGAAGAAAATATAGGAGCTCTGTGTGATGCCACTAACACACTAGAAGTCCTATGGGTGCTTCTGCAAAGAGAATATAGGAGCTCTGTGTGATGCCACTAACACACTAGAAGTCCTGTGGGTGCTTCTGAGAAGAAAATATAGGAGCTCTGTGTGATGCCACTAACACACTAGAAGTCCTATGGGTGCTTTGCAAAGAAAATATAGGAGCTCTGTGTGATGCCACTAACACACTAGAAGTCCTGTGGGTGCTGCTGAGAAGAAAATATAGGAGCTCTGTGTGATGCCACTAACACACTAGAAGTCCTGTGGGTGCTGCTGAGAAGAAAATATAGGAGCTCTGTGTGATGCCACTAACACACTAGAAGTCCTATGGGTGCTTCTGCAAAGAAAATATAGGAGCTCTGTGTGATGCCACTAACACACTAGAAGTCCTATGGGTGCTTCTGCAAAGACAATATAGGAGCACTGTGTGATGCCACTAACACACTAGAAGTCCTGTGGGTGCTGCTGAGAAGAAAATATAGGAGCTCTGTGTGATGCCACTAACACACTAGAAGTCCTATGGGTGCTTCTGCAAAGAAAATATAGGAGCTCTGTGTGATGCCACTAACACACTAGAAGTCCTGTGGGTGCTGCTGAGAAGAAAATATAGGAGCACTGTGTGATGCCACTAACACACTAGAAGTCCTATGGGTGCTTCTGCAAAGAAAATATAGGAGCTCTGTGTGATGCCACTAACATACTAGAAGTCCTGTGGGTGCTGCTGAGAAGAAAATATAGGAGCTCTGGGTGATGCCACTAACACACTAGAAGTCCTGTGGGTGCTGCTGAGAAGAAAATATAGGAGCTCTGTGTGATGCCACTAACACACTAGAAGTCCTATGGGTGCTTCTAAGAAGAAAATATAGGAGCACTGTGTGATGCCACTAACACACTAGAAGTCCTGTGGGTGCTGCTGAGAAGAAAATATAGGAGCTCTGTGTGATGCCACTAACACACTAGAAGTCCTATGGGTGCTTCTGCAAAGAAAATATAGGAGCTCTGTGTGATGCCACTAACACACTAGAAGTCCTGTGGGTGCTGCTGAGAAGAAAATATAGGAGCTCTGTGTGATGCCACTAACACACTAGAAGTCCTATGGGTGCTTCTGCAAAGAAAATATAGGAGCTCTGTGTGATGCCACTAACACACTAGAAGTCCTGTGGGTGCTGCTGAGAAGAAAATATAGGAGCTCTGTGTGATGCCACTAACACACTAGAAGTCCTATGGGTGCTTCTGCAAAGAAAATATAGGAGCTCTGTGTGATGGGACTAACACACAATTGAAGTCCTATGGGTGCTTCTGGGAAGAAAATGTAGGAGCTCTGTGTGATGGGACTAACACACTACAAGTCCTATGGGTGCTTCTGGGAAGAAAATATAGGAGCTCTGTGTGATGGGACTAACACACTACAAGTCCTATGGGTGCTTCTGGGAAGAAAATATAGGAGCTCTGTGTGATGGGACTAACACACTAGAAGTCCTGTGGGTGCTTCTGAGAAGAAAATATAGGAGCTCTGTGTGATGGCACTAACACACAATTGAAGTCCTATGGGTGCTTCTGGGAAGAAAATATAGGAGCTCTGTGTGATGGCACTAACACACAATTGAAGTCCTATGGGTGCTTCTGGGAAGAAAATATAGGAGCTCTGTGTGATGGGACTAACACACTACAAGTCCTATGGGTGCTTCTGGGAAGAAAATATAGGAGCTCTGTGTGATGGGACTAACACACTACAAGTCCTATGGGTGCTTCTGGGAAGAAAATATAGGAACTCTGTGTGATGCCACTAACACAGTACAAGTCCTATGGGTGCTTCTGGGAAGAAAATATAGGAGCTCTGTGTGATGGCACTAACACACTACAAGTCCTATGGGTGCTTCTGGGAAGAAAATATATGAGCTCTGTGTGATGGGACTAACACACTACAAGTCCTATGGGTGCTTCTGGGAAGAAAATATAGGAACTCTGTGTGATGACACTAACACACAATTGAAGTCCTATGGGTGCTTCTGGGAAGAAAATATAGGAGCTCTGTGTGATGGGACTAACACACTACAAGTCATATGGGTGCTTCTGGGAAGAAAATATAGGAGCTCTGTGTGATGGGACTAACACACTACAAGTCCTATGGGTGCTTCTGGGAAGAAAATATAGGAACTCTGTGTGATGCCACTAACACAGTACAAGTCCTATGGGTGCTTCTGGGAAGAAAATATAGGAGCTCTGTGTGATGGTACTAACACACTACAAGTCCTATGGGTGCTTCTGGGAAGAAAATATAGGAGCTCTGTGTGATGGGACTAACACACTACAAGTCCTATGGGTGCTTCTGGGAAGAAAATATAGGAACTCTGTGTGATGCCACTAACACAGTACAAGTCCTATGGGTGCTTCTGGGAAGAAAATATAGGAGCTCTGTGTGATGGGACTAACACACTACAAGTCCTATGGGTGCTTCTGGGAAGAAAATATAGGAGCTCTGTGTGATGGGACTAACACACTACAAGTCCTATGGGTGCTTCTGGGAAGAAAATATAGGAGCTCTGTGTGATGGGACTAACACACTACAAGTCCTATGGGTGCTTCTGGGAAGAAAATATAGGAACTCTGTGTGATGCCACTAACACAGTACAAGTCCTATGGGTGCTTCTGGGAAGAAAATATAGGAGCTCTGTGTGATGGGACTAACACACTACAAGTCCTATGGGTGCTTCTGGGAAGAAAATATAGGAGCTCTGTGTGATGGGACTAACACACTACAAGTCCTATGGGTGCTTCTGGGAAGAAAATATAGGAGCTCTGTGTGATGGGACTAACACACTACAAGTCCTATGGGTGCTTCTGGGAAGAAAATATAGGAGCTCTGTGTGATGGCACTAACACACTACAAGTCCTATGGGTGCTTCTGGGAAGAAAATATAGGAGCTCTGTGTGATGGGACTAACACACTACAAGTCCTATGGGTGCTTCTGGGAAGAAAATATAGGAGCTCTGTGTGATGGGACTAACACACTACAAGTCCTATGGGTGCTTCTGGGAAGAAAATATAGGAGCTCTGTGTTATGGCACTAACACACAATTGAAGTCCTATGGGTGCTTCTGGGAAGAAAATATAGGAGCTCTGTGTGATGGGACTAACACACTACAAGTCCTATGGGTGCTTCTGGGAAGAAAATATAGGAGCTCTGTGTGATGGGACTAACACACTACAAGTCCTATGGGTGCTTCTGGGAAGAAAATATAGGAACTCTGTGTGATGCCACTAACACAGTACAAGTCCTATGGGTGCTTCTGGGAAGAAAATATAGGAACTCTGTGTGATGCCACTAACACAGTACAAGTCCTATGGGTGCTTCTGGGAAGAAAATATAGGAGCTCTGTGTGATGGGACTAACACACTACAAGTCCTATGGGTGCTTCTGGGAAGAAAATATAGGAACTCTGTGTGATGCCACTAACACAGTACAAGTCCTATGGGTGCTTCTGGGAAGAAAATATAGGAACTCTGTGTGATGCCACTAACACAGTACAAGTCCTATGGGTGCTTCTGGGAAGAAAATATAGGAGCTCTGTGTGATGGGACTAACATACTACAAGTCCTATGGGTGCTTCTGGGAAGAAAATATAGGAACTCTGTGTGATGCCACTAACACAGTACAAGTCCTATGGGTGCTTCTGGGAAGAAAATATAGGAGCTCTGTGTGATGGGACTAACACAGTACAAGTCCTATGGGTGCTTCTGGGAAGAAAATATAGGAGCTCTGTGTGATGGGACTAACACACTACAAGTCCTGTGGGTGCTTCTGGGAAGAAAATATAGGAATTCTGTGTGATGCCACTAACACAGTACAAGTCCTATGGGTGCTTCTGGGAAGAAAATATAGGAGCTCTGTGTGATGGGACTAACACACTACAAGTCCTATGGGTGCTTCTGGGAAGAAAATATAGGAACTCTGTGTGATGCCACTAACACAGTACAAGTCCTATGGGTGCTTCTGGGAAGAAAATATAGGAACTCTGTGTGATGCCACTAACACAGTACAAGTCCTATGGGTGCTTCTGGGAAGAAAATATAGGAGCTCTGTGTGATGGGACTAACACACTACAAGTCCTATGGGTGCTTCTGGGAAGAAAATATAGGAGCTCTGTGTGATGGGACTAACACACTACAAGTCCTATGGGTGCTTCTGGGAAGAAAATATAGGAACTCTGTGTGATGCCACTAACACAGTACAAGTCCTATGGGTGCTTCTGGGAAGAAAATATAGGAGCTCTGTGTGATGGGACTAACACACTACAAGTCCTATGGGTGCTTCTGGGAAGAAAATTTAGGAACTCTGTGTGATGCCACTAACAAAGTACAAGTCCTATGGGTGCTTCTGGGAAGAAAATATAGGAACTCTGTGTGATGCCACTAACACAGTACAAGTCCTATGGGTGCTTCTGGGAAGAAAATATAGAAGCTCTGTGTGATGGGACTAACACACTACAAGTCCTATGGGTGCTTCTGGGAAGAAAATATAGGAACTCTGTGTGATGGCACTAACACACAATTGAAGTCCTATGGGTGCTTCTGGGAAGAAAATATAGGAGCTCTGTGTGATGGGACTAACACACTACAAGTCCTATGGGTGCTTCTGGGAAGAAAATATAGGAGCTCTGTGTGATGGGACTAACACACTACAAGTCCTATGGGTGCTTCTGGGAAGAAAATATAGGAACTCTGTGTGATGCCACTAACACAGTACAAGTCCTATGGGTGCTTCTGGGAAGAAAATATAGGAACTCTGTGTGATGCCACTAACACAGTACAAGTCCTATGGGTGCTTCTGGGAAGACAATATAGGAATTCTGTGTGATGCCACTAACACAGTACAAGTCCCATGGGTGCTTCTGGGAAGAAAATATAGGAGCTCTGTTTGCTGCCACTAACACACTAGAAGTCCTATGGGTGCTTTTGGGGTGCAGTGCTGTACTAACAGCACTGCGGTTGGTACTACTGAAATACTGTACTAACAGTAAGACACGTACCAGACTAATCCCCAGCAGCAGCTAAAAACACACTAACCAGCAGCAGCAATGGACGATCAATGACAGGTAGCAATGGTTTAGCAAATAAATAGCCAATGGTTTAGCAAAGTAGAGCAAATCTTTCTATATGAATCTAGCAAAGAGTGACACAGAATCAGCCTGATCTCTCCTAAAGCCGGAACTCATGTGACCGGCGCCGACGGCGTGGCGGCCTTTTAAATGGTGGGGCGTGTACTAAAGCCCCTGAGCTGTAATTGGCTACAGGCGTCGTGCCTGTAGCCAATTATGGCTCTCCGAGTTTCCGGCGCTGTGATTGGCCAAGCATGCGGGGTCACAGTGCATGCTTGGCCAATCATCAGCCAGCAATGCACTGCGTCGGCCGCGCCGGCCGCAATGCATTGCGGGGCCGCTCGCATCACACGAATGTGATGCGAGCGGCCAAAATAGTTCTGGGCTCGCCGAGCGAGCGAACACCCGGTGCTCGATGCGAACATGGGTTCGCATCGAGCACCGGGCCCATCCCTATTGCTGACATTTGATGCCAAGTTCCTACCTCCCTCCTGTTGGTCGTGGATTGCATTTGACGGTTGCATTTGATGTTTTGACCTGGGTGATGTAAGCCCCTCCAGGTCAAAACCATCTGGTAAGCCTCCTACCTTCATCATGGTGGTGGTATCACTTTTCCGTTAATCAGTTCAGACAAGTCACATCAGTGTTTTGGATTTATACATTTTTGGATCAGATTTGGACTATTGTTTGCACACATTTGGAATTTTCTATGAATTCAGCACTTTATTGTCAATAATTAGTGAATGTTACAATTTTTCTCTGTGTGGCATCAGTATACCTTTTCTCACAGTTATATTATTTGTGCAGGATATAATCACAGATTTATGGTGTATTGATTTGTCACCTATTTTTCACTCAGCGCCACACTTTCTGTTTCTCACCTATAGCACAAAAAATTCCCCATGTTTCACACATATTGGGACTAGAGTCTCCACTTTACCAGTCTGACAGCCCACAAAGCCTTGCCTCACAATCACATATAATATGCCAATGTCTAACATAAACTTTCTATATAGCAGTGACATGTAGCAGAGCTTTGCCACATGGGCGACAGCATAGAGCCAAGGGTACACGGTCACACTGCAGATGTGACTTTGCTGCAACAAAATGGTTATATTATTTGTGCAGGATATAATCACAGATTTATGGTGTATTGATTTGTCACCTATTTTTCACTCAGCGCCACACTTTCTGCTTCTCACCTATAGCACAAAAAATTTAAACCGCAGGGGCGATCAAATACCACCAAAAGAAAGCTCTATTTGTGGGAAAAAAAGGACGTCAATTTTGTTTGGGAGCCACGTCGCATGACTGCGCAATTGTCAGTTAAAGCAACGCAGTGCCAAATCGCAAAAAGTGGTCTGGTCTTAAGCCAGCAAAATGGTCCGGTCTGAAAGTGGTTAACTGACAATTGCGCGGTCGTGCGATGTTGCACCCAAACAAAATTCTCGTCCTTTTTTCCCCACAAATAGAGCTTTCTTTTGGTGGTATTTGATCGCCTCTGCAGTTTTTATTTTTTGCACTATAAATAAAAAAAGGAGCGACAATTTTGAAAAAAAAAACACAATATTTTGTACTTTTTGCTATAATAAATATCCCCATTTTTATTTTTAAAAGGCAATTTTTTTCTCAGTTTAGGCCGATATGTATTCTTCTACATATTTTAGGTAAAAAATAAATTGCAATAAGCGTATATTGATTGGTTTGCGCATGATATAATATATAGTGCGTAGATGGTATGTAGTTATTAATAAGTATTGTCCCGCAGCAAACCCAATTCTCCCAGAGAGAGATTTTATTGGCTTCCAAAACAGAACAGTATTATAATAGATGACAAAATCCAACAGGGTATAATCATGACAGCGAATATTTCTCCTAGACCTGTACCTTCATAATCACAAGCCCTCCCTGAGATAGTTTTACACTGAATGCCAGCCTGAATGTCTTCTCAAATACTGGTCTTACACTGGGGGGGGGGGTTCTGCTAAGTCAACCAAATGTTTACCATGAATACCCCCTCAAGTCTAATTACCATCAATAAATACTTCCTTTGAAATGTTCAACTAGGTTAAAAGGCCATACCTCACACCTAGGTAGACTTGCATAAGATTTACACATCAAAGGGTCTTCAGCTGTCCCTTTGATATGTTTAAATTCAGTTGGGTTTGACAACTCAAATGAATTTCTGGTCAATATGTTACTTTAATCATAAATTGGCTAACACATTACAACATATACCCCACTTCGGTCGTTCTAACTACTAGAACTGACCCATAAATCAAGCAACAAACATATCATTATGATTTGAGGTACTGGATGCTTTACAATGGCTCATATGAAATATAAAGTAGAAACTGGTTACATCTCTCTTCACCAGCCTCTAAAATATCCCCATGAAACAGTCATTAGATAATATAGCTTTAGACCATGACTGGAAAAGGATTCGGTAAACATCCGTGGCCCATATAGCTGTTAGGCCTTATTATATCACATCAAGATCTTGAATATTGCACAAAAATGAGCTGATGTCACAGTCCATTCTTCGATCTGACTTCATCACATCTCTCACTATCTCACTGAAAGTAAACTTGGTATGCTCTGGGAGCGCCGATCCACATAAATCCAGGATTCTCATCTCCAGGCTCAAGGTTTTCATTGCACAAACACCAGCAAATCCTGAAATTCTACTTCCATCTTTATAGTAAGAAGAACCATCAATGTACCAGCACTCACTTTCAAGTTCAAAAGGTTTGTATATGGCAGAAAAAACTGTGCTGCAAACTATTTCCTTGCACTTGACATTCATGAGTCCATCTTGCAAGCATTTTACAATTCACATCTTCCTATTTGAGCAATGATGACCTGTTGTGTACCAGTCAAGTACCTGAATTTGTTGATTGCCAGCCACAATTTGCTTTTTTTTTTTTTTTTTTTCAGTCCATAATTCCACCTAAATGGTATACCAATCTATATACCAATCTATAATCCATATACCCCCAATTTCAGATAGAATCAGCTTGACATCAGTGTTTATCAGATCTTCTATCCAGACAAAGCAGCAGTGGAAAATCTTGCCAGTAAAGTTAGGTCTTTTTCATCCATATATGTCATAGCCTTTAGCATATTATCAACGACTGATTCAACAAAGTTTCAAATCATGACTGGAGTGATGAATTTCACTCACCCCTCTTATAAATTTAGGAAAACCACCCAACATACTATAATTTATGCTATGCCAAGCCATTGTGCAGCATCTCACCTTAGATGTCAAATATATTGATCAATATGCAATATGTAATATGCAACATGTAACATGTTATGTAACATGAAAATTATTTTAGGTTTAAATGTTTCGCTCTGGTTTTAAGATAAGGTTCAAGAAATAAAACATAATAAAAAAAAAAAAAATGGGAAAGGGTGAAAAATAAAAAATAAATAATAGGGAAAAGTCCATTGACAAAAAAAAAAATGAATGTTCAAAAAAAAATGGGAAAGGGTGAAAAATAAAAAATAAATAATAGGGAAAAGTCCATTGACAAAAAAAAAAAAAATGAATGTTCAAAAAAAAAAAAAAAAAGGTCCATTGCTTGATGAATATTGAGAGAGTACATGATATTGTCTATTCAGCGTTTCTCCCCCACTAGCCAGCAATTTCAGACTGTCCTTCTGCTATTCACATGCAAGCGAGTATCTCCGCAATCTGAAAGACAAAAAACTCTCCAACAAAATTAATTAGCAAGGTCCTTAAACATTGTTTGAAGTTAAAACAAAGGACTATTTACACATATACAGTTTGAAACTAATTCACCCCCACTGCTAGAGAAGTGTAATTTGCATTCAAAAACAGATCTGGAGAATGTACATCTGCATTTATGACACCCGGGTCACGGCACCAATGTAGTGATAAAATATATTGTGGTTTAGATTAATAGTAGTTATTAATAAGTATTGTCCCGCAGCAAACCCAATTCTCCCAGAGAGAGATTTTATTGGCTTCTAAAACAGAACAGTCTTGTAGTAGATGACAAAATCCAACAGGGTATAATCATGACAGTGAATATTTCTCCTAGACCTATGCCTTCATAATCACACACCCTTCTCTTCAGAGATAGTTTAGATTGAATGCCCTGTTATATCCCCCACACACACTGAATGGCTGAGCAATTTGATTGGCCGTTTCCATTAAATGCTTTGATCTGCTCCTGTCTTTCAGAGTGACAGCAGATCACCCCAAGCTGTGAACAGCTGTAGTCATAAACTGCCCTAATCTGCATTCTTGCATATTAACATCAACATAGCCCAGAATCATTATCTGTTCCCCTTTGATATGTGGAGTAATACTTGTTTGGCCACTTCCCCTTTATCTGGAGAATGTATATCAACAAATCCCCTTTGATATGTGTAATTAGGTTTACAGATAACAATGTGGCCTGCCTAGAATGAACTTGTCTTAGAATGCCTACATAAAATACATAAAAAACACTACATATATCTAATATATATATAATCTATATATATATATATAACATACTACAACAGATACTTGATTCATCTGGATATTGTCTCGAATGTCTTCCTGTCCGATTGTTAACAGTCCATATGTGAGGTTCACACACCAGCCTGTGATAGGTGTCCGGCACTGAACTTGTTTCTGCCAAGTGAATGATGGAACCCCCAATGCACAGACCCTCGAGTCTTTTCCATGAATTATTCTCTTCCAGGCCGGTTCAAATTTTTGTAATTGAACCAGGCAGTTTCCAGAGTGTGTAGCAGCACAGCCCTCTACGTACTCCGGCCGCTTAAAAGAACAGGAACAAAGCCAGGCCTGGGCACGTTTGATACAGCAGTTGGGGTCCATGGTTTTCCATACTTGGTTGTCCTTGACAAAGAGTCTGCTCTGTGGTAGCAGTTGTTTCAGTATATTAGTGCCATTTCTCACCTCCACCTCACCAAGAACGATCATCTTGTATAAGGGTAAGGGTGTTGTTGACCATGTAGGGATGTCGACGGTCAGAGGTTTTTTCTGCTTTCCGATGCGATCTTTATTACAAAGAGTATCCAGTATCCGCAGCAACCCCGGTTCGAATCCGGGTCACGGCACCAATGTAGTGATATAATATATAGTTTGTAGATGGTATGTAGTTATTAATAAGTATTGTCCCGCAGCAAACCCAATTCTCCCAGAGAGAGATTTTATTGGCTTCCAAAACAGAACAATAGATGCCAAAATCATGGTATAATCATGACAGCGAATATTTCTCCTAGACCTGTACCTTCATAATCACAAGCCCTCCCTGAGATAGTTTTAGACTGAATGCCAGCCTGAATGTCTTCTCAAATACTGGTCTGACACTGGGGGGGGGGGGTTTTCTGCTAAGTCAACCAAATGTTTACCATGAATACCCCCTCAAGTCTAATTACCATCAATAAATACTTCCTTTGAAATGTTCAACTAGGTTAAAAGGCCATACCTCACACCTAGGTAGACTTGCATAAGATTTACACATCAAACACATTACAACAATAGCATCTACAAAATAGGGGATAGATTTATAGCATTTTTATTATTCATTTTTTTTTTACAAGTAATGGCGGCCATCCGGGATTTTTATCGTGGCTGAGGCATTATGGCAGACACCTCGCACAGTTTTGACACATTTTTGGGACCATTGGCATTAATACAGCAATCAATGCTATAAAAATGCATTGGTTACTGTAAAAATGTCACTGGCAGTAAAGGGGTTAACACTAGGGGGTGGTTCCTAGCTAATAGGAACATACAATCTGTCACTCCTGTCAGAACAGAACAGGGAAGTGTGTGTTTACACACACTCGTCCCTGTTCTGTGTCTCCTGCTCATGATCGCTCGTGGCCGGTGGTCATCGCGATCCTCGGCCACGAGCATCGGCACCCCCGCTGTGCAGCGCAAGCGCCTGCTATCCTGACCCCACGAGCCGTCGTAGCTATACGCGCAGGGGAGCCAGCCTGCCGCAGTATAACCGCGGCGGCTGGTCGGGAAGCTGTTAATATTCTTTTTTTTTTAACATAAAGTTTATTTCAAGTTCTTCAAAAGGAGCATACAATACCAAGTTACATTTTCATACAGACAGCTATCACAGTTGTTCTTGTATAACATTGCAGGTATATTTTAGTAACAGCAAAAGTAGCAAACAGTTAGTCCATTTTTTATGTCAGATATACTTGAGGGGGGGAGGGCGGGTCTATTGATTACCTTCTTCAGGGTTGCATCCGCCGCCCAAAGTTAGAATAAGGATTGAGGTAAACTAATGGAGGGAGTACTTATCTTAGAGAGGAGAGGAGGCCTGCCCAGCTACTCAATGGCCAGGTGTTTCGCTTTTACCCATGCAGCCCAAATTTTATCAAACTTTTTGGGGCAATTCCTTCCTAAATATGTAAGTTTATATAATGGTAGGGCTGCATTGATTAAGGATTGCCATAGTTATTTGGTGGGCGGCTGAGTCTGATTCCATTGCAATAGTATCGCATTTCTAGCGTAGAACGTAGCGTAAAAAACAAAAAGTTTTTTTTCCCCCCAGGGGGCCTCAAGAAAATCACAGACACCCAACAGGAGAGTGATCGGGCTGAGAGAGTCAGTTTCCCAATTGAGTTAATATCGGTCAAAACATTCTAGCAAAAGGTGATCACTGCTGGACATGACCAGACCTGGTGGAAGAAGTCAGCATTGTCCGAGTTACATCTAGGGCTTGCTGTTCGGTCAGGGTATATTCTCGCCAAATGTACTGGAGAGTAATATGCACGGTGAAGAAATTTTAATTGTATGAACCTCTTGAAGAGATCACAAGTGTCAGGTATTGATGTATACCCTCCTCCCAGTCATCGTCTGCCAGCTCTGGAATGTCCTTCTGCCAGAGCTCGAACAGTTGAGAGACTTTAGATGTGTCTAGAACAGCTAGCAGATTGTATAGTGTAGAAAGTGTTTTCCCACCCTCAGATGATCGGAGCTCCTTTTCCACATTCAACATCTCCAGGGCCACTAGTGAGGGGAATTGAGAACGAAAGGCATGACGCAATTGAAAAAACCTAAAGAACATGTGGTTCGGTAGGTCTCTGTCTCTCTTTAGAGCGTAGAAGGGGATCAGCTGCCCCTGAGATACTATGTCTCCCAAGGTCGTTATCCCATGCCTGGCCCACACAACTGGGTCTGGGATGGAGCGGAAATGGGGCAAACAAGGATTACCCCATAAGGGAGTAGCTGGGGACCATACATTGGGCTGCATAAGTTTCTTGTTGTTAACAGTGTCCCACACCTTAAGGGTTGCCCCCATAGGTAGGGTCACTTGTGGGTTAGATCGGGGGCCCCTATGCACCAGATTCCTCAGTTCCGCATACAAGCCAAGGAGCGCTACATCTAATGTGGATTCAGGGTTAGCTGGGTTCTCGGAGAGCCACCATTTAAAAGTCACCAAGACCGCCGCCCAGTAATATTTCAAAAAGTAGGGTAGGGCCAGGCCCCCTAGTGTAATGGGTAATTGTAACGTCGTTTTAGCTATTCTAGGGGCCTTCTCGTTCCAAAAAAAATGTAGTAATTATACTATCTAGGTGTTTAAAGAAGCTATTTGGTATGGGCACAGGGGTCTGTCGGAAAAGATAAGTAAATCTGGGCAATATTGAAATTTTTATTAAATTGACCCGGCCCACTGGTGTTAGGGGCAGAGACTTCCACGTGTTACATTTTTGTGAGAAGTTATTGACTACTGGGTACAGGTTAAGGGTAACAAATTGTTTCAAATCCAGATGGATCTCTACACCCAAATATTTGAACTGGGAGACCCTATGAAGCTGCCCATCCATCTGGGAAGGGCCAGCATCTGAGTGTAGAGGGAACAAAAGTGATTTCCCCCAGTTTATATGTATGTCTGAATAGTGACCAAATTTGTCAATAACCGATAGGGCTGCCCGCAGAGATACCCGTCATCCTTAAGATATAACAAGGTGTCGTCAGCGTATAACGACACCTTCTCTTGGAGGAGGCCCCTAACAATCCCCTGGGCCTCGGGTATAGATCGGAGGAGTGCAGCCATAGGTTCTATTGCCAGTGCAAAAAGCCCCAGGGAGAGGGGGCACCCCTGTCTGGTTCCTCTGCTCAGGAAGAAGGGCGGGGAGAGAGCCGTGCCGGTGCGTATTCTAGCCGTCTGGGCCTTGTACACTGCCTTGATTCAGGAGACAAAGACCGGACCGAAACCAAATCTGTGGAGGACCTCCCATAGATATTGCCACTCCATGGAATCGAAGGCTTTTTCCGCGTCCAGGGAGACCACCACTTCGTTCCCACCTCCTTCATCCCCGGAGGCCAAGACAGCATACAACCTACAAATATTAATATCTGTCCCCTTCCCTGGCATGAAACCCAACTGATCCTCATGAATCAGGGTAAGTATTACCTCGTTCAAGCGTTTGGTGAGAATTTTAGTCAGAACTTTTGCATCCGTTAAGTAGGGAGATGGGTCGGTACGACGAGCAGAGCTGGGGATCTTTCCCAGACTTGGGTATTACCACTATGAGGGGTATGCGCCATAGAGGGTGGAAGATTGTCCTCCCGTAGGGTTTTCAGGAACATGTCCTAACTGCCACATCTTCTATGTACTGTTTGTAAAATTTGGGGGGAAGCCCATCTAGGTTGGAGGGATCTCAATGCCTGCCATACCTCCTCTATTGTAATCTGAGCATCTAAGCTTTCTCTCGCTGCAGGCGTGAGGACTAGAAGCATTACCCCATCAAGAAATTCATGTAGCTCTTCAGAGGAATATACCGCTCTAGAAGACTATAAGGCAGAGTAATAATCGGTAAAGCAGGCATTAATATCAGCCGAGTCTGTCACCAGAGTCCCATCGCTCCTGTGGAAACGGGCTATAGTAGAGACCGGGGATTGTTATTTCGAAATCCAGGCTAAAAGCCTACCTGTTTTGTCACCTTGAAAACAGGTGACAGTTGGCGTTTATTTGCTTTAGCTACTCTGAGAAGCATCACTTCCCGATAGGCTACCTTCATGTCTTGGGCTATAACGGGATTAGACGTGAGGGTAAATCTGGATTCTAGTTCCTGGACATTGGCCTCTGCTTCTTCTAGTGTGATCTTATCATTCCTACGCTCTCTAGCTATAGAAGAGAGATAGCAGCCCCTAACGTAGGCCTTAAATGCATCCCAAACATTCCCCAGTGTAGAAGTGTTAGCATTGAGTAGCCAGAATTCCTTTATCTCCTTAGCTATTTCTATCTCTACAGTGGGGTTCTCAATCCAGAACCTGGATAGGCGCCAGATTCTATCCGCCTGGGGGTATTAGTCTGCAGTGTACACAACAACGGATGCAATGAAACGGAGCAATGGGTGCTTCCATCTCCATACATCCTCCAGGCCAAACACCTGAGCCCAGCGAGACAAGGCCGAGTCCGTAGCTGGGTCCAGGGATAATTTGTCAATGGATGGGTTTGGGGGGGATGTTGAAGTCCCCTGTGAGGACCACATTGTCTGTGGGGAATTGGGCAATCAGAGCAATTATTTATTTTATTTTTTTTATTTATGGACTGCAGGATATACAGAAAGAAGCTGAAGACAAACATGGTTCCCAGTTTCCCTTATTACCGAACAGAACATAGCGCTCGCTATACAGTTTAAGTACATGACTACCCTGCCGTACTCCCCACCCCCCACAGTGCTCTCCAGCCCCCCCCGCTCCCAACCCCCCACAGTGCTGTCCAGCCCCCTGTACTCCCCACCCCTGTTCTTTCTGCCCCCGCTGCTCTCCAGCTCTCCCCATCAGTCTCCAGCTCCCACCCCAGTGCTCCCCACCCCCCACAGTGCTCCCCACTCCCCACAGTGCTCTCCAGCCCCCCCTGTGCTCCCCACCCCCCACAGTGCTCTCCAGCCCCCCCCATGCTCCCCACTCCCACAGTGCTGTTCAGCCCCCCGTGCTCCCCACCCCTGTTCTTTCTGCCCCCGGTGCTCTCCAGCTATCCCCATCAGTCTCCAGCCCCCACCTCAGTGCTCTCCACCCCCCACAGTGCTCTCCAGCCCCCGTGCTCTCCACCCCTGTTCTGTTTGACTCCCCCTCCAGTGCTCTCTCAAGCTCCCCTGCATTTTACCCCCACCCATGTGCTCTCCAACCCCACCAGTGCTCTTCAGTCCCCCATGCTTTCCACCCCTGTACTTTCTGGCCCCCACCGGCACTATCAAGCTCCCCTCCCATTGCTCTCCACTCCCCCCTGCTCTTTGTACCCCCCAGTGTTCTCCAGCCCTGTTTTTCTTCCCGCCCAGTGCTTTCAAGCTCCCGTCCAGTGCTCTTTGCCACCCCACACTCTTACCCCCCCTCAGTGCTCTCAGCCTCCCGTGCTCTCCACCCCTGTTCTTTTTGCCCCCCCCCAGTGCTCTGCACTCCCCACCCCTGTGATCTCCACTCCCCCTGCTCTTTGCCCCCACCCATGTGCTCTCCAACCCCGCCAGTACTCTCTGCTCCCCCTTCTCTCCAGCTCCCATCCAGTGCTCTCCACTTCCCCAGGACCAGGGGACAGGCTGACTGGGGCCGGAAAATGAGGACGGCTGAAAGTGCAGGTGGCCAGGGACAACTCCATCTCACAGCAAACAGATCCTCTGGAAGGAGCACTGTCCCCATCCAAAACGAGAATCATGGATATCCTGCTGGCATGCAAGGTACTGTACCGAGCATCAACAACACACCTTCCCACAGACAGGAACTGTAGACTGGGACATGGGGCATAGGAGGGGCTGCATTCATGGGCACAGTAAGGCTACATTCATGGGCACAGTGAGACTGCTTTTATGGCACAGTAAAGCGGCATTTGATGGGCACAGTGAGGCTGCAATGATGGTCACAGTGAGGCTGCATTTGATGGGCACAGTGAGGCTGCATTTGATGGGCACAGTGAGGCTGCATTTGATGGGCACAGTGAGGCTGCATTTGATGGGTACAGTGAGGCTGCATTTGATGGGCACTGGTGAGGCTGCATTGAGCTCTTGTATCATGTCTGCAGCCTCTGACCATCTCCTATATCATGTCTACAGTCTCTGAGGGAGTCTGGAGAGGAGTCAAAAGTGGGGGCGCCGCCAAGATGGGGGTCATGGGAGAAGTCAGACGTGTGTGGACTGTGGAGAGGAGACTATATGAAAACCAGAGCCACCAAGCTGGAGCCAACTGACTAAGCCCTGCTTGGTGCACCTGAGAGGAGGTCAGTGACAGCACCGCCAGGCCAGTTTGAAGGGGGGGTTACTGATGTAAGGGGGGAGTGAATATGATAATGTAAGGGTTTCCCCCTTATATCAGTAACCCACCCCCCTTATCTTAGTCTTCTTGGGGGGGGGGGGGGGTGGTCCCCCACGTTCAGAGTTCCTGGGGTCCCCCTTGATGATTGACCACTTTTAACTGGAATTTGCTTATATATATATATATAAAGCTCTATGTAAGTTCATATCTGTCTTATCTGTATATAATACACTCTTCAAATGTGCTTTAAAATGTATGGTTTTCCCTTTCATGAACAAGAAAATAATGACGTTATGCTGTTGCGCTAGTATAATAATGCTGTGGGGCTGGTAGAAATTTTTTCCAGGGCTGAATTTTATTCCCATTCCGGCCCTGGCAGGGTTCAATCAGTATGTCACTTTTGTGGATTTGAAGCAGCGAGATACTAGCAGGGGATGGGAGATACACCCCTGCCAGTACCAGCTCTATCGTATCAATCCTAGCATGCAGCAGTACATACCGTCCCTCCGGGTCTATCACAACATTAAGGGGTTCAAAGTTGAGGGATCTATGGACCAGGATACTGACTTCCCAGGCATACCTGGAGTGTGTGGCATGGTAGTGAAGACCTACCCATGGTCTTTTAACCACTTTCCGACCGGCGCACGACGATGTACGTCCCTTTTTTGAAGAGGGATATCTCGGTAACGGCAGCAGCTGCTGCCACAACCGAGATATCCATCTCTTCAGGCGCCGGTCGGCTGTCCGATAATGGTGGTCATCGCGGCGGATTCGCCGTGAGATCACCATTATCGGCGGCGGGAGAGGGGGGCCGCCCCCTCCCGCCGCTCTCCCGCGCCTTCTGCCGCTTACCGGAACCGTCGGCAGCGGCGGAGGCGATCGGGTCCTTTCCCCTCCTGTGCATAGAGATGAGTGACGCTAAGATGGCCGCCACTCATCTCTATACCATAGGAGGGCGGAAGCAACGTCAAAAACGTCACTTCCGCCCATACGTCTTAAAGAGAAATTTACAAATGTCATTTTTTTAAATGACATTTTTTTTTTTTTTTCATTGAAGTCCAAATATGAGATCTGAGGACTTTTTGACCCCAGATCTCATATTTAAGAGGACCTGTCATGCTTTTTTCTATTACAAGGGATGTTTACATTCCTTGTAATAGGAATAAAAGTGAGCCAATAAAATTTTTTTTTAAAAACAGTGTAAAAATAAATAAAATCAAGAAAAATAAATAAGAAAAACAAAAAATTTTTTTTAAAGCGCCCCGTCCCGACGAGCTCGTGCGCAGAAGCGAACGCATACGTGAGTAGCGCCCGCATATGAGAACGGTGGTCAAACCACACATGTGAGGTATCGCCGCGATCGGTAGAGCGAGAGCGAGAGCAATAATTATAGCTGTAGACCTCCTCTGTAATGCAAAATATGCAACCTGTAGAATTTTTTAAACGTCGCCTATGGAGATTTTTGAGGGTAAAAGTTTGATGCCATTCCACGAGCGGGCGCAATTTTGAAGCGTGACATGTTAGGTATCAATTTACTCGGCGTAACATTATCTTTCACAATATATAAAAAAATTGGACTAACTTTACTGTTGTCTTATTTTTTTATTCAAAAAAGTGAATTTTTTCCAAAAAAAGTGCGCTTGCAAGACCGCTGCGCAAATACGGTGTGAAAAAAAGTATTGCAACGACCGCCATTTTATTCTCTAGGGTGTTAGAAAAAAAAACAATATATAATGTTTGGGGGTTCTAAGTTTTTTTTTCTAGCAAAAAAAACAGTTTTAAACATGTAAACACCTAAAATCCAAAACAAGGCTGGTCTTAAGCCCCATACACACGCGCGGATTATCCGAGGACCAGGTCCGTCAGACCATGTCCGTCGTACTTTGTCTGATGTTGGTTTTGCGTACACACGGTCGGACAAAGTTGTCGGAAAATCCGATCATTCTGAACGTGGTGACGTTTGTTGCCTACGACGGGACTACGTAGAGGCTAGTAGCCAATAGCTTTGGTCTTGTAATGTGATCTGAGCATGCGTAGCACTTTGTCCGGTCGGAATTCGCTACACACGATCGGATTTGGTGTGATCGGACTTTGTTGTCAAAAAATCTATCCAGCAGGAGATAGGACTTTGTCCGTCAGACAATCTGATGGAAACTGTCCGATGGTGCCTACACACGGTCTGATTTTCCGACAACATTGTCCGATAGGACAGAATCCATCGGAAAATCCTACCGTGTGTATGGGGCTTTAAAGTGGTTAAGGCTCATTATCCTACCACCCCACCAAGTGCGTCTCTTGGAAAATACAGACAGGAGGTGCATATTTCTTAAGATAGTCAAAAACCAGGGAGCGCTTGATTTTATGATTAAGACCCCTGACATTCCACGACAAGATTCTTAATGGAGCCATATCATGAGAGGGCAAGGGAGACCATCAGGGAACCCGCCTGTCTGAGGTCCAGAAGGGGCGGCACACCACCCATCACATAACCCACAGAATGACGTCTCAAGCCCATATATGCAGGCAGTAGATCAGAGATTAACAACGTATAAGCATTACATTCACTGTTATGAAGTTGTCTGTAATATAAGGCACGTAATATTGGAATGACGAAATAAAAATAAGAAAAACAACAAAACACCCATCCCATCCCACCCCACACCCAAAAAACTAAACCGCGGGGTGTTTGAGTACCCAAACCAAACTTAGTTAAACTCATAAACAGGAGGAACCTCCTAAGGAGGCAGTGTGAAAAGAGTTAGCACACCTAGGACTCAGTTCTCGAAAGTGGTGGGATCCGGTCACTCCACCATATACATTTCCTGGAGGCAGCAAGTAATTGAGGGATTTTTCAAAAAACCCAGCGTACCTCGGACTGGCGGTTAGCAACATACGCTTAGAATACTCTAAGGGCTCAAGCTTAGTTACAATGGTGTTTAAAGAAACTATTAAACATGAAACATAACTGAGGGGAGGGAGTAGGAGACTCTACCCCCAACTTTTCTCATACTCCATATTTCCAGAGGTATCACAGGATATAAACCGAATACTGACTTATGGCCTGCAGAGCGACCCATAACCATGTCAGTCCTGTCTCCCCATTGGGGTGCCAGGAAAAAGGATAACCTCTCCTCCCACCTCAGTGCCCCCAGTCAGGTAGTTGGCAAATGAAAGGTTGGTGGCTCTCCCCACATCGTCAGAAGTGGAAAGTGCAGTTCCATATCACAGAGACTCCTTCTCCTAACATGTAGGGGGAGAGGAAGGGGGGGCGTAGTATGCAGTCAGGCACTGCTGGAGGGGAGAGGCGAAGCAGGCTCTCCCTTAGTTCTTTAAAGCAGGTCACCCATCAAAACAGTGACTAGAGTTTCATAGTTCCATAAACCAGGGCTCCCCTAGCAAACCGAAACCAAAGTATTGTCAGGTGGGGTCGGATGAGCCTAGTCCAGCAGGCCTTCTGGTCACATGTGAAAGGGGAGAAAATATGGGCACAAGTCTGTTGCGCTAACCACTGGATATAGCTGGCGGGCTAGAAGGGCGAAGTATTCCTCTTGGACAGGATCAGCGAGCACGGGAAAGGGATTCAATCCATCTAGTTGCCTCCTCCGGGGAAGTGAAAAACTTGGTTGTCTCACCGTCCACCAACCTGAGTCACACCGGGAACATCATGTTGTACTTGAGCCCCTTGGTGCATAGCTGGGCCTTGATCTGGTCGAATGTCCTGCGTTGCCTCTAAGTTTCAACCGAATAGTCAGGAAATAGCATGATCTTTGTATTCTCATGGCGCAGTTCTCCCTGTTTTCTTGCTTCCCTCAGGACCAGATCGCGGTCCCTGAAGTTCAATAGGCGGAAGATAAATGTGCGTGGCGGGGCACCTGGCGGTCCCTGGACAGATGGCATTCTATGAGCCTGTTCCACCGCAAAGTGAGGGGAGAATGGCGTCTGAGGGAGTGTACGTAGCAGGTGTTCCGTGTAGGCCGCGGGATCTCTCCCCTCTACTCCCTCAGGAAGGCCTACCAGTCTCAGGTTATTTATGCGGTTCCTGTTTTCCATTGCTCTCATCTTTAATTGTAGCGTGCGGAGGGAGGCAGTATGGTTCTGGACCGTATCCTCAGTGTCTCCAACCCTCTGCTCCGCCTCAGACAGCCTGTCCCGGTATTTGTCCATGTCCCGCCGTATGAGACCCATTTCCAACCTGCATTTGTTAAATTTTGGTGGTCAGGGTGGTATTTTGGCATCCTGTAATGGCTTGCATAAGTGCCTGGAATTGCTCCAATCCCAGTGGGGGTGGATCGGCCTGCTCTGTCTGGAACGCCATGTTAGTATGTGCCACCACATACTATGTTAGTATGTTGCCTTTTCTTGGTAATCCCTGGAGAGAGGAGAAATTAACCTGCCAGGTGCGGAGCTCCCGTTCCCCACATCCTATTAGGTCGCCACCTTGACCACGCCCCCCCCCCCCCGCGGTTAATATTCTTTAGCTATTTAAATATGTACACGGAACAAAAGAGGAAGTTGTTTTTAATGTCTCACTGTGTGTGAATTTGTAGCACTGTGTACGCACTACCAGCCCATAGAGCACAGTAATAATGCCCGTCATCTGCAGCCTGTACATTACTGATAGACAAAACACTTGAGCCTCCTTGGATGGATCCAGTAAAACATTCAGAGGTTCCTGGGGGTTTTATATTATGATTACTGGCTCCATTACTACTTGTTAAACCTTTAGGAGCACTCCCAGGTGCCTGATATACTCAAGTTGGGTAGTTGTCACTAGGGATGAGCTTTCTGTTCGGGTCGAACATGAGTTCGACTCGAACATTGGCTATTAGCCCGTTCGTCGAAAACCGAACATTATGGGCCGTTCGCGCCAAATTTGAGCGTTGCGTAAGCGCAGTGCATTGCTGTATGATGATTGGCCACCATGACCTGCATGCTTTGGCCAATCACAGCGCCCTCAGCTAAGAGAGCCATAATTGGCCAAAGGAAGGGTGCCTTTCGCCAATCATGGATCAGGGGGACTAAGTCCACGCCCACACTATATAAGGCCGACTGCACGTCGGCCTTGTGTGGTGTCATTGCCGGCGTGAACGGAGAGAGAGTGTCATTTAGATGGAGCAGGCAGGCAGATTATTCAGTTAGCTGCAGTGTATTTCATATATATATATATATATATATATATATATATATATATATATATATATACATACAGTCAGTCTAGTATATACAGTATCTCACAAAAGTGAGTACACCCTTCACATTTTTGTAAATATTTTATTATATATTTTCATGTGACAACACTGAAGGAATGACACTTTGCTACAATGTAAAGTAGTGAGTGTACAGCTTGTATAACAGTGTCAATTTGCTGTCCCCTCAAAATAACTCTACACACAGCCATTAACATCTAAACCGCTAAGTGAAAATGTCCAAATTGGGCCCAATTAGCCATTTTCCCCCCCTGGTGTCATGTAACTCGTTAGTGTTACAAGGTCTTAGGTGTGAATGGGCAGCAGGTGTGTTGAATTTGGTGTTATCACGCTCTCTCTTATACTGGTCACTGGAAGTTCAACGTGGCACCTCATGGCAAAGAACTCTCTGAGGATCTGAAAAAAATAATTGTTTCTCTACATAAAGATGGCCTAGGCTATAATAAGATTGGCAAGACGATGAAACTGAGCTGCAGCACGGTGGCCAAGACCATACAGCGGTTTAACAGGACAGGTTCCATTCAGAACAGGCCTTGCCATGGTCGACCAAAGAAGGACCCATCCTTCTTAGTACCCATCCTATCCACCTATCCTACAGTGGGTAGCTCTACTTAGATATTACATACTTACATATAAATTATGCAAGTAAAAATCATTTGATGATAAAAGCATATCATCGATATTTTCTTATTCAGTTTAGTATTTACAGCACTTGATTATGTACTTACAGCAAATGATGATATAGATGAAAGATAGCAATGCATAAAATAGCACAGTGGTACCCAATATATATCATATATACATGATTATACATCCAATGTGACACTGAATATTCACATAAAATGAAGCATGCATAATAAAAGTGCAAAAATCAATATAGACCCCCACAGATTATAAGGGAAACACTAAAGTGTTCTCACCATGCAATAACCAAAAGTGAATAATAAAAAAAGTCCAAAAACAAAAAATCTTCTGTAGTGTAATGTGCCAAAATCTTTTGTGATAATACAGATGATAACCCTCCTTAGATAATAACAGACACTTCACCCAGTGTTATGTTGGTCCGTTCACCTCTGTATTTTAACTTAAAGAGGAAGTAAACCCTGATGGGTTTTACTTCCTCTTTTGCTCGCTGCAAAGCCTGCAAATGAAAAGCATAATGGGCTAGTATGCATTGCATACTAGCCCATTATGTGCCTCTTACCTGCAAAATAATCCAGTGATGTCCCCTGTGTAGGCAGTGTCCATCTTCTGGCCCCTCTTTCTTCCGGGCTGCAGACTTCTGCTCTGTGATTTGCATGCGCACGGGAGCCACGATTAACGGCACAGGCTAGGGGAGAAACGGCACTTCGTTTTCTTTCTTTCCCGCACATGCGCCGTTGGAATTTTCAGCGGACTACAAGTGAAATATCTCCCAAACGGGGCACGTTTAGGAGATAATTCCACTACCTATAGGTAAGCCTTTTTCTAGGCTTACCTATAGGTAGAAGTCCAAAAAGTGGGTTTACAACCACTTTAAAGCTTCCTAAGAGGTTAAACAGCTTTATCCATATATGGCCCCAAATTTGGATCTATCTTTGGTAATTATTAAACCTCAGTACACAGCGCTCATTTGTGTTATCCTGGTGCTATTATCTACCATTAATCAACTGTGTGAAATATATAAATTCATCATTTACATAAAGTGCTCCTGTCCATGAATAATTTTAAACAAATACAAAAATCACCCTTCCTGTCTCATTAGTGAACTCTATACAAAGCGTCCAATTGCTTGCCTCTGTAATCAATCAGTGATGTCTCTTTTCAAAGTGCTCTGTGCTTAAAGTGAGAAAAAATATCGTATACATATATACTCTTCTGTGTTTCTTATCCTCCACTGTGCTTCATCACCACACTTGTACACTCACCATATGACCATGACCTCTCTGGAAAGAGTATGGTCAAAATGCAATTTTCCCCCAAGGGGTTAATAATCCTAGACAGCAGCTTTCCCACTCCAGGCTAATTATCGCCATAAAATGGAAGAGAGAGAATTCTAATAGTGTAAAACCTTTTATATATATATAATCTCAAAACGTGCTTACATTATAAAGTGCATTCCCTTTGCACCAGGGTTGAATTGCTTTTGTATAACCGGCCCGCTCCACAAACTCTCAGTGTGAGCACAGACTATCCTCAATATCTCACCACTCCCAAGTGGCAGACTCTTGTTCAGCACAGATAGCTTCCTGTATCGCTGCCCTCTATCTGTGCTATCAAAATGGTGGTGTCTGTCCAGACTGGAAGAGATGTATGTATGTTGTCACTTCCGGGGTAACAATGACGTCACTTCCAGTGTCAGGCCACGATAGGGTTGCCACCTGTCCAGGATTCACCTGGACAGTCCGGGTTTTAAATCATGTTTCCAGGTTTAAGTCCACCTGAAACCCGGACACATTATTCAGACAGGAATGTGGCTTGGAACAGGGCTTGACAGGAGGGTTAGGGGGCACTATGTGCACCGCATTACTATTCTCTTTGGACTATTCTCTTTACTATGCACCACTAAATTGTTCGGGTTTGGCTTAAAGAAAAAGTGGCAATGCAGGACAGGGTTCAGTATTGTTGGAGCTTGTTCTACCACCACGCCTCCAAAATGCTAGTGGTGATTCTACCACAGCTCTCTACTCCACCCCCTCCTCTTCTTCTTCCTCTATGGCCTCTTCCTCTGCAGATTTGTCCTCTGAACCAGAGGTGCTCTGTAGGCGTTCAAGGGGCTACGCAAGCACTCAGGCAAAAATATGCCATACGGTGCTTTAGTTGGTCTGCTTAAGGGACAGGAGCCACACTGGGGCAGAGATTCTGTCAGCTCTGTAGGGGCAGGCTCAGAGGGGGTTGACACCATGTCAGCTTCAGCCAGGAATGGTTGTATGCGACAATGGCACCAACCTCCTCTCTGCCCTCCAACAGGGAGACTTGACCCATGTTCCCTGTTTGTCTCACATCCTGAATTTGGTGGTGCAGCAGTTCTTGAGCAGGTACCCGGGTTTACAGGATCTCCTGAGGCAGGCCAGGAAAGTCTGTGGTCATTTCCACCGGTCATATAATGCCAGTGCTTGGCTGACTGACCTTCAGAGGGAATGCAACCTGCCCAAGAACCACCTCATTTGTGACATGCCCACCAGGTGGAACTCAACGTTGGCAATGCTGCAGCGGCTGCACATGGATGCATGCACTATCCTGTCACCATTTGAGGAGGCCACGAGGATGGTGAGCAGTGACAGTGCATGCATCAGTGATACTGTCCCTCTTGTCTTCCTGTTTGAGCACACGCTTCATTGAATAATGGACAGGGCACTTGAGGCAGAACAGCGGGAGGAAGAGGAGGACTTCCTTACCTCTGAAGGCCCCCTTTATCCAGATAGTATTCCTGAGGGCCCGCCGATCACACAGGAAGAAGAAGAAGAGGAGGAGGAGGATTGTGTCAGCATGGAGGTAGAGGATAACACTCAGCATCAGAAGCAGTCTTCAAGGGTTCATTTTCAGTCCCCAGAAACCCAAAAAGAAGTTGTACGTGGCTAGGAGGAGGTGGTTGCAGATCATGTGATCCTTAGTGACCCAAAGGATTTAATGCCTCTGCAAACTTACGCTGCATAGCCTCACTTATCCTGCAAAGTCTGCAAAGCATCCTAGGATTCATGGTATCAAGGAGAGGGATCATTACTGGCTGGCAACCCTTCTTGATCCACGTTACAAGGGTAAGGTTGCAGAACTCATCCAGCCTTCGCAGAGGGAGCAGAGGATGAAACATCTTCAGGAGGCCTTGCAGAAAGGTTTGTGCAATGCGTTTCCAGAGCCTGGGAGGTTACAATTTCCTGGTGCTGGACAACGTTGTTCAGTCACAGAAAGACAATTCTTCAGTCCTCAGTGCCAAGGTCTGATCGGTTCCAGCAACCATTACCAGCGTCTGAATTACATGGTGCAGAAATATCTAGGGGCAAGATCAGACTTGAAGACCTTTCCAACAGAACATCCACTGGGTTACTGGGTCTTGAGGATGGACCACTGGCCAGAGATTGCTAAATATGCTACTATCCGGTCCTGCATCCAGCGTTCTTTCTGAATGCACATTCAGTGCTGCCGGAGGCTTTGTAACCAATCACAGAGTGTGCCTGTCCACAGACTCTGTTGATCGGCTCACATTCATAAAAATTAATCAGTCTTGGATCACCAGTAGGGATGGGCCTGGTGTTCGATTCGCTCATCGAGGTCAGAACTCTGAGGGCCGTTGGCATCAAATTTGTGTGATGCGAACGGTCCACGATGCACTGCGCCAGTCGCAGTGCATTGCTGGCTGATGATTGGCCAAGCATGCACTGTGACCCCGCATGCTTGGCCAATCATAGAGACAGTGGCCAAGAGAGCAATAATTGGCCACAGGCAGGATGCCTGTGACCAATTATAGCTCAGGGGGTTTAGTACACGCCCCACACTATATACGGACGCCACGCCGGCGGCCTTGTGTAGTGTGTTCCGGCTTAAGGAACAGTGACAGTGTACTGTACATGTACACACTATATGTGAATCATTTCTGTGTGGGGAAAGTGTAGGGAAAGAGGAAAAATAGGCAGGGATAGTGTATTCTTCTCAGCCTTTGCTTGTGGGGAAAGTGTAGGGATAGAGGAAAAATAGGCAGGGATAGTGTGTTCTTCTCAGTGCTGTTCTCTACCAATCCAGCCATCTGCATGAGTTAGTGTGTGTGTGTGCTGTGTGAGTATAGCACAGCAGTAGCACACTAAACCACCTTACACTGTATCTGCCCTGTTGTCACCTAAGACAGCCATCTGCAGCAGTTAGTGTGTTTTGTGTGCCTCCAGCACAGCACAGTATACACCAACAGTCCATACATACATACATACAGTATATACCTACAGTCCCTGTCTTGTTTGCACCGCCTGTATACTGCGGTTCAGAGTATATAGGGTTTTAGGTATAGGGTTTTATTTTGGGTGCAGGGTTCCCCTTAATATCCATACAAGACCCAAAGGGGCTGGTAATAGGCTGGGGTAGGGGGGGGATGGGGTAGCCATGCCATTCTTCTCAAAGATTTTCATCCACATTGCCTGGACAAGACATGACATTAAAGCCGCAAGCAGTTTTAAGTGGCTTCTTTTTTTCATTTACAAATGTCATTTTGTGCAGGGACAGTTCTAAACACGGGAAACACATGTCACTTCACAGGCATACTTTAGACACCCCCCAGGTACCATATTTAAAGGAATATTTCACTTTTTTTTCACTTCTTGCATCATTAAAATCACTGCTCCAGAAAAAACGTCTTTTTTTTTTTAACGTTTGTGCAAACATTCAGTCCGTTGGCAGGTTCTGGTGCGAACCAAACCCGGGGGTGTTCGGCTCATCCCTAATCACCAGCTACCAAGCACCTGATGCTGATGTAACCAATTGATTTTTCTATGGATGTGGGATCCCTTGAAGACTGTCTATGCTGAGTGACTATCCTATTATGCTGAGTGACTATCCTATTACTCCTCAATCTTCATCATGATAGCTTCTAAGAATATTTTTGGTTCAGGGCACCACCACCACCACCAGGGCTTGTTCCTGCACTCAAGAGTATCTGTGAGGGGTTGCAGTGTTGTGGCACCACCACCACTGCCTAAGGCCCAATTTTTCTGCCCCTGTTTAACAGGGGCACGTAATTACCTAAGGGCCTGGTAATGGGCTGGGGGGGGGGACCCATGCTGTTTTTCTTAATGATTTTCATTTATATTGCCGGGAGCCGACAATACATTACAGCCGCAAGCAGTTTTAAATGACTTTTATTCCTTTAGAAATATCATTTTGCTGCAGGGACTGTTCTAAACACGGGAAAAATGTGCCAATTTACAGGCATACTATAGTCACCCCCAGGCATGATATTTAAATGAATATTTCACTTTTATTGTTTCACTTTAAGCATTATTAAAATCACCTTTTAAAACTTTTTTTTTGCTTTCATACATGTTCCCTGGGGCAGGACCCGGGTTTCCAAACACTTTTTATGACAATAACTTGCATATTAGCCTTTAAAATTAGCTTTTTATTTTTCACGTTCGGGTCCCATAGACTAACAGTGTTCGCACAAATTTTTTTGTCAGTTCGCATGTTCTGCCGCAAACTGAATCGGGGGGTGTTCGGCTCATCCCTAATAAGAATGAAGCTGAGTTTGCTGAGCTGTAATGTGAGGCAAACACATGTGTTGAGTCACTCCCACTAAGGGGGCCTGTGGTGAAGCACGAAGGGTGTGTTGTGGAGGCTTTAATCTGCACATTTTTATTTTTTGTTTGAGAGTTCACACCACCACTGTGCACATACCTTTTTTATTGGGACTCAATATATTTATATATATCTTTTGGACACTTGAATGTTCTAAGATATCCTGGACCTCTTATTCTATGGACTTTCTACAAATGTGTTTATGTCATCGAGATACACTATTATGAAGAGGTCAAGAAAGTCTCTAAAAATCCAAAAAGTACTGGAAAGTAGTTGGGGCATTGCATGGTCCAAATGGCAAAACTAAATACTCAAAGTGCCCAAAACGGATACGATAATCTCTTTTCCATTTGTCACCTTCCTGGATCCTTGCCAAGTTATATGCACCTCATAAGCCAAACTTCATGAACACTTTTGCTGCTCTGAACCCTCTTTTACTAGCGTTGGCCCAGTTTTCTGGTCCGTCGCTGTTGTCGCCGCCGCCTTCTGCTTCTTCTTCCTTCTTCTCCCGATGTTGACACAACGCTGTTTCCGCTTGTAATGGCCGGGATGTGTTGCGCGGGCACTTATATAGGGACAAGGGGCGGGGTCACCGGCTGATGTCACATGGTGACCCCCCATATGATGTCACGGCCCCGGGGTATGCTGGGGCTGTGACATCATAAGGGGCGGGGGTCACCATGTGACATCATCCGGTGACCTCGCCCCTTGTCCCCCTTTTCCCCTTGGCAAAATTTATGTAGAAATTTGATTTTTTGAATTTTTTAATCTGATATGTTTTATAGCAAACATTTTATATTTATTGAGTTTTTTAGTTTACATATATCACAAAAAATAAAAAATAAAACCCAGTGGTGGTCAAATACCACCAAAAGAAAGCTCTAGTTGTGGGAAAGAAAGGATGCATGACAGCTCAATTACCAGTTAAAGTAGCACAGTGCCGAATAGCAAAAAATGGACTGGTTATGACATGAGTGGATAGAATACATTCAACGTTCATTCTCACTGCAGGTTGTTTTTAGTTAATTCAACCTATATTAACACAGATTGTAATAGAAGAGATCCAGGAAAATCAACATCCTTTTGATAAAAATACATTTATTTTTTTTGTCTGTTTTTTCATATCCATTCTTTGCAAAAACTTTTCACCAATGACTTGTTTTTATTAATAAAATCTGCTTCCACTTTCATCCACTGACTGCCACTTCTGCTGTTCCCAACTATTTATAACCCCCCCTCTGATGTGTGTTGTTAGACTTGAAAAAGGAGATAAATGCCCAGAAATGTGTTGATTGTAGTCACCTGTATGCAAGGCTGCTGGCTCATCATGGTGTCCTCTGGATACTCTGCATGTGCTTCCCCTACAGCCCTGTAGTTCTAGTCGGGAGAGTCCTACTCACTGAATTGCCAGCTTCTCATATTCACCGGCTTTCCTGTTCAGGCTGCACTCCCATGCTGTGTGTGGACCCTGGCTGTACTCCTGCTTCTGCTGTGACATCCTGTATGCAGGGGACTCTGACCCTCCTTTGGGCTGGAAGCTTCAATCTTTACATCTAAGCACATACTTTATAGTCTCAAGAAAGTGATTAAATTACTGACATTGCCTTGGGCTCTGCTCTTCTGTTTTCCCCTAATCTGAGGCTAGCCCTTCCCAAGATGGCGATCTTATGGATGCTGCATCTGTTATCTGGCTGATTCTGGTCTAAAGCTCAAAAACATACCATATCCAGCGTGTCCTCTCCCTAGACGGTAAATTTCACAGTTACACAAGGCTCTTTAAGACTCCATGCATCCTTCTGGACTCTTTTCAAATTTTCCCCATCTCCTAACAGTCCACCAGTTAGCGCAACAATTCTTTTGTTGCTTTCATACATTTGAGATTCTTGCTTTGTGGCGCAATAATTACATTTCGATTGAAGGATTTTTTATGTTAGTTTTGGATAAAGTGGTGAGGGATTAGAACACCTGTCAGTTTTTATTGTTGTCCGGACCCCCCCCCCCCCCATTATGAATATTCACCCTCTCTATTTATCCTGGTGACCATTAACACTAAAAATTAAAGTAAAAGAAAATTCCAAATTTTGAGTGGTCACAAGAACAAGTGTAGAAGGGAGAAGCAATATAAAATTGTATTTGATTTGCACAGTGACCAATAGAAACCGATTAAACCTACTCTAACTGCAGGCCGACCAGGGAAAGGAATATTCTGTTAGGTTGCTACACATTTATTTTCTTATTACTCTTTGACTGCTATTGAAGTATTTAAATAAGCATGTATGAGGAACAAAAGAGGAAGTTAATATTAATGTCTCACTGTGTGTGAATTTGTAGCACTGTGTACGCACTACCAGTCCATAGAGCACAACAATAATCCCCTTCATCTGCATCCTGTACATTACTGATAGACAAAACACTTGAGCCTCCTTGGATGGATCCAGTAAAACGTTCAGAGGTTCCTGGAGGTTTTCGATTATGATTACTTCCATCACTACCTGTTATACCTTTAGGCACACTTCCAGGTGTCTGATATATCCAGGCTGGTTGGTTACTACCAACTACAGAACCATCACTACGACCACAGGACAAAATGACATTCCCACCAAGAGACGCCGTTATTGTGGCTTCCTGGATGACAGTAAACTGAGCCACAGAATCTGCAACACAAATGAGAGAATGATGAGAGTAAAAGAAAAAATACTAGTATATTTATATTCAGTAATCCTAGTAGACTATAAAATATGAATTACATGAAAAATAAGTGATGAAAGTGAAGACAGTCCAGAACATGATCATGGTGATGAGGAATCACTTTGACGGAACAGAGTTTAGTTGAATCCTTCTCATTCTCATAGTTATATTCTGTATATAAACCACACCTTTCTATGCAACGTGTCTCAGATTAATTTGCCATCCACCTACTACATATCTACTGATAAAATCATTAGGTCTCATTCACACCATGGTGCTGAGATGTCAGTTTTTCAGCACGCATTTTGCAAGGGCACAAAAAAATAATCAATATGTGCCCTGTTCACACCACAACACTGATATCACGTGCAGATTTGTTCTGCACAGGAAAAAAACTGACATGACATCAACATTGGTGTGAATAGGGCATATAACTGACGTGCATGAAAACTGATCTGCACAGTTTTCCCATCAGTTTTTATGCATTTATGGTGAACGAGCCCTAATACAGTGATCAGTGCTAAAAATATGCCTATATCTTCACATTAAGTATTGTAAGGAAGCTCTGTCTGTATTAAAAAAAATCGATGATATGCTTTAGTCACATCATTTTTACTTACTTGATTTATTTTTTTCTATAACTTTGATAAAATCTCAAAATTATTTTTAATTTCTAAATGTCTTAATTTTCCCCAAAAATTTGACAAAAAATTACAACTTCAAAATATTTGCCACTGTATGTAGGCAAAGACTATATTTAACCATGTTTCTTTAGGCCAAGCCCAATATGTCAGGGACTCTTGCTTTGTGGTGCAGTAATTAAAATGTAATGCTACCCCAGCAGGGGGCTCTGAATAGGTTGGTTCCTCTTTTTTTGCCTCAACCTCCTGAATGACTTCAATCCCTTTGACACACTTGTTTAAATGAACACAGCTTGAAATATCACAGACATCACGGAAGACAATGCTAAATACACAATAATGATGCTGTGTTAGGAAACAGACAACAAATTAATTAGTAAAGGCGAGTCAAAATATATTGCCTAACAGTATGATTGGTAACAATAAAGGCATGACTAGGGTATAAAAGATGCTTTGCTCTCCCAACTGCTTGACCACCACTCCTCCACTAACCTTTTCCAAGAATACCCACACAAGACTCAGGATGGAGTGAAATGGCCATAGCAGCCTTTTATTAACCAATTATAAATAACTTATAAACAGAGTATGTAACATCCAGTACATTCTGCCAAAAATAGGAGTCTCAAGGTCCTTGTGGGCATCAACTACTTGCAGGCCCAGACTGGACTGGGACAAAAAATAGGCCCGGGCATTTTAGACTGAGAGCTCTGGGATAAGCGGTAGTGGGTACAATTTGGTATTTTATTTTCATGTCGATGCAGGTTTTCAGGTGCCGAGATGACAGCCATATGAGCGCTTGCGAGGTGGTGCCAAGCAATGTAAATAGCAGTATGGAGAGGAAAAGAGATGACAGCCAGATGAGCTTTCCGGTCCCAATGGATCTGAGGATCATGGGCTTGTAGCCACGGAAGTCCTAGAATAATAGGGAACCTTGGGGATGAGATGAGGTCGATGCGTAGAAGCTCCTGATGTCCAGAATCCGGGGTGGTAAGGATAGGTGCGGTCTCCAGTGTTACTGGCCCCGAATGTGGCAGGGACCCGTCAGCCAAGTGGACCAATAGTGGTTTTCCTTTATTAACGTATGGGATCTGCCATTCCTTGGCAACGGAAATGTCTAAAAAGCAGCTGCAAGCCCCTGAGTCAATTACGGCCGGTAACCGAATCCTCTTTCCCGCCAGCTGTAGGGAGACAGAGAGAGTCACATAAGCCTGAGCAAGGTTAAGATTTTGACAGTTCATAGTGTGTTGAGGTGGCAACTTACTGGGCCGGATGGGACAATTCGGTAGGAAATGGCCGGATCCTCCGCAGTAGAGACATAGGTTGGATCTGCGTCTGCGTTGGCGTTCCTCCTGAGACAGACGGGGGCGGACTAGACCTAGTTGCATAGGTTCTGATGCCAAGGTGCCGGTAGGCACGGGAGCAGTTGGGTACATGGAGGAACCTCTTGGGGACCCCCATACTGGTCGAGATCCTTGTAGGCGCTCAGAACGGCGCTCACGCATGCGCCGGTCCAGTTTGGTAGTCAACTGGATTAATTCTTCTAAGGTCGTGGGAGTCTCAACACGAGCTAATTCATCCTTGAGGCTCTCGTTCAATCCTAGCCGGTACTGGTAGCGGAGGGCTGCCTCATTCCATGTTGTGTCGGCCGACCATTTACGGAACTCCGCAGTATAGTCCTCTACTGGTCTTCTCCCCTGGGAGAGGGTATGTAGAGTAGCTTCGGCTGTGGCAGTACGTTGGGGGTCATCATACAGTTGGCCCATAGCTTCAAAAAAAGAATCCACGGTGTTTAGCAAGGGATTCCTTTGCTCCATGAGACCGTGAGCCCAGGTCTGAGGTTCTTCTGAGAGCAGAGAAATGATGAATCCCACCTTTACAATTTCAGAGGAGAAGGTCTGGGGTTGTAAAGCGAGATACAGGGAGCAGGCGTTTTTGAATGACCTGAATCTTCTACGGTCGCCTGAAAAACGCTCAGGGATAGGTACCCTGGGTTCTGGAACAGCCATCATCATTGCAGGTGGGTTTTGCATTTGAGGTGCGGAGGCCCCACTGGCTGACCCGGAAGCTGGATTGGCAGGAGGAGAAGCAGTTGCCAGTTGTTGGAGGCGGGTATCTACCTGGGCATAGCCTTCCTGTAACTTCTGCACCGCCTCCATGAGGGCAGACACCTGTTGACATAACATCTCCAAAGGAGATCCCGCTCTGTTGGCCTCTGTCATGGCTGGTTCGTACTATCAGGGATCAAGTACTCACCGAGGCCAAGATGCCGAGAGCGGTTGCCCTTGCGACTCAGCGCCCACTGCCCCTGGAGATGGTACAGAAGGCAGTTGGCACCAAGAGGCACAAGCCACCTGCTGGTGATGGCTAGGCGTGGGCCTAGGTGCTGTAGATAGGAAATGTGCTGGAAGCTGGGATCCTGGCTGAGGCTCAAACACCGGTAGGCAGGCTGGAGGTAAAACACAGAAGGTTAGTCATGCACAAGCTAGGGGGTCAAACACGGGCAGACAAGTCCAGAGCGAGGTAACCAGGCGGAGAGACAAGGCAGGGTCAAAGGCAGGCAGAGGGTCAGGTACTGGCAGCAAGGAGAAGATATCCGAGGGTACAGGCCGAGGGTCAAACACTGGAGACAATGGGAAGTCCGGTAAGCAAGCCAAGGGTCAAGGTTGGAGAGAGGCAGGATGGCAGTGCGCGACGGACGAGGTTCCTGATACCAATGGTATATTTTCAGGGGGCCACGGAGAGCATGGGGGTGGTGGAAAACACGGGGGAGTGTGAAGAGCACTTGGGGGGCCAGAGAGCACTAGGGGGGACAGAGAGCACTAGGGGGTAAAGAGCATGGGATGGAGAGCGCTAGGGGGTGCCAGAGAGCACAGGGGGGCTCGGAGAGCACTGAGGGGGTGGGGACCAGTGGGGGCTGGGGAGCACAAGCAGGAGCAGAGAACACGGGGGGCGAAGAGCACAGGGGGGGCAGAGAGCACAGAGGGTTTGGAAAGCACTGGGGCATCGGAGAGCACTGAAGGGGCGGGGACCACAGGGGGCTGGAGAGCACAAGCAGGGGCAGAGAACACTGGAGGCGAACAGCACAGGGGGGGGCGAACAGTACAGGGGAGGGGAGAACACAGAGGGGCTGGAATGCATAGGGGGCTAAAGAGCACTGGAGGGGGCTGAGAGCACTGGAGGGGGCTGAGAGCACTGGGAGGATCTGGAGAGCCCTGGGGGGCTGGAGAGTAAAGGGATGCTGATGAGCATAGGGGACCTGAGAGCACTGGGAGGGGGCAATGAGCACTGAGGGGGAGGCTGGAGAGCACGGAGGGCTGGAGAGCACTGGGGGGGGCTGGAGAGCACTGGGGGGGGGGGGGCGATGAGCACTAAACAGACCCCTGATGTCTCATCTCTGAGACAGAGAAAGGGACTGAGGACAGAGACTCATCAGTCACTTTCTCTGCAGCCTCAGCTGCACTGGACAAGGAATGAATGGGAAGTGCTCATTTCACAAACTGAAGCATAGTAAACACTATTTACTATACTTTAGTGATGAATGAACACAATGAGTGAGGTACCAATGACTCACTGTGTTCATGCATTAAAAGAAGGGGTCGGTAAATGACATATTTACTGGCCCCTTCCTCTGCTCTCCATCCTTAAGATCCCCCACAGCAGCCGGCGGAGAGGAGAGGAGGAAAGCTGGCAGCGCTGCAAGGTAAGGGAGGAGCTAGGAGAGCAAATGGGGGCTGGGCAGCCAAAAGAAGAGGAACAAGGACAGGAGGGGAGGGGGTGCCATTTACTGATCCCCTTTCCTCCTGCAGCAGCTGAATGCCAGTGGGACAGAGAGGAGAGAAGGCGTCTTTCAGTGGCTGCACGAGGAAAGGGGATTAGTACCAGTAAAAAGCAGGGATGAGAAACTAAGATCTAATAGTAAAAGCAGCACACTTTACACACATTACACATAGTTAGGCACACATTTAACCCCTTGAGCGCTCTATATGTTAACCCCTTCCCAGCCAGTGTCATTAGTACAGCGTATAGTATTATCACTGTATTAATGCCACTGGTGATGTCAGTGTCATTTAGTCAGTTCCCCCCAGCTTTAGTTATGGCTAGTTTACACTTGCTTCAAAACATGGCTTCTGACAAGCTTTTTTAATGCTCTCTGAAAGCAAGTCAAAGCCCCTGTCACTAAATAAAATGATCAGCCATAGTCAAATGACGCCCACAGATGGGATCTCCCATCCTGGGTGGGCGTCATATGACGTCCTCTGTATTTCGCCGCTCCTGCGGGCCCCCGGGGGCCTGCAGCGTGACGATCGTGAATGAGCTGTGTCCCTCGGACACAGCCCATCCCCGATCTGTGTGATTGGCATCTCCGAGCCACCCCCGGTACACGTGACCGGCAGTGTCCAATCACCGCCGGTCTCATGTACTGTCTCTGTGAACGACGCTCGTGCACGCCCCTAGGGCGCGTGCAGATCGGCGATCGGGGACGAGGCTTGTCACCCTGACACAGCCCAACCCCGATCGCAGTAAAGAGCCAATGAAATTGGCTCTTTACCACGTGACCGGCTGTGTCCAATCACAGCCGGTCACAGAATGTCAACAGACTGCGGTAACGAGATGTTACCGGGTTCTCCTCCTCACACACCGATCGTGCGTGAGAAGGAGGTGGCGGTAACATCTCGTACCCCTTAGTGTAAACCAACACACACTGATTAACCCCCCCCCCTAATAAAGAGGACCTGTCACCAGCCATCAAAGTACCTGTCACCAGCCATCAAAGTACCTGTCACCAGCCATCAAAGTACCTATCATCACCCGTCCCAGCCCATCTGAGTACCCGAGTTCCTGTCCCAGCCCATCTGAGTACCTGAGTACCTGTCCCAGCCCATCTGAGTACCCGAGTACCTGAGTACCTGTCCACAGCCCATCTGAGTACCTGAGTACCTGTCACAGCCCATCTGAGTACCCAAGTACCTGTCACAGCCCATCCGAGTACCTGTCACGGCCCATCCGAGTACCCGGATACCTGTCACATCCCATCTGAGTATCCGATTACCTGAGTACCTGTCACAGCCCATCTGAGTACCTGAGTACCTGAGTACCTGTCACAGTACATCTGAGTACCTGAGTACCTGACACAGTCCGTCTGAGTAGTCCCAGCCCATCTGAGTACCCGAGTACCTGTCCCAGCCCATCTGAGTACCTGAGTACCTGTCCCAGCCCATCTGAGTACCCGAGTTCCTGTCCCAGCCCATCTGAGTACCCGAGTACCTGAGGAGCTGTCACAGTCCATCTGAGTACCCGAATACCTGAGTACCTGTCACAGTCCATCTGAGTACCTGAGTATCTGTCACAGTCCATCTGACTACCCGAGTACCGGAGTACCTGTCACAGCCCATCTGAGTACCTGAGTACCTGTCACAGTTCATCTGAGTACCCGAGTACCTGTCCAAGCCCATCTGAGTACCCGAGTACCTGAGTACCTGTCACAGTCCATCTGAGTACCTGTCACAGTTCATCTGAGTACCCGAATACCTGTCAAGTACATCTGAGTACCCAAGTACCTGTCACCAGCCCATCGGAGTACCCGAGTACCTGTCACCTGTGGTATCGCCATACTCAGGAGGAGTAGCAGAATGTGTTTTGGGTTTTGTGTAATTTTTCCTATATACATGCTATGTGTTAGAAATATCTTATAAATGGACAACTTTGTGTAAAAAAAAAAAAGATTTTCATTTTCTTTCCACGTTTTCTGAAGACTAGTTTAAAAAAAATAACCATTCAAAAGACTCATAAGGCCTCATAGAATATAAGTTGGCGTGTTTGTTTTCCAAAATTGGGTCATTTTGTGGGTAATTCCATTGTCCTGGTGCTCCAGGGCCTTCACAAATGTAATAGGTCACTAGGAAATTAGAGGTGTAATTTATGCTCCTAGAACGCATGACGGTTCTCCCTGCATGTTGGGCCTTTTTATGTGGCCAGGCTGTGTAAAAGTCACACACACATGTGGTATCGCCATAGTTGGGAGGAGTAGCAGAATGTATTTTGGGGTGTCATTTTTGCTATGTACATGCTTTGAGTTAGAAATATCTTATAAACTGACCACTTTGTGTAAAAAAAAAAAAAATGTTTTCATTTTCTTTCCACGTTTTCCGAAGACTTGTGGAAAAAATGAACTGTTCAAAAGACTCATTATGCCTCATAGAATAGACGTTGGGGTGTTTGCTTTCCAAAATTGGGTAATCTTGTGGGTAATTCCATTGTCCTGGTGCTCCAGGGCCTTCACAAATGTAATAGGTCGTTAGAAAATTAGCGGTGTCATTTATGCTCCTAGAACCCCTGATGGCGCTTCCTGCATGTTGGACCTCTCTGTGTGGCCAGGCTGTGTAAAAGTCCCACACATGTGGTATCGCCATACTCGGAAGGAGTTGCAGAATGTATTTTGGGGTGTAATTGGAAGTATGCATATGCTGTGTGTGAGAAATAACTTGTTATTATGACAATTTTGTAAAAAAAAAAAAACGAAAAAAAAAAAAAAAAAAAACATTCTTCTTTTTCCCAAGAATTGTGGGAAAAAATTACAACTTCAAAAAACTCACCATGCCCCTTACTAAATACCTTGGACTGTCTACTTTTCAAAAGGGGTCATTTGGGGGGTATTTGTACTTTCATGACATTTCAGAGCCTCAAGAAATGAGATAGGCTGTCAGTGCATCAGGTGTGATCAGATGTGATCAATTTTCAATGATTTGCACCATAGCTTGTAGACTCTATAACTTTCAAGGAGACTAAATAATATCCACTAATTTGGGTTATTTTTACCAAAGAGATGTAGCAGTATAAATTTGGCCCAAATTTATGAACAAAAATGACTTATTTGCAAAATTTTATCATAGAAACTAAAAAAAAGTGTTTTTTTTTTAAATTTTCGCTCTTTTTTCACTTATGTCGCAAAAAATAAAAAAACCCAGTGGTGATTAAATACCACCAAAAGAAAGAGCTCTATTTGTATGAAAAAAAATGATAAAAATTGTTGTTTGGGTACAGTGTTGCATGACTGAGTAATTGGCATTCAAAGTGTGAGAGCGCTGAAAGCTAAAAATTGGTCTGGGAAGGAAGGGTGTATAAATGCCCTGTATTGAAGTGGTTAAAGTACAAAAAAAAAATATTCCAGTATATATACCATAGTTTGTATGTAACTTTCACACAAACTAATCAATATACACTTAATGAGATTTTTTTGATCAAAAACCTGTAGCAGAATACATTTCAGGCAAAATTTATGAAGAAATTAGATTTATTCGGATAGGTTTTATAGCAAAACATTTAAAATTTGTGTTTTTTTTTTGTTTACATATATCACAAAAAATAAAAAAAAACCCAGTGGTGGTCAAATACCACCAAAAGAAAGCTCTAGTTGTGGGGAAAAAAAGGATGCAAATTTTGTTTGGTTACAGCATTGCATGACCACTCAATTACCAGTTAAAGTAGCACAGTGCCGAATAGCAAAAAATGGACTGGTCATGACGGGACAAAATCTTCCAGAGCTCAAGTGGATAGAATCCATTCAACGTTCATTCTGCTGTTCCTATCTTTTTATAACCCCCCTCTGATGTGTGTTGTTAGACTTGAAAAAGGAGCTAAATGCCTGGAAATGCATTGATTGTAGTCACCTGTATGCAAGGCTGCTGGCTCATCATGGTGTCCTCTGGATGCTCTGCATGTGCTTCCCCTACAGCCCTGTTGTTCTAGTCGGGAGAGTCCTACTCACTGAATTGCCAGCTTCTCATATTCACCGGCTTTCCTGTTCAGGCTGCACTCCCATGCTGTGTGTGGACCCTGGCTGTACTCCTCCTGCTTCTGCTGTGACATCCTGTATGCAGGGGACTCTGACCCTCCTTTGGGCTGGAAGCTTCAATCTTTACATCTAAGCACATACTTTATAGTCTCAAGAAAGTGACTAAATTACTGACATTGCCTTGGGCTCTGCTCTTCTGTTTTCCCCTAATCTGAGGTTAGCCCTTCCCAAGATGGCGATCTTATGGATGCTGCATCTGTTATCTGGTTGATTCTGGTCTAAAGCTCAAAAACATACCATATGCAGCGTGTCCTCTCCCTAGACGGTAAATTTCACAGTTACACAAGGCTCTTTAAGACTTCATACATCCTTCTGGACTCTTTTCAAATTTTCCCCATCTCCTAACAGTCCACCAGTTAGCGCAACAATTCTTTTGTTGCTTTCATACATTTGAGATTCTTGCTTTGTGGCTCAATAATTAATCACATTTTCATTGAAGGATTTTTTATGTTAGTTTTGGATAAAGTGGTGAGGGATTAGAACACCTGTCAGTTTTTATTGTTGTCCGTACCCTCCCCCACCCCCCATTATGAATATTCACCCTCTCTTTTTATCCTGGTGACCATTAACACTTAAAATTTAAGTGCAAGAAAATTCCAAATTTTGAGTGGTCACAAGAACAAGTGTAGAAGGGAGAGGCAATATAAAATTGTATTTGATTTGCACAGTAACTAATAGAAACCGATTAAAGCTACTCTAACTGCAGGCTGACCAGGGAAAGGAATATTCTGTTAGGTTGCTACACATTTATTTTCTTATTACTCTTTGACTGCTATTAAAGTATTTAAATAAGCATGTATGAGGAACAAAAGAGGAAGTTAATATTAATGTCTCACTGTGTGTGAATTTGTAGCACTGTGTACGCACTACCAGCCCATAGAGCACAACAATAATCCCCTTCATCTGCATCCTGTACATTACTGATAGACAAAACACTTGAGCCTCCTTGGATGGATCAAGTAAAACGTTCAGAGGTTCCAGGAGGTTTTCGATTATGATTACTTCCATCACTACCTGTTATACCTTTAGGCACACTCCCAGGTGTCTGATATATCCAGGCTGGTTGGTTACTACCAACTACAGAACCATCACTACGACCACAGGACAAAATGACATTACCACCAAGAGACGCCGTTATTGTGGCTTCCTGGATGACAGTAAACTGAGCCACAGAATCTGCAACACAAATGAGAGAATGATGAGAGTAAAAGAAAAAATACTAGTATATTTATATTCAGTAATCCTAGTAGACTATAAAATATGAATTACATGAAAAATAAGTGATGAAAGTGAAGACAGTCCAGAACATGATCATGGTGATGAGGAATCACTTTGACGGAACAGAGTTAAGTTGAATCCTTCTCATTCTCATAGTTATATTCTGTATATAAACCACACCTTTCTATGCAAAGTGTCTCAGATTAATTTGCCATCAGCAGCCTCCACCTACTATATATCTACTGATAAAATCATTAGGTCTCATTCACACCATGGTGCTGAGATGTCAGTTTTTCAGCACGCATTTTGCAAGGGCACAAAAAAAAAATCAATATGTGCCCTGTTCACACCACAACACTGATATCACGTGCAGATTTGTTCTGCACGGGAAAAAAACTGACATGACATCAACATTGGTGTGAATAGGGCATATAACTGACGTGCATGAAAACTGATCTGCACAGTTTTCCCCATCAGTTTTTATGCATTTATGGTGTGAACGAGCCCTAATACAGTGATCAGTGCTAAAAATATGCCTATATCTTAACATTAACTATTGTAAGGAAGTCCTGTCTGTATTAAAAAAAAAAAAAAAAAAATCAATGATATGCTTTAGTCACATCATTTTTACTTACTTGATAAATTGTTTTCTAGAACTTTGATAAAATCTCAAAATTATTTTTAATTTCTAAATGTCTTAATTTTCCCCAAAAATGTGACAAAAAATTACAACTTCAAAATATTTGCCAGTGTGTGTAGGCAAAGACTATATTTAACCATGTTTCTTTAGGCCAAGCCCAATATGTCAGGGACTCTTGCTTTGTGCTGCAGTAATTTAAAATGTAATGCTACCCCAGCAGGAGGCTCTGAATAGGTTGGTTCCTCTTTTTTTGCCTCAACCTCCTGAATGACTTCAGCCCCTTTGACACACTTGGTTAAATGAACACAGCTTATACACAATAATGATGCTGTGTTAGGAAACAGACAACAAATGAATTAGTAAAGGCGAGTCAAAAAATATATATATATATATATGCCTTACAGTATGATTGGTAACAATAAAGGCATGACTAGGGTATAAACGATGCTTTGCTCTCCACCACTCCTCCACTAACCTTTTCCAAGAATACCCACACAAGACTCAGGATGGAGTGAAATGGCCATAGCAGCCTTTTATTAACCAATTATAAATAACTTGTAAACATAGAGCATGTAACATATGAACATCCGGTACATTCTGCCAACAATAGGAGTCTCAAGCTCCTTGTGGGCATCAACTACTTGCAGGCCCAGACTGGGGCAAAAAATAGGCCCGGCCATTTTAGACTGAGTAGCCCATGGCATATTTTCTGGGGGGCACGGAGAGCATGGGGGGGTGGAAAACACAGGGGAGTGTGGAGAGCACTTGGGGGGCCGGAGAGCACTAGGGGGGACAGAGAGAACAGGGGTTGAAGCGCATGGGGTGGAGCACAGGGGGGCTCGGAGAGCACTGAGGGGGGTGGGGAACAGTGGGGGCTGGAGAGCACAAGCAGGGGCAGAGAACATGGGAGGCGAACAGCACAGGGGGGGCGGAGAGTACAGGGGAGGCGGAGAACACAAAGGGGCTGGAATGCATAGGGGGCTGAAGAGCACTGGGGGGGGGGGGGGGGGGGGGCTGAGAGCACTGGGAGGGGCTGGAGAGCACTGGGGGGGAGGCTGGAGAGCACGGAGGGCTGGAGAGCACTGGGGGGGGCGATGAGCACTAAACAGACCCCTGATGTCTCATCTCTGAGACTCATCAGTCACTTTCTCTGCAGCCTCAGCTGCACTGGACAAGGAATGGGGAAGTGCTATGTACCGAATGGCTCCCTGCTCATTCACAAACTGAAGCATAGTAAACACTATTTACTATACTTTAGTGATGATCGAACACAATGAGTGAGGTACAGATGACTCACTGGGGCCGATTTAGCATTTGTACCATGAGTTGCGGCGCACGCCGCCGCGCAACGGCCGTTTTTGTATTTACAAAGCATTTGCGCCTGTAACTCAGCGCAATTCCCCATTTACTATAATGTTGCCGGCGCACAGGCGGCTGCAATCTGTGCGCCGTGTAACCTGGGAGATAGGTAGCATGTACAAAGCTCCCTGGGATGAGCAGTTATTTAGGCACAGATACTAAATCCAATGAGGTAGTGACAAACAGGGCTGTGTTTATTTGTGTTATATACAAGCCTATACACAGGTGCTGCACAGTGTTCTAGAAAACAAATAAACACAGAAATAGCAAAACAAAATCCTAGCCGTGTCTCGGCTCTAACTATACAATATGCAGGCCCTCACTACCAGGCTGAGCAAGCCTACCGCTTGTCAGTTTCTGCATAAACTTCTTAACAGTTTTCACCAACCTTTTGCTCTTCACAAACCAGCAGTGTCTGTGTGTCCCAGGCAGAGAGCAAAGGCTGTCTGCTCAGGTGAGCTTAAATTAGCCTGGTGAAGAGGACTAAGATCCGAACTGGATCATGTATCAGAGATTTCGGAATGCGTATGAGAGGAGCCTGGGAGACGTATAAACCCCGAACAAGACTTCTCCTGGCTCTCTCTGGGACGCTCTGCTACAGCCGCTATAGACCTGGCGCACGGCATCTTCAACTCAGAAAATAAAAGAAGCTGGAAGTGGCAATATTATGGGGGTGATGTGGGTGATGTGATGAAGTATAGATATGACTGTCCAACTAACAAATATGCCCAAAATAGAACGGAAAACAAACTTTCTCTGAGCAGGCTTGCTGCGCCTGCAAATACACTTGTAACTTTGCTAGGTCAATTTATGTACTGCGCATGCACAAGCAGCATTTGTGCCTGTTCATGTTTTCTGGTTCACTGTGCCGGCAAAATCTTAGTAAATGTCAAGCCACGTAGGTTTATTTGCATAAGTTGAACAGGCGCACATCTCAACTTGACTTTTTTTTTTTTGTGCTGGTTCACTTCTATGGTTTTTTTTAAAGGCTATTTGAACACAGGTCATGTTAGCATTAAGAAATTAAAAAAATGAAGAAAAAAAAAATGCGTGGGGGTCCCCCGAAAATTGCATATCAGGCCCTTCAGGTCTGGTATGGATATAAAGGGGAACCCCGCGCCCTCAAAAAAAAATGGCGTGGGGGTCCCCCTAAAAATCCATACCAGACCCTTATCCGAGCACGCAACCTGGCAGGCCGCAGGAAAAGAGGGGGGACGGGGTGTTCTCGTCCAACATCTTCCTCCACGGCATCTCTTCTTTTTTAGTGGGCTGCTCGCGCAATGGGAGGCTCACGCTGTGTGATGCTTCTCTTCTTCTGACAGGTCTTATATAACGGAGGCCGGGGCCACCCGGTGAACCCGCCCCTCTCTGACGCACGGTTCCATGCATCAGAGGGGGTGGGGTCACCAGGTGGCCCCGCCCTCCGTTATATAAGACCTGTTAGAAGAGAAGCATCACACAGGCGGAGCCTCCCATTGCGCAGAATAGTCCACTAAAGAAGAAGAGACGCCGTGGAGGAAGATGCCGAACGAGAACACCGGAGCAAGAAGAAGCGGATCAGAGGAAGAAGAAGATGGAGGAAGAAGATGGAGGAAGAAGATGAAGAAACCGAAGGATGAAGAAAGGAAGAAGGAAGACCAGAAGAAAGAAGACTTTAATAAAGGAATTGTCAAAGACCGTCTCCTGTCATTTTTAACTCTTTTGTCACCTTTTTTGGTGAAATGGTACCCCCTTACCATTTCACACAGGGGGGAGGCTGGGATCTGGGGGTCCCCTTGTTAAAGGGGGCTTCCAGATTCCAATAAGCCCCCCGCCCGCAGACCCCCACAACCAACAGCCAGGGTTGTGGGGATGAGGCCCTTGTCCTCATCAACATGGGGACAAGGTGTTTTGGAGGGGAAACCAAAGCATCCTCCCAATGTTGAGGGCATGTTGCCTGGTACGGTTCAGGGGGGGGGGCGCCCTCTCTTTTCCTGTGGCCTGCCAGGTTGCGTGCTCGTATAAGGGTCTGGTATGGATTTTGAGGGGGACCCCACGCCATTTTTTATTTTTTTTGGCGCGGGGTTCCCCTTAAAATCCATACCAGACCTGAAGGGCCTGGTATGGATTTTGAGGGGGACCCCCACGCCATTTTTTTTTTCTTTTGGCACGGGGTTTCCCATAATATCCATACCAGACCTGAAAGGCCTGGTATGCTCTTGGAGGGGAACCCATGCCGTTCCCCTGAAGAAGTCACGTGATCGGTGACGAACACGCGTCGGGACCACAGCACAGTATACCGACCGGAAGTGACGCTAATCGAGCTCGCCGCTCGTTTGTACAGTGTTTCTTGCTCATTGAAAGAATGTGAGTACCCCTTTTAAATGCAAACTGTTTTAATTGATTGAAATAAACTTATGTTGAAGTAATATACTACACTATGAGGCTACTTCCTTCCTCTTTATATATACTGACGTGAGCCCCCCCCCCCCCCATAACTGAATACACCTACATGCAACTAAAGCACCAGTAGGACCCGGGACACAGATTGGAGCCCCAAAGGAGGAAGGTCACCAGGGACCACAAAGATACACAAACCCATGCTGTAACCTTACAGCTGTAAGGTAAGGGGCCATCTATACTATCCCCACCAGGATCACATGGAATCGCTATAACTGCACAGGATAGCCACAGCCAAAAAATCCCACACTCAACAGGAACCACTTGCACTGCACTTTGGAACGAACTTTGCACTTATGTTTTATATGGACATTTATCGATCACACCTGTTATGATGCGTTTTTAGCTTGCGATTCATTCTATTTATTTATTTTTATCTTTCACCTCAGTCACTTTATAGACGTCCGGTCTATCACCACTTATTTATTTATATATATTTTTTTACTGCAATTTTTATGGTTACTGCAATTATCGCCTCTTACTGCGATTTTTCTTTCTCTAATTGCTTGATTGCATTTTACTATTTGTCTGACCGTATTCACTCAGTTTTTATGAAGATATATATGTGGATTTTTAAATCACAGTCACCATTCACTTTATTCACTGTTCATTTTTCTTATTAAGCTATTTTGGCTTTTTAACCACGCTTTGATGTCTTTTACATATCTGTGATTTTATCTTTACAATCACTGGCACACCACTTTTATGTGAATCTATTTATTACCAATCTCTCCACATACGTTTTTAATTTATACCCCAACTGGATTTATTCATCTGATCTTTTACCTGCTTTTAGTTTAGTTTAAACCGTTTGCGCGCCACTACTTCCCCTTCTCCATTTTCTCCTTGGGTTCAGATATTACCCCCAGTGTGCGCTGCATCAGACTAGCCATTACTCTTTGTGCAAGCGCAGGATTACTTCTTTTATCTATACATCCTTAAGATCCCCCACAGCAGCCGGCGGAGAGGAGAGGAGAGGAGAGGAGGAAAGCTGGCAGCGCTGCAAGGTAAGGGACGGACTAGGAGAGCAAATGGGGGCTGGGCAGCCAAAAGAAGAGGGACAAGGACAGGAGGGGAGGGGGGTGCCATTTACCGATCCCCTTTCCTCCTGCAGAAGCTGAATGCCAGTGGGACAGAGAGGAGAGAAGGCGTCTTTCAGTGGCTGCACGAGGAAAGGGGATTGGTACCAGTTAAAAGCAGGGATGAGAAACTAAGATCTAATAGTAAAAGCAGCACACGTTACACACATTACACATAGTTAGGCACACATCTAACCCCTTGAGCGCTCTATATGTTAACCTCTTCCCAGCCAGTGTCATTTGTACAGTGTATAGTATTATCACTGTATTAATGTCACTGGTGATGTCAGTGTCATTTAGTCAGTTCCCCCCAGCTTTAGTTAGGGCTAGTTTACACTTGCTTCAAAACATGGCTTCTGACAAGCTTTTTTAAAGCTCTCTGAAAGCAAGTCAAAGCCCCTGTCACTACATAAAATGATCAGCTTACAGTCCTGTTTACACCTTTCTTTTTCTTTTCTTTGCTTTGCTTCGGCTTCACTTAAAAAATGATTCCCCAAGTTGCTTCAGTAGTGCTCTAAAGCCTCCTTAGAAATCTATGACGAAGCTCGCTTGAAGCACCTACAGCTTTTAAAAGGCTTTAATTCAGCTTTAGCTGAGCTTTGTTTTGGAGTTATTGCAGGTATGAAATATCAACATACACACACACACACACACACACACACACAGGGCATCTGCCAAGCTTCATTAAAGCTTTAATGAAAGCATCAAAGAAGCACCACGAAGCATCAAAGCACCACCGAAATATCATTAAAGCACTGCCGAAGCTCTACCGAAGCATCAAAAAAACATGTTGAAGCGTTAGGCGCTTTAAAGTGTGTTGAAGTCGAAGCAAGTGTAAATGACCCCTTAGTGGCTGAGCATTGCCATTAGTAGTACAAAAAATATTTCAGTATACATACCATAGTTTGTATGTAACTTTCACACAAACTAATCAATATACACTTAATGAGATTTTTTTTTATCAAAAACCTGTAGCAGAATACAGAATTTATGAAGAAATTCGATTTTTATTTTTTTTTGTTTTTTAATCGGATATGTTTTATAGCAAAAATGTTTATATTTTTGTGTTTTTTTGTTTACATATATCACAAAAAAAAAACCCAGTGGTGGTCAAATACCACCAAAAGAAAGCTCTAGTTGTGGGAAAAAAAGGATGCAAATTTTGTTTGGGTACAGCATTGCATGACCGCTCAATTACCAGTTAAAGTAGCACAGTGCCGAATAGCAAAAAATGGACTGGTCATGACGGGACAAAATCTTATAGAGCTCAAGTGGATAGAATCCATTCAACGTTCATTCTGCTGTTCCTATCTTTTTATAACCCCCCCTCTGGTGTGTGTTGTTAGAACTGCAAAAGGAGATAAATGCCCAGAAATGTGTTGATTGTAGTCACCTGTATGCAAGGCTGCTGGCTCATCATGGTGTCCTCTGGATGCTCTGCATGTGCTTCCCCTACAGCCCTGTTGTTCTAGTCGGGAGAGTCCTACTCACTGAATTGCCGGCTTCTCATATTCATCGGCTTTCCTGTTCAGGCTGCACTCCCATGCTGTGTGTGGACCCTGGCTGTACTCCTGCTTCTGATGTGACATCTTGTTTGCAGGGGACTCTGACCTTCCTTTGGGCTGGAAGCTTCAATCTTTACAAGTAAGTGCATACTTTATAGTCTCAAGAAAGTGACTAAATTACTGACATTGCCTTGGGCTCTGCTCTTCTGTTTTCACCTAATCTGAGGCTAGCCCTTCCCAAGATGGCGATTTTATGGATGCTGCATCTGTTATCTGGCTGATTCTGGTCTAAAGCTCAAAAACATACCATATCCAGCGTGTCCTCTCCCTAGACGGTAAATTTCACAGTTACACAAGGCTCTTTAAGACTCCATGCATCCTTCTGGACTCTTTTCAAATTGTCCCCATCTTCTAACCGTTCACTAGTTAGCACAACAGTTCTTTTGTTGCTTTCATACATTTGAAATTCTTAAAATTAGGAATTAGGAATAAACTCGCCACAATCCAAATGCCAACCCCTGCGCCTCAGATCACTAGGTATCCCAGTAAAACTAAAGCAGCCACTTGGAAATAAAGTATATGAGAGAAAATCAAACCGTGGTCCTCACTGGACTGGAGTTTGAAAAGTGGCGCTTAAATAATAATAAACTAATCTAAACTAATAATAATGTGTAAATAAACGTGATGCAATCATAAAAATATAATATAATATGTGCACACTCCCACGTGATAAGTGAATCAAATTATATTAAGTGAAAAAAGAAAAAAGAAAAAAATATATTTCAATAATATCTCCAAAAAATATTTTTCAATAATTTCTTCAAAAAATACAATCATATAGGTGCCACACTGTTCATATAGTGTTCCAACGGAAATAATAAAGACACAAAAATTCTTTAAAAAGTGATGCTCCTCTAACGAAACAGTGAATCTTCTCAAAGTAATTATCAGATGCTCTTCTTAAAGTGGAAGTAAACCCCCCTATCGTTTTCAGCCAAGGAAGCTGCCATCTTTGCCTCTGTTTAATCTTCAACTGCCACAGTGCTGCACATGTGATCCATTATGACACCAGCCATTGGATGGTTTGACTGTTTGGTTGAGAGCACAGCCAATGTGCAGTTAGCATTCATGGCATGCCTTTTTTTTTTAGACTGTTAAATCGATGGGTTTACTTCCGCTTTAACTTCCACCACACCGTTGTGCTCAAATGTGTCCACTCCCATAGGAAACTCACTCACCAAAATTTGTTACCCACACTCTCGTGTCGGGCAAAAAAGCTTAGAGGGTCTCAAACAGTCGATCAGTGATTCTCCCGTATTATCCACATTATCCTGACTGATTGCTGACTGACCATGCTGAGATGAGGCTGTGGGACAACATTATAGCACTGAGTGGATAATACGGGAGAATCACCGATCGACTGTTTGAGACCCACTAAGCTTTTTTGCCCGACATGAGAGTGTGGGCAACAAATTTTGGTGAGTGAGTTTCCTATGGGAGTGGACACATTTGAGCACAACGGAGTGGTGGAAGTTAAGAAGAGCATCTGATCATTACTTTGAGAAGATTCACTGTTTCGTTAGAGGAGCATCACTTTTTAAAGAATCTTTGTGTCTTTATTATTTCCGTTGGAACACTATATGAACAGTGTGGCACCTATATGATTGTATTTTTTGAAGATATTATTGAAAAATATTTTTTGGAGATATTATTGAAATATATTTTTTCTTTTTTCACTTAATATAATTTGATTCACTTATCATGTGGGAGTGTGCACATATTATATTATATTTTTATGATTGCATCACGTTTATTTACACATTATTATTAGTTTAGATTAGTTTATTATTATTTAAGCGCCACTTTTCAAACTCCAGTCCAGTGAGGACCACGGTTTGATTTTCTCTCATTTGAAATTCTTGCTTTGTGGCTCAATAATTACATTTTGATTGAAGGATTTTTTTTGTTAGTTTTGGATAAAGTGGTGAGGGATTAGAACACCCGTTCAGTTTTTATTGTTGTCCATACCCTCCCCCACCCCCCATTATGAATATTCACCCTCTCTATTTATCCTGGTGACCATTAACACAAAAAATTCAAGTGAAAGAAAATTCTAAATTTTGAGTGGTCACAAGAACAAGTGTAGAAGGGAGAAACAATATAAAATTGTATTTGATTGGGACGGTAACCAATAGAAACCGATTAAAACTACTCGAACTGCAGGCCGACCAGGGAAAGGAATATTCTGTTAGGTTGCTACACTTTTATTTTCTTATTACTCTTTGGCTGCTATTAAAGTATTTAAATAAGCATGTATGAGGAACAAAAGAGGAAGTTGATATTCATGTCTCACTGTGTGTGAATTTGTAGCACTGTGTACGCACTACCAGTCCATAGAGCACAGTAATAATGCCCATCATCTTTAGCCTGTACATTATTGATAGACAAAACACTTGAGCCTCCTTGGATGGATCCAGTAAAACGTTCAGAGGTTCCTGGAGGTTTTAGATTATGATTACTGGCTCCGTTACTACCTGTTAAACCTTTAGGGACACTCCCAGGTGTCTGATATACCCAGTGTGGGTGGTTACTACCAACGACAGAGCCATCACTACGACCACAGGACAAAATTACATTCCCACCAAGAGACGCCGTTATTGTGGCTTCCTGGATGACAGTAAACTGAGCCACAGAATCTGTAACACAAATGAGAGAATGATGAGAGTAAAAGAAAAAAATACTACTATATTTATATTCAGTAATCCTAGTAGACTATAAAATATGAATTACATGACAAATAAGTGATGAAAGTGAAGACAGTCCAGAACATGATCATGGTGATGAGGAATCACTTTGACGGAACAGAGTTAAGTTTGAATCCTTCTCATTCTCATAGTTATATCCTGTATATAAACCACACCTTTCTATGCAAAGTGTCTCAGATTAATTTGCCATCAGCAGCCTCCACCTACTATATATCTACTGATAAAATCATTAGGTCTCATTCACACCATGGTGCTGAGATGTCAGTTTTTCTGCACGCATTTTGCAAGGGCACAAAAAAAAAAATCAATATGTGCCCTGTTCACACCACAACACTGATATCACATGCAGATTTGTTCTGCATGGGAATGACACTTGATTTATTTTTTTCTATAACTGATAAAATCTCAAAATTATTTTTAATTTCTAAATGTCTTAATTTTCCCCAAAAATTTGATAAAAAAAATACAACTTCAAAATACTTGCCAGTGTGTGTAGGCAAAGACTATATTTAACCATGATTCTTTAGGCCAAGCCCAATATGTCAGGGACTCTTGCTTTATGCTGCAGTGATTAAAATGTAATGCTACCCCAGCAGGAGGCTCTGAATAGGTTGGTTCCTCTTTTTTTGCCTCAACCTCCTGAATGACTTCAGCCGCTTTGACACACTTGGTTAAATGAACACAGCATGAAATATCAGACATCACGGAAGGCAATGCTAAATACACAATAATGAAGCTGTGTTAGGAAACAGACACCAAATGAATTAGTAAAGGCGAGTCAAAATATATTGCCTTACAGTATGATTGGTAACGTTAAAGGCAAGACTAGGGTATAAAAGATGCTTTGCTCTCCCAACTGCTTGACCACCACTCCTCCACTAACCTTTTCCAAAAATACCCACACAAGACTCAAGATGGAGTAAAATGGCCATAGCAGCCTTTTATTAAACTATTATAAATAACTTATAAGTTATGAACATAGAGTATGCATACAGGGGGTGGAGAACACAGAGGGGCTGGAATTCATAGGGGCTGAAGAGCACTGGGGGGGCCTGAGAGCACTGGGAGGGGCTGGAGAGCCCTGGGGGGCTGGAGAGTAAATGGAGGCTGATGAGCACAGGGGGGCATGAGAGCACTGGGAGGGGGCGATGAGCACTGGGGGGAGGCTGGAGGGCTGGAGAGCATGGGGGAGGGGGGCTGGAGAGCATGGGGGAGGGGGGCTGGAGAGCATGGGGGAGGGGGGCTGGAGAGCATGGGGGCGATGAGCACTGGGGGGCTGGGAGCACTGGGGGGCTGCAGAGTACAGGGGGGCTGATTCGCCCTGGGAGGGGCTGGAGAGCTCTGCAGGGGCCGGAGTGTACATGGGCTGGAAAGCACTGGGGGGAGTTGGTGATCACGGGGGGGGAGGCCCGGAGAGCAGTGGGGGAGCCTGAGAGCATGGTGGGAACCTGAGAGCACTAGGGGGCAGTAGAAAGAAGCTTGATGGGAGAAGCAGCTGCATACACAGTAGAAGAATCCATCTGTTTATTTTTCTCCTACAGCCTCTAAAAGCCCATGGGAGGGAGAGAATGCGAAGCAGGCATTCGGAGGCTGTAGGAGAAAAATAAAGAGATAATTTTACTGTGTATGCAGCTTCTCCTCATATCCAGGCGCATGCATGGGGAGCCACACTCATTTTCCCTCTGTCTGGTGGTCGCGTATCATGTAGATCCCCTCCCTCTTCATGATCACAGGTAACGTGACCTGTAGTCTCTGCCCCCCGCCGAACTGTAATGGTGGCCGAAGCAGCCGACCAGGCAGCCGCGGAGAGGCAGGGTGATCGGTGGGGGCTCAAGGAGCAGCTCAGCTGCCTTGGCCCCACAAGCACATCCGGCCCGGTGGCCCCCAGCCCACCAGACAAGTGCCCGGTGTGCCCTATGGCCAGTTCAGGCATGACTACTTGTACCTGCTTGACCACTTAAAATTTTTAGGCCTCCAGCTGCAACAAACACTGACTCGGAGACAAACAACTACACGCAGGTACCACCAACCATAATAATGGGAGCCGTACCCAGGACGGGTCCCTTCCAATGTACATATTCTTTATACTCAAAAACCCATAGCAAGACCTTGTACCCCGCCCTAGGAGTCACAGGGTCCTTGTGGGCATCAACTACTTGTACCTGCGTGACCACTGAATTTTTTTTTTCTTTTAGGCCTCCAGCCGCAACAAACACTGACTCAGAGACAAACTAGACGCAGGTACCACCAACCATCATAATGGGAGCCATACACCCAGGATGGGTCCCTACCATTATATATATTATTTATACTTAAAAAACCCATAGCAGGACCTTGTACATAGCAGATTTTGTATGGCTGCCATGACAAAATCTGCAAAAAACCTTAATCCCCAACTATTTACAACTCGCCATGGAACTCAATTAGAACAGGAGGGTGGGCCATTGTCCCAAGCACTCTCCTCCAACTGATGACTTCCAAGACCTTTCTTCATACCCCCTTACTTCAGCCCCACCTTCTCCAGTCCTCTCCACCAATCACGTGAGTACTTTTAAAAAAATGCTACCCACTGACCCGAAGCCCTTTCCCTATGCCAACCCCTTTTAACCCTGTCATGCCGGCCCTTCGTCCATGCTTTCTTCTTTTAACTCCGGGCCTCTCTTGAAAGTGGATTAGCAATAGTAGTAATGCAACACAGCATACAGTATGATTAATAGTCAGCAGTAGGAATAGGGAAACACTATGCACCAGGGTCAGCATAAATAGTAGCAAGATCACCATGAGTCAATGGCGTATCATCCATGTGTGCAGGGTGTTCAATGCACACGGGCCTCTGAGAGGGGGGCGCCCTGTCCCCCTCCTCCTCTGGCCCACTGTGTCCTCCACCTCCGCTCCCCCTCGTTCCCCCACAGCTGGCTCTCTCCTCTCCTGGCAGCTGTGGGGGATGTGTCAGGATGGAGAGCGGAGGAAGGGGCTGGTAAATATGTCATTACCTACCCCTTCCTTTTCTGAATTGGACATAGAGAGCGGTTGTTACTGAACGCTCTCTATGTCCTGTAATAACTGAGCAGAGTAACCAGTGAAAAATACTGAAAAAAAACATCAATTGCAGCCTAACTGTGCCCACCAAATGCAGCTACTGTGCCCACCAAATGCAGCTACTGTGCCCCACCAAATGCAGCTACTGTGCCCCACCAAATGCAGCTACTGTGCCCCACCAAATGCAGCTACTGTGCCCCACCAAATGCAGCCACCGTGCCCCACCAAATGCAGCCACCGTGCCCCACCAAATGCAGCCACCGTGACAACCCCCTCCAGACACAGACACCTAAATAGGGTGGGCACGGTGGCCATGGATAGATTCATGCAATGCATGAATCTATCCATTTTACATACAGAGGATAGGATGATGGAGGGGGCAGCGCCCATGCGCCCTTAATGGACGGGCCGCCGCTGGTGTGCTGGCAGTTTTCCATAGCCGCAGCCCCTCAAATGTATTTTAGGTTTGTGCGTTTTTGCTGCATTATCTGGAATTGCACCAAGGATGCAGCATGCAGGACTTTTTGTGCATTTTCAGAACATGCAGCAAAAATGTACAACCTAATACAAGTCTATGGGACCGGGGGTAACATGCAGGAAGACTGTCAGTACACCAGCACTGCAGCCAAACCACAGCATGCCAGTGTGAACCCACATCATAACACCTAGGAGGGCAAGCAACTGTCACAGGCTGCTAGTAATAGGCAGAGAGGGGGAGAGAGAGCAGGAAGGGAGGGAGGAGAATCTCACTTGACTTACTTGGACGCAATGGACAGTCCCAGGAGGCTCACTTTTTTTTTTTTTTTTTTAAGGCTGTGGCTGCCAAGCTTAGCCGACTGCTCAGCTTTAACTTTCCTGCGCACAAATCCTCTCCACAGACAACACACGGACTGCCCAGAGTGTGGGTGGGGAAAGAGAAAGAAGATCCAGCCTCTGATAGAGCTTCGTGTGGAGGATGGAGAGGCCGTGCTCAACTCTGTAAACACACTATCAGCACTGTGACAGAGCTCATCGCTGAGCTTGCAGTACTTAATCCGGCCATGCCCGCCACCCGAGCTGCCGCACTCGGCCAGCTCAGCGGCCTTTGTACAGGACACGAGAGCGGCCCAGAGGGCAATTGCATCCGCCCCTGTCTACAGGATGCCATAGTCCACTCTGAATACATGAAAAAGGCAGCCACTGACTGGCTATAAACCCCGCCCCCTTCCTCCTCCTAGGGGAATGCATGCATGTGGCCATTGACAAGTCTGCAAGTTTGTAGATAGGACTGATGTCTTCTTTAAGTTAGAAATATTTTTACCTGTTCGACCTCCAGAGTAATTTACATGCTGGAGTGACGTTGCGGTCCAAAATTGAACACTGCGCATGCGCGATGCGTTCCAAACACTCGCGCCGTGCGTTTCAAAGGATTTGCAGCAATACAGTTCAGTGAAACCATCAGATAATGTCACGGAAGTGACATTACAGACAACAAAAACACTGGGCTGTGCGTTCCAACACTAATACTTCCCTTGTTACCTAGTATCTCCAGAACTACCAGCTGTCCATGTACAACCCAACCTGTGGTGTTAGGTTCTGCATTGCTGGGACTTGTAGTGCCTATCCTGAGCTACCTGTGGTGATAGATCCTGCAATGCTGGGACTTGTAGTGCCTATGATAGATCCTGCAATGCTGGGACTTGTAGTGCCTAAAATCGATCCTGCAATGCTGGGACTTGTAGTGCCTAAAATCGATCCTGCAATTCTGGGACTTGTAGTGCCTATAATCGATCCTGCAATGCTGGGACTTGTAGTGCCTATAATCGATCCTGCAATGCTGGGACTTGTAGTGCCTATGATAGATCCTGCAATGCTGGGACTTGTAGTGCCTATAATCGATCCTGCAATGCTGGGACTTGTAGTGCCTATAATCGATCCTGCAATGCTGGGACTTGTAGTGTCTATCCTGAGCTACCTGCGGTGATCGATCCTGCAATGCTGGGACGAGAAATATTATGCTCTCGAGCGGGCGGGCGAAGAGATGGTTAAACGTCAGAAACAGCCGTTTCCTACCCTAAAAAAACAGCCACCACCCTAAAAAAACGCGAATCGCGCATGCGCAAATCTTATGTATGTCCAGGGTCCTGAAAAATGATGGACTCGAGGGGGCGGGCGGACAGAGCGGAGCTTGGAGAGGGGGCGGGACCCCGTACATAGCACTGAGTCCAAGTACAGTACATTGTTCTGCCATCAATTACGCTGCCACTGTGCCCAGCAAACGCCTCACTGTGCCCAGCAAACGCCTCACTGTGCCCTCAAACGCAATCACTGTGCCCATCAAACTGTGCCCGTCAAATGCAGCCACTCTGCCCATCAAACGCCTCACTGTGCCCAGCAAACGCCTCACTGCACCCAGAAAATGCCTCACTGTGCCCGTCAAATGCAGCCACTCCGCCCATCAAAGGCCTCACTGTGCCCGTCAAACGCTGCTACTGTGCCCGTCAAATGCAGCCACTCCGCCCGTAAAACGCCTCACTGCGCCCATAAAACGCCTCACTGCGCCCAGCAAACGCCTCACTGGTCCAAGTACAGTACATTGTTCTGCCATCAATTACGCTGCCACTGTGCCCATCAAACGCCTCACTGCACCCAGCAAATGCCTCACTGTGCCCGTCAAATGCAGCCACTGTGCCCGTCAAATGCAGCCACTCCGCCCGTCAAACGCCTCACTGTGCCCGTCAAACGCCTCACTGTGCCCGTCAAACGCTGCCACTGTGCCCAGCAAAAGCCTCACTGTGCCCAGCAAACGCCTCACTGTGCCCGTCAAACACCTCACTGTGCCCATCAAACGCCTCACTGTGCCCGTCAAACGCAGCCACTGTGCCCGTCAAATGCAGCCACTGTGCCCATCAAACGCCTCACTGTGCCCGTCAAACGCTGCCACTGTGCCCATCAAACGCCTCACTGTGCCCAGCAAACGCCTCACTGTGCCCAGAAAATGCCTCACTGTGCCCATCAAATGCAGCCACTCCGCCCATCAAACGCCTCACTGTGCCCGTCAAAGCTGCCACTGTGCCCGTCAAATGCAGCCACTCCGCCCAGCAAACGCCTCACTGTGCCCGTCAAACGCTGCCACTGTGCCCATCAAACGCCTCACTGTGCCCAGCAAACGCCTCACTGCGCCCAGAAAATGCCTCACTGTGCCCATCAAATGCAGCCACTCCGCCCATCAAACGCCTCACTGTGCCCGTCAAACGCTGCCCCACTGTGCCCGTCAAACGCCTCACTGCGCCCAGCAAACGCCTCACTGTGCCCGTAAAAAGCCTCAATGCGCCCAGCAAATGCCTCACTGCGCCCGGCAAATGCCTCACTGCGTCCAGAAAATGCCTCACTGTGCCCAGCAAATGCCTCACTGTGCCCGGCAAACGCCTCACTGTGCCATCAAACGCAGCTACTGTACCCATCAATTGCTGCCAGATTGTCAAGCCGCAGCTGTGCTCCCTGGGGGTATGCTGATCGCACATCCGTGATGCTGGAGGGAGCCCAGACGACCATAAATGAGGGACCTGCATGTCATGGTAAGTGAGACCATCCCATATCCCACTCCATCTTCCCCGAGGACAGGGACCCCCCCCCTGAGGACAGGGACCCCCCCCCCCCCTCTGAGGACAGGGACCCCCTCCCCCCAAGACAGAGACCCCCTTCTCCCCCCTGAGGACAGGGAAACCTTCTCCTCCCTGAGGACAGGGACCCCCTTCTCTCCTGGGGACAGGGACCCCCTTCTCACTCTGGGACAGGGATCCTATCTCATCTGGGGGCAGGAACTCCATCTCCCCTGGCAACAGGGACTTCATCTCACCTAGGGACCCCATCTTCCCTGGGGATCAGGACCCCACCTCCCCTAAGAACAGGAACCTGATCACCCTGTGTGTGCCAACCTCACTGCCCTGCCTGCCATGTGTCCTGTGTGAGGGCCCTCCTGTGACAGCTCTTATCAGGACTTCAACCCACTGTGTGATCCCCCTACATGACTGATCCCTCTGTGTGCACCCCTTACACGGGGAACCCTTCTGTTTGCTCCCCCTACATGTCTGCATACTCTGACCACCACCTGTACCATTTCCACATCCTCTGACTGCCTCCTGTATCCTGTGCACATGTTCCGACCACCTCTTGTACCATGTCTGCAGCCTCTAACCACTTCGTGTATCCTGTCCGCAGCCTCTAACCATCTCTTGTATCCTGTCTGCAATCTCTGACTATCTCTTGTCTTTTAACGTGTCTGCAGTCTCTTAGGGGGAGTCTGGAGAGGGATCAAGAGTGAGAGCACCGCCGGGATTGGGATTACAGGAGGAGTCAGACGTGTATGGACTGTGGAGAAGAGACTATAGAATAAAAACCAGAACCACCAACCTGGAGCCGTCTAGCTGAGCCCTGCACGCTGCACCGGAGAGGAGGTCAGTGACAGCGCGTCAGGCCAGTCTGGGGGGGGGGGGGGTTAATACAATTATGTAAGAGGGCACTGATATAAAAGGTTGCCCCTCATCTCAGTAACACCCCCCCCCCTTACCTTACTGTATTCACTCTGCGGAAGGTGGTCTCTGGTCACCAGAGTCCCCCCCCCCCACACACATCACCTTTCCTGGCATTCCCCTTTACATCAGAGTTCGCAGGATTCTTCCCCCTTACAGTGTAAGGGAACTCAGATGTAAAGGAAAATGCTGCAGAGCATGATCTAAGGAGAAACTCTGATGTAAGGGGTGCTCTGGTCACCAGAGGCCACCTTATATCAGAGTCCACTGCATTCCCATTTACATCAGAGTTCCCACTTACATCAGGGTCTGCAGCATTGCCCTTTACATCAGTGTTCCCCTTTACATCAGGCTTCGCAGAGTTCCCCCTGTAAGATTAGAAGGGATGGAGGCCCAGAGACATGTCCAGAGTACACAGAGGATACATGGGATAGATTAGAAGGGATAGAGGCCCAGAGACATGTCCAGGGTACACAGAGGATACATGGGATAGATTAGAAGGGATAGAGGCCCAGAGACATGTCCAGGGTACACAGAGGATACATGGGATAGATTAGAAGGGATGGAGGCCCAGAGACATGTCCAGGGTACACAGAGGATACATGGGATAGATTAGAAGGGATAGAGGCCCAGAGACATGTCCAGAGTACACAGAGGATACATGGGATAGATTAGAAGGGATGGGGGCCCAGAGACATGTCCAGAGTACACAGAGAATACATGGGATAGATTAGAAGGGATGGAGGCCCAGAGACATGTCCAGGGTACACAGAGGATACATGGGATAGATTAGAAGGGATGGAGGCCCAGAGACATGTCCAGAGTACACAGAGGATACATGGGATAGATTAGAAGGGATGGGGGCCCAGAGACCTGTCCAGAGTACACAGAGGATACATGGGATAGATTAGAAGGGATGGGGGCCCAGAGACATGTCCAGGGTACACAGAGGATACATGGGATAGATTAGAAGGGATGGGAGGCCCAGAGACATGTCCAGAGAACACAGAGGATACATGGGATAGATTAGAAGGGATGGAGGCCCAGAGACATGTCCAGGGTACACAGAGGATACATGGGATAGATTAGAAGGGATGGAGGCCCAGGGACATGTCCAGAGAACACAGAGGATACATGGGATAGATTAGAAGGGATGGAGGCCCAGGGACATGTCCAGAGTACACAGAGGATACATGGGATAGATTAGAAGGGATGGATGTCCAGGGAAAACAGAGGAGGCCTCCATCCCTTCTATATATCCCATGTATCCTCTGTGTACCCTGGACATGTCACTGGGCCTCCATCCCTTCTAATCTATCCCATGTATCCTCTGTGTACCCTGGACATGTCTCTGGGCCTCCATCCCTTCTAATCTATCCCATGTATCCTCCGTGTACCCTGGACATGTCTCTGGGCCTCCATCCCTTCTAATCTATCCCATGTATCCTCTGTGTACCCTGGACATGTCTCTGGGCCTCCATCCCTTCTAATCTATCCCATGTATCCTCTGTGTACTCTGGACATGTCTCTGGGCCTCCATCCCTTCTTATCTATCCCAGGTATCCTCTGTGTACTCTGGACATGTCTCTGGGCCTCTATCGCTTCTAATCTATCCCATGTATCCCCTGTGTACTCTGGACATGTCTCTGGGCCCCCATCCCTTCTAATCTATCCCATGTATCCTCTGTGTACTCTGGACATGTCTCTGGGCCTCCATCCCTTCTAATCTATCCCATGTATCCTCTGTGTACTCTGGACATGTCTCTGGGCCTCTATCCCTTCTAATCTATCCCATGTATCCTCTGTGTACTCTGGACATGTCTTTGGGCCTCCATCCCTTCTAATCTATCCCATGTATCCTCTGTGTACCCTGGACATGTCTCTGGGCCTCCATCCCTTCTAATCTATCCCATGTATCCTCTGTGTACTCTGGACATGTCTCTGGGCCTCTATCCCTTCTAATCTATCCCATGTATCCTCTGTGTACTCTGGACATGTCTTTGGGCCTCCATCCCTTCTAATCTATCCCATGTATCCTCTGTGTACCCTGGACATGTCTCTGGGCCTCCATCCCTTCTAATCTATCCCATGTATCCTCTGTGTACTCTGGACATGTCTCTGGGCCTCCATCCCTTCTAATCTATCCCATGTATCCTCTGTGTACCCTGGACATGTCTCTGGGCCTCCATCCCTTCTAATCTTACAGGGGGAACTCTGCGAAGCCTGATGTAAAGGGGAACACTGATGTAAAGGGCAATGCTGCAGACCCTGATGTAAGTGGGAACTCTGATGTAAATGGGAATGCAGTGGACTCTGATATACGGTGGTCTCTGGTGACCAGAGCACCCCTTACATCAGAGTTTCTCCTTAGATCATGCTCTGCAGCATTTTCCTTTACATCTGAGTTCCCTTACACTGTAAGGGGGAAGAATCCTGCGGACTCTGATGTAAAGGGGAATGCCAGGAAATGTGATGTGTGTGTGGGGGGGGGGGACTCTGGTGACCAGAGACCACCTTCCACAGAGTGAATACAGTAAGGTAAGGGGGGGGGGTGTTACTGAGATGAGGGGAAACCTTTTATATCAGTGCCCTCTTACATAATTGTATTAGCCCCCCCCCCTCAGACTGGCCTGACGGCGCTGTCACTGACCTCCTCTCCAGTGCAGCGTGCAGGGCTCAGTTAGACGGCTCCAGGTTGGTGGTTCTGGTTTTTATTCTATAGTCTCTTCTCCACAGTCCATACATGTCTGACTCCTCCCGTAATCCCAATCCCGGCGGTGCTCTCACTCTTGATTCCTCTCCAGACTCCCCCTAAGAGACTGCAGACACGTTAAAAGACAAGAGATAGTCAGAGATTGCAGACAGGATACAAGAGATGGTTAGAGGCTGCGGACAGGATACAGGAAGTGGTTAGAGGCTGCAGACATGGTACAAGAGGTGGTCGGAACATGTGCACAGGATACAGGAGGCAGTCAGAGGATGTGGAAATGGTACAGGTGGTGGTCAGAGTATGCAGACATGTAGGGGGAGCAAACAGAAGGGTTCCCCGTGTAAGGGGTGCACACAGAGGGATCAGTCATGTAGGGGGATCACACAGTGGGTTGAAGTCCTGATAAGAGCTGTCACAGGAGGGCCCTCACACAGGACACATGGCAGGCAGGGCAGTGAGGTTGGCACACACAGGGTGATCAGGTTCCTGTTCTTAGGGGAGGTGGGGTCCTGATCCCCAGGGAAGATGGGGTCCCTAGGTGAGATGAAGTCCCTGTTGCCAGGGGAGATGGAGTTCCTGCCCCCAGGTGAGATAGGATCCCTGTCCCAGAGTGAGAAGGGGGTCCCTGTCCCCAGGAGAGAAGGGGGTCCCAGTCCTCAGGGGGGAGAAGGTTTCCCTGTCCTCAGGGGGAGAAGGGGGTCCCTGGGGGGGGGGGTCCCTGTCCTCAGAGGGGGGGGGGGGGGGGTCCCTGTCCTCAGGGGGGGGGGGGGGGTAGTCCCTGTCCTCGGGGAAGATGGAGTGGGATATGGGATGGTCTCACTTACCATGACATGCAGGTCCCTCATTTATGGTCGTCTGGGCTCCCTCCAGCAGCACGGATGTGCGATCAGCATACCCCCAGGGAGCACAGCTGCGGCTTGACAATCTGGCAGCAATTGATGGGTACAGTAGCTGCGTTTGATGGCACAGTGAGGCATTTGCCGGGCACAGTGAGGCATTTGCTGGGCACAGTGAGGCATTTGCCGGGCCCAGTGAGGCGTTTGCTGGGCGCAGTGAGGTGTTTGATGGGTGCAGTGAGGCGTTTTACGGGCACAGTGAGGCGTTTGCTGGGCGCAGTGAGGTGTTTGATGGGCGCAGTGAGGGGTTTGATGGGCACAGTGAGGCGTTTGATGGGCGGAGTGGCTGCATTTGACGGGCACAGTGAGGCATTTGCTGGGTGCAGCGAGGCGTTTGCTGGGCACAGTGAGGCTTTTGATGGGCACAGTGACAGCGTTTGACGGGTGCAGTGAGGCGTTTGACGGGCACAGTGAGGCGTTTGATGGGCGGAGTGGCTGCATTTGACGGGCACAGTGATTGCGTTTGACGGGCACAGTGAGGCATTTGCTGGGTGCAGTGAGGCGTTTGCTGGGCACAGTGAGGCATTTGATGGGCACAGTGGCAGCGTAATTGATGGCAGAACAATGTACTGTACTTGAACTCAGTGCTATGTACGGGGTCCGGCATTTGCTGGGCGCAGTGAGGTGTTTGATGGGCGCATTGAGGCGTTTGACGGGCACAGTGAGGCGTTTGCTGGGCGCATTGTGTCGTTTGACGGGCACAGTGAGGTGTTTGATGGGCGGAGTGGCTGCGTTTGACGGGCACAGTGGCAGCGTTTGACGGGCACAGTGAGGCGTTTGATGGGCGGAGTGGCTGCATTTGACGGGCACAGTGGCTGCGTTTGACGGGCACAGTGAGGCATTTGCTGGGCGCAGTGAGGTGTTTGCTGGGCACAGTGAGGCTTTTGATGGGCACAGTGGCAGCGTTTGACGGGCACAGTGAGGCGTTTGATGGGCGGAGTGGCTGCATTTGACGGGCACAGTGATTGCGTCTGACGGGCACAGTGAGGCGTTTGCTGGGCGCAGTGAGGCGTTTGCTGGGCACAGTGAGGTGTTTGATGGGCACAGTGAGATGTTTGATGGGCACAGTGGCAGCGTAATTGATGGCAGAACAATGTACTGTACTTGGACTCAGTTCTATGTACGGGGTCTGGCATTTGCCGGGCCCAGTCAGGCGTTTGCTGGGCGCAGTAAGGTGTTTTACGGGCGCAGTGAGGCGTTTGCTGGGCGCAGTGAGGCGTTTGCTGGGCACAGTGGCAGCGTTTGATGGGCACAGTGAGGCGTTTGATGGGCACAGTGAGGCGTTTGATGGGCGGAGTGGCTGCATTTGATGGGCACAGTGGAGGCATTTGCTGGGCACAGTGAGGCATTTGTTGGGCGCAGTGAGGCGTTTGCTGGGCACAGTGAGGCGTTTGATGGGCACAGTGGCAGCGTTTGACGGGCACAGTGAGGCGTTTGATGGGCGGAGTGGCTGCATTTGACGGGCACAGTGATTGTGTTTGATGGGCACAGTGAGGCATTTGCTGGGCGCAGTGAGGCGTTTGCTGGGCGCAGTGAGGCGTTTGGGCGCAGTGAGGCGTTTGCTGGGCACAGTGAGGCGTTTGCTGGGCACAGTGAGGCGTTTGCTGGGCACAGTGAGACGTTTGATGGGCACAGTGGCAGCGTAATTGATGGCAGAACAATGTACTGTACTTGGACTCAGTGCTATGTACGGGGTCCCGCCCCCGTCTCCAAGCTCCGCTCTGTCCGCCCGCCCCCTCGAGTCCATAATTTTTCAGGACCCTGGACATACATAAGATTTGCACATGTGCGATTTGCGTTTTTTTAGGGTGGTGGGCGGGGCTGTTTCTGACGTTTAACCATCTCTCCGCCTGCCCGCTCGAGAGCATAATATTTCTCGTCCCAGCATTGCAGGATCGATCACCGCAGGAGAGCATAATATTTCTCGTCCCAGCATTGCAGGATCGATTATAGGCACTACAAGTCCCAGCATTGCAGGATCGATTATAGGCACTACAAGTCCCAGCATTGCAGGATCGATTATAGGCACTACAAGTCCCAGCATTGCAGGATCTATCATAGGCACTACAAGTCCCAGCATTGCAGGATCGATTTTAGGCACTACAAGTCCCAGCATTGCAGGATCTATCAGCACAGCCCATGCACTACAAGTCCCAGCAATGGAGAACCTAACACCACTGGTTGGGTTGTACATGGACAGCTGGTAGTTCTGCAGATACTAGGTAACAAGGGAAGTATTAGTGTTGGAACGCACAGCCCAGTGTTTTTGTTGTCTGTAATGTCACTTCCGTGACATTATCTGATGGTTTCACTGAACTGTATTGCCGCAAATCCTTTGAAACGCACGGCGCGAGTGTTTGGAACGCATCGCGCATGCGCAGTGTTCAATTTCGGACCGCAACGTCACTTCCGCAGCATCCTGTGATGGGGAGCCTGATGTGCCCTGTTCCCTGTGCCCAATACCCTGATGTGCCCCATACCCTGTGCCTAGTACCCTGATGTGCCCTGTTCCCTGTGCCCAGTACCCTCATGTGCCCCATACCCTGTGCCCAGTACCCTCATGTGCCCCATACCCTGTGCCCAGTACCCTCATGTGCCCCATACCCTGTACCCTGATGTGCCCAGTACCCTGATGTGCCCCATACCCTGTGCTCAGTACCCTCATGTGCCCTGTTCCCTGATGTGCCCTGTGCCCAGTACCCTCATGTGCCCCATACCCTGTGCCCAGTACCCTGATGTGCCCAGTACCCTGATGTGCCCTGTTTCCTGTGCCCAGTACCCTGATGTGCCCAGTACCCTGATGTGCTCCGTACCCTGTTCCCTGTGCCCAGTACCCTGATGTGCCCCATACCCTGTGCCCAGTACCCTGATGTGCCCTGTTCCCTGTGCCCAGTACCCTGATGTGCCCCATACCCCGTGCCCAGTACCCTGATGTGCTCAGTACCCTGGTGTACCCTGATGTGCCTTATTCCCTGTGCCCAGTACCCTGATGTACCCTGATGTGCCCCATACCCTGATGTGCCCCATACCCTGATGTGCTCTGCTGTTTTTACATACCCTTTGCCCGTGCCCTGCTGTGACCCCCTACCCTGATGTGACCAATACCCTGCACCCTGCTGTGCCCGTACCCAGATGTGCCCAGTACCCTGATGTGCCCCATACCCTGTGCCCAGTATCCTGATGTGCCCTGTGCCCAGTACCCTGATGTGCTCTGCTGTTCCACATACCCTTTGCCCGTGCCCTGCTGTGACCCCCTACCCTGATGTGACCAATACCCTGCTGTGCCCATACCCTGATGTGCCCTGCTGTGCCCCATACTTTGTGCCCTGCTGTGCCCCGTACCCTGTGCCCATGCCCTGCTGTGCCCCGTACCCTGTGCCCTTGTCCTGATGTGCCTCATACCCTGTGCTCTGCTGTGCCCAGTGCCCCATACCCTGTGCCCATACCCTGATGTGCCCTGCTGTGACCCCCCTAACCTTATGTGACTAATACTCTGCACCCTGCTGTGCCCGTACACTGCTGTGCCCCATACCCTGTGCCCGAACCCCCAATGTGCCCTGCGCCCATGTCCTGATGTGCCCTGCTGTGCCCCATACCCTGTAACCTATATCCTGCTGTGCCCTGTACCATGCCCCCTACTGTGCCCTGTACCCTGCTGTGTGCCCTGTACCACGCTGTGCGCCCCATGCCCTGCTGTGTGCCTTGTGATAAGCCTTGCTGTGTACCCCATGTTATGCTGCTTGCCCAATGATGTGCCCCATGCCCAGCCGTGAGCCCCTTAAAGTGCCCCATGTTCTGCTGTGAGCCCCATAATGTACCTCATGTTTTACTGTGTGCCCTGTGATGTGTCCCATGCCCTACTGTGTGTCCAATGCCCTGCTGTGAGACCCATTATGTGCCCCATGTTCTGCTGTGTGCCCCATGATGTACCCAAGGTTCTGCTGTGTGCCCCATGATGTTCCCAAGGTTCTGCTGTGTGCCCCATGATGTGCCCCATGTTCTGCTGTGTGCCCCATTATGTGCCCAAGATTCTGCTGTGTGCCCCATTATGTACCCCATGTTCTGCTGTGTGCCCCATGATGTGACCAAGGATCTGCTGTGTGCCCCATCATGTGCCCAATGTTCTGCTGTGTGCCCCATGATGTGCCCCATGTTCTGCTGTGTGTCCCGTGATGTGCCCCATGATGTGCCCAAGGTTCTGCTGTGTGCCCCATGATGTGCCCCATGTTCTGCTGTGTGCACCATGATGTGCCCCATGTTCTGCTGTGTACCCCATGATGTGCCCCATGTTCTGCTGTGTGCCCCATGATGTGCCCAAGATTCTGCTGTGTGCCCCATGTTCTGTGTGCCCCATGATGTGCCCAATGTTCTGTGTTCCCCATGATGTTCTCAAGGTTCTGCTGTGTGCCCCATGTTCTGCTGTGTGCCCCATGATGTGCCCAATATTCTGCTGTGTGCCCCATGATGTTCTCAAGGTTCTGCTGTGTGCCCCATGTTCTGCTGTGTGCCCCATGATGTGCCCAAGATTCTGCTGTGTGCCCCATTATGTGCCCCATGATGTGCCCAATGTTCTGTGTGCCCCATGATGTGCCCCATGTTCTGCTGTGTACCCCATGATGTGCCCCATGTTCTGCTGTGTGCCCCACAATGTGCCCAATGTTCTGCTGTGTGCCCCATAATGTGCCCAATGTTCTGCTGTGTGTCCCATGATGTGCCCCATAATGTGCCCTGCTCCCCCCCGTATTGTCTCCTGACCTCCTGTGCTCTGCCCTGCTGTCCCCTGTACACTGCTTATCTCAAGTTAAACCCAAAACTGAGCATCTGTGGGGAAAAAAAGCACAAGTTTCACATAAAATAGGAAAGTTCTAAGATTTGTTTCTATTATTTAAAGTGGTTGTAAACCCTCATGTTTTTTCCCCTATGCATTAGTGTGAAAAAACTTCTATCACTCAGCAGCCCCCCATTTTACTCACCTGAGCCGTTCGTCCCCACGCCGGAGACACGCTCTACCTCTCTGGCCGGAGGTTCTCGGCTCTTGATTGGATAGATTGATAGCAGCGCAGCCATTGGCTCCCACTGCTGTCAATCAAATCCAATGACGCGGGGCTGAGTCCGGCATTCTCTGTGGACGCAAATGCTGGACACGGGAGCGCGCCTGCAAGGTAACCCCCAGGGAGAGCGCTTCTCCTAGGTGGTTTCCCAATGCGGGGAGGAGCCGCGAGCGCCGTTGGGGGACCCCAGAAGAGGATGTTCGGGGCCACTCTGTTCAAAACTAACTGCACAGTGGAGGTAAGTATATGTTTGTTGTTGTTTATTTATTTTCTAAAACAATGGTTTACAACCCCTTTAATGCTATTTTTTAAAATGTTTTTATATCACAGCTCGCTGATCATGCCAATGTTCCGTGAGCTGTAGATCTGAACACCACAGGTTACAGCCCCACTCCTGAACCCCCAATGATTGCCTTAGCCATACCCCAGTTCATTTTTAGTATTTTAACCATTATGGGCGTGAGTGGGGCCTCATGTCTAAGTTTTGCCTAAGGCCTCTCAAAGCCTAGAGCCGCCTCTGTTTGGTTGCCTTGATGTAAGTTTATGTAATTTTTTAGTGTGCTGTTTTAATAAATCCTTTTGTTGAAACATATTGCACTACAAGGCTATCCTCTTCTTCCTTTATGCTCTGGGATTTATCCTTGAGCTGCTAGATTAGATATCAGCTTTTCCAAACATACTGTGATTCCTGCATCCATTGAAAAACCAGGTCCACTTTTACAGCTTAAGGTGTTGGAGCCTGATGGGATCATTATCCAGTGTCTGATACCGCTGTTATCTGAAATTTGGTTAGTTTTTACAGCCCAGTCTGTTGGAGCATGTTTGGATTATTATCCAATGCTTGAAACAACTGCTATCTGGTAAGAAGTGAATCTATGTGGTGATGGGATATTTAAGTCTTTGCGTTTTGAAGAGCACTGAAGTTCTCTTATATTTGGTTCATCCAATTTCCTTGAAGAGCACAGAATTTTTCACATATTTGGTTCACTCGTTTCCTTTTGTATAAAGGTTTGTCAGATGGACATCTTTTTATGCACATTTTTTTTGCACCTTTTTATGAACTGAATCATATATTTTTCACTTGAGTCATTTCAGCCAATTTTTTTTTTTATACACTTGTTTTTGTAGGAGTGGAAAAATGTGGATATACAGGCTAAATACTCTCATTCCCTAGGGACTCAATACAGAATGCAACTTTCAAGCCTTCCTAGAGCAGTGATATCGATATGATCATCAGATGATCTGATACATCTTTGATTTAGGCCAGCTCCTCCCAGTCTATAATTGATATACTGTTTTTTAAATGTGCATTTGCTTTTCCTGAATGTCACCCCTAAAATGAATTAATAAAATAAAAAGTGCTAAATAACCTGTATGCCGTAATTCTTAACTTGATAGGCTATGTAAGGAAATGATTGAGCAGACATATAACCATGCAAAATCGTCTGCTATATGTGTTCAAGTAATGTTGATGGTGAGAGTGACATCTTGTGGTGATTTGCAAAATTACACTTCTGAAAACACTATAAAAAGACAAAATACCCCTTCCATCCCTGATGAAGCTCAAGTTCATTGGGCGAAACATGTAGGAGGTTCCCTACACCACGTCAGTGATGTTCTGACATCACAGATGATGTGGCTCCACACACTGGCACACCCAGGCTACACCTACTGAGGCAGCAGACGCCATCTTTACTCAGGCACCTGATGCCGAATCCTAGCATACTGACCAGATGATTACAGATCGCTCTCACCTCAACAAAAGACCAGAGCAATTGGATACTAATCTCAGCGGCCAGCCTGATAGTGATGGGAAGTCTGGACCTTTTATGTGAATCGGTTCATTTTGAACTGTTCATTGAAATATTAACTGCGGACGATATCATATTATATACGGGAGATGTGCAAGCATCTTTGATGGAAGCAATGAGAATAATAGAAATATATGGAATGTTCTCAGGGTTAAAAATAAACTGGCAGAAATCCGCGCTGATGCTGCTAGGTACAGGTAATAAAAGGAGAGCCCAGACTCCATTAAAAATAGTTGAAGTGTTCAAATACAAGTAAATATTACTTTGAAATCTGAAGAAAACATGGAAGCTAATATACTCCCATTAGTAGAGCATGTTAAGAGAAAACTAGAAATATGGATAAAGCTACCAATATCAATGGCAGGTAGAATTCAGCTGATAAAATCTATTGTACTACCCAAGTGTCTATATGTATTTGCACACTCCCCGGTAAAAATACCAAAACATATATTTAAAAAACTAAATTAACAGATGACTCGGTTCATCTGGGCATATGGAAGATGCAAACTAAAATTTAATAAATTACAAAGACCAAAGACAGAAGCTGGCTTGGCTCTCCCGGACCTATATTTATACTATTTGGCAGGGCAACTGAAACACTTAAGATCATGGGTAGGACAGAAAAAAATAACAAGGATAGAGGAATATCTACTGAGCAAAATGCAAATAGATGATTTAATGATGGGACTAGAAATAAAAGACCTGAGAAGGGTGGGAGTAAAAATTCCCCTCCTGAAAGTGGCAAGGACAGTATGGAGGGAAGCTAAGAAACTGACAGGATTTACTGGTATCCCAGTAACAGAAACCGCCCTGTGGAATAACCCAAAATTTGAACACCTGGAAACATTTGAAGACAGTAAATTCTGGAAGCAGAATGAGATATTAACTATTGGCCAGCTTTATGATAAAAATGGAATATTGACCTATGACAACCTGTGTAAACAATATAATTTACCGAGTAAACAGTTCTATAGATACCTTCAGTTGAGACAGGTGCTACAGGTACAGTTCAGAAGGGAGGAAATAAAAATATCTAAATATCCTCTTATAGGTATCCTGAGATCACAGGGACCAAAGGGATGAATATCCAAAATCTATACACATTTGCTACAGAAGAAAATAGAAGGCGAACCACTGAAAATAAAGGATAAATGGCAGGCGGCTATCCCAGACATGAGCGATCATGAATGGGACGAAGTCTGCACCTCTCACTTAAAAGTATATCCCCTGCAATGGACAACAGGATAATACAGATAAATATAATACATCAGACGTACTTGGCTCCAAATAGATTGTATAAAATGCGGAGGATGGCTGAGCCAAGATGTACTAGATGTGGGCAGGGGGGAGCAGACTTTCTCCATGTAATGTGGTACTGTGGTAAAATAGGGAAATACTGGCAACAGGTAGCTAGAAGAATAGGGAAAGTTCTGAATAAACCTTTTTTAGCTACGATGGAACTGTGTTTGCTGGGGGTACTAAGGGAAGAGAGAGGCAACAGAGATAATAAAGCCCCATACACACGCGCGGATTATCCGAGGACCAGGTCCGTCGGATCATGTCCGTCATACTTTGTCCGATGTTGGTTTAGCGTACACACGGTCGGACAACGTTGTCGGAATTTTCGGTCTGCAAGAACGTCGTGACGTAAGTCGTCTTCCACGAGACTAGAAAAGGGAAGTTCAGCACCACGTCAGGCACCACGTCAGGCATCCCGTGTTTATCGCGAGTTAGTCGAAGTTTGGGGACTTACGATTCGCGCTTCTCAGTTTTCTGACTCAGATCGTTACTGCTCTTCAGTTTGTGCTTGTCGTGCGTATCTGTTTATTAGTGCGTGTAGTCAGTTCGCATTTGTTGGTCATTGCGGCCTATATCTTGATATAGGACGCTGTGATTTTCACTGCTTATTGTCTGCTCGTTTCTGGTATTCATTTCGTTCTTTCAGGCCTTGCTGTTTATCGGTGCTTTCTGTTTGTCCGTTCTGACCAGCCGACCGTTTGTGAGCGATGTTTCCCGTACGTATTCGTCGCCGAGTTCGTGCTGTACGCGGAATTGGTGTCGGGCTTTTAGCTTTGACCCAAGACCCGTCCATGAACAGAGTGACGAGGAGTATGTGGACCAAGAATTGGTTGCTTCAGCGTGATCAGTTCTCGCACATGCCTTTGCTTCGTGAGATCCGGGAGAATAATCCTGATGATTTCAGGAACTTTCTCCGGATGACGGACCCCGATTTTCACCGTCTTTTGGCTTTGCTGACCCCTTTTATCAGCCGGCAGGATACCTGCATGAGACAAGCTATCACTCCGGAGCAGAGGCTTGTTGCTACGTTGAGGTACTTGGCGACAGGGAGAAGCCTTCAGGATTTGAAGTTCTCTTCAGGTATCTCTCCCCAGGCCCTGGGAATCATTATTCCAGAGACCTGTTCTGCCATCATCCAGGTCCTGCAGGAGGACTATATTAAGGTAACATTTCTACTTTACTATTCCCTTCTATGTATGCTCTGTTTGCTAATGTCTTGTATTTTTGACCTCCTTCCCTAATTACCATGATTGCAATATGCTCTAATATGCTCTAATATGCTGTGTCCCTTTTCTCCTTCATGCATTTTTCCCTTCACTTACCTCACCAGCATGCTCTTCTGGCCCAATAGACACCTATGGCCTAGTCACTTAAGCAATGTATTTTGTCTGCTGCATAGTATTGTTTTCTCCCAAACACCCCCTAAAATATGCACAAATGTTTGCTGTGTGGTTTACTTCATGTAGAGCCCCTTTTTTTCCCTTTGTTGGTGGGGGGGCAAACTCATTCTGAACCCCCTCCCCCAACTGCTCTGTCAGATGGTACCAATCCTCTATCTGCTGGCTTTCCAAAGGTCAATACACACTATATACCTACCTCTTTATAGTGGGCATCTTTAGGGATGAATTCAGCAAAGCATGTAGTGCAAGGGGCTGGCTCCATACTTTCCATTTCCTCTTTTTTTGTGTTCTTTCCCTCCTATTAGCTTGCTAGGTAATTTCAGAATGTCCAAATGTGTGTTCCTTTTTTTTGGGGGGGGGGGGGGGGGGGGGGGGGTGGGGATTTGGAATGTTATTTTATCTTTCCTGTGGGCTGCCAATAGTGTTAAGTAAGGAGGGTCTGGCCAAACTAGCACACATTATTGAGCCATTTGGCAATCAATGAAGTGCAGAGGGTTACCTGTCCAACCCCCCCCCCCAAACCCCTAGTTATTGTCAATGGCCCATCAGAAGTGGGGGGATTGATGGGGGGTGAGTCATCTGCTAGGGGGACCCTCTACTTTGCGTTGCAAATACTTTCCAGCTTAAAATGTAAAAGTCTGATCTTGTTCCAAGATGTTTAGTGTCTAATCTGCTTGCAATGTTTATGTGCAAAGTGACTCATTTTTTTTTCTTGTTTCACTCCACAGTTCCCTTCCACGCCACAGGAATGGCAGACTGTGGCCTCCCACTTTGCCAGCCGTTGGGACTTTCCTAACTGCGGAGGTGCAATTGATGGGAAACACGTCCGCATCATCCCACCCCCCAACTCGGGGTCCTACTATTATAATTACAAGGGGTTTAATAGTGTAGTGATGTTGGCGGTGGTGTTGGCGACATACGAGTTTTTGTATGTGGACGTGGGGATGAACGGCCGGATCTCGGATGGTGGTGCCATTGCGCACACAGAGTTCTACTGGCGTCTCCAAAGTAACAGTCTGTGCTTGCCACCTCCAGAGGAGAATGCTGAAGGACTCCCCTTCGTCTTTGTCGCAGATGAAGCGTTTGCGTTGACTCCCCATCTGATGAGGCCCTTCCCGATGAGGACCCTCACCCCAGACCAGAGGGTCTTCAATTACAGGCTGTCGAGAGCCCGCAGAGTGGTGGAGAACACCTTCGGGATCCTGGCCAGCCGCTTCCGCCTGTTTTTGACGGCTATTAACTTGGCGGAATACAAACTCAACCACATAGTTCTTGCCTGTTGCATATTGCACAACTTTTTGAAAAGACACAACACCAACTATGTGGTGACCGTTGGCCCAGATGTTGAGGGCCCTTCCAATGCCGACCTCACAGCCCTTCAAGCGGCACGTCCAGGCTTTCCCCCTCTAAATGCCCGCGTGGTCCGCGAGCAATATATGGAGTACTTTGTGGGTAGAGGGGCCATTGCTCTGCCTGACGATGTGTGAGAGGCTTTTTTAAATAAATATATTTTTTTACCAAACCTATGATTTCTGGTCATTTCCATATTCTAGCTTATTTGAGATATACATTTTTGCCCTTTCGCTTCAACAGCGGGAATGCACTTTCTGGGCAAAAGGAGGTAACAGTCTCTTCTTCCCAAAAAGATTCTTCTCATGTTGTGTGTTTGATACCTAATCTTTTGTCTAGAGAAGGTTTGTAGTGCATAACTGACACCCAAAATACTCCTTTTCATCACCGTGACAGAAATGTGTGTATTCCCAAAAATGGTGTGCTACGTGTTTTCTTACAAATCACTGTGGGTGTCATTTACATAAGTCAAATCCACTATGCTCTACAAGTGCAGTGCAAAAGTGCCCTGGAAAATACACTTGCAGTGCAAACTGGAATTGCCTTTAGTAAATAACACCCATTGCCCCCAAAACCCTTTACATTTGACCTACATAATGCTTTTATGTTTTTCAATAAGGAAGCCACACATTTAGAAAATTAAAAAAGTTTACTTGCAACACATTCACAAGTGCGTTTACAAACTTCTTGCCAAAACTGACAAGATCTTGGTTCTTTACAACATTGTTTACAAACATTCCGCATTTGGTAAAACCAGGCATGGAGCAAAACAGAACATAGGAACTAGGAAAGTTAAACTTTCTAAAGTGAAGACAAGATCAGACATGAATATATGTTCAAAGTGTGTTTGATCTTGCCTTCATCACATGGGGGGTCACCCCTGGAAACTGGAAATTTAGAACATGCACACAATTTGGGTCTGAAAATGGTCATTAGATGGTAAAACACATGCCTCGAATCTTCAAAAGTGCCATTTTCCATCATGGGGATGAATGGACGTTTTTTGGGGGTGCAACCCCTTCACCACAACCACTTTAGTAGTTCATAAAGTGGTTGCACCCCCAAAAAAACGTTGTCATTCATCCACCATGATGGGAGCTAGCACATGTGAACACAATGTGTGCATGTTCCAAATTTCACACAGTTCTTAAGTTGCAAATGTGTTCAGAAACAGCCACAAATGTGTGTTAATTACTTGGTGCAATGGTTCTCCAATTTCTATGATCTCTCCTTCCTCCTCCTCCTCCTCCTCTGCTTCTGGTCTTTCCCCTTGTTTGGGAGGTGTTGGTTTTGTGGTTTCCTCAGACGTACCGAGTTTTCGCTCCCCTATGAGAATGTACAAAAGGAAGATTTAGCAACACAATCTATTGAGGGCAGAAATAGGAAATGACAAACATTGTCTGAGAGTGAGGGACAATATTTTTGTTAGGCCAGTTACAAATGACAACAACATGAATGTAGTCACTTTGTAAAGGTGCTAAACGTACTAGCTTTTTGGTAGAAGTTTGTGTGATGGAGACCCCTCTCTAGTATCCACTGGAGCACATGTGTGGAAAAGCCTAATAAAAAGTGGGTTTGGGTGGGCCAGCACTAGTGCTCTAGAGTCCAGATGGGTAAACAGCTACTGGGTGACCTCTCCTTTACATTGAATAAATTGGCTTTACATTCTTGATGACATTTCTAGTGAGAACAAACTTCCTTTCCCCAAAAAAAACACCAAACATCGTATTATAAGTGGCCGAACGATCGAGGTTGAGTACGATCGAATGGACACACACGAACATGACGGTGGCAGAAAGATCGAGGTTGAGTACGATCGAATGCACAGACGAACATGAAAGTGGCCATTTTCTAATGTACAACCTTGTAAAAATACAAACACATGGAGCAGTATGCAAGCAAAAAATCAAACACAACTACTTACTTTTTTGAAGAACTCGCTTGATCTTTCTGTACTGATCGGGCTCCCTCAGTTTCAGGTCTGACCAGCGTTTCCTCAGTTGCTCCTTGGATCGTTGTACCCCAAAATGATTGTACAGCCTCCTAACAACTTTAGACATGATCTTGGCCTTGCGGACATTGGGGTTGAGGTAAGGCCCATACTTCCCATCATAGTCGCTCCTCTTTAATATGTCCACCATCTCCAACATTTCTCCAAATGACATATTGGAGGCCTTAAATTTCAGGCTCAGGGATCGGGACGTTTCTGCCTCCGGCCTTTCCTCGTCCTCCTCCTCGTTGCTGCAATATTTCAGGTGCACCTGCTGTGTCCCCGCCATGTGCTCGCCCCACTGCGCCATAAAGAGAAGGGGTGGGGAATAGACGAGAAAGATCGTCAGGGGCGGGCGGAGTTTGACGCATGCGCACTGTATATAAAACGTCACACGCCTGTGTCGTAGCCACGATCTGTGAGACGAGGGGAGAGAAAGCTCACGCACGAGACGATCGCTAGAACGAAGGTACAATTTGACGTTGGTACATAAGCCTAGACTGATTAGACCTTGAGGCTTCTTTATGGAGCAGATTAGGAGAGTTTAGCCTGACATTATTTATAGTGTTTTGTGTGGTGTTGTGTCTTGCAGAGATTATGGACGGCTTCAACGATGTGAGTTTTCTCCCCCTCTTCATTGATAAATATAGGGAAATGCCCCTATTATGGCAGGCAAAACACCGAGATTACAGCAACAGACCAAAGAGGTACGCAGCCATGAAGAAACTGGTGGCATTTGTAAAGCCAAGGTTCCCTACGGCAACCGTGGAGAAGTTAAGAATAAAAATTGGCAACCTGAGGAGTACCTATTTCAGGGAGCGCAATAAGGTCCTGAAGTCCCAAGCATCTGGAGCTGCAGCAGATCAGGTCCATGTCCCCACGCTCTGGTACTATGAGAGGCTCCACTTTCTCAAAGACCAGGCTAATGTCAGGACGTCACTCTCGACTCTTCCTTGCACGCGTCCTTCCATGCACGCCACCCCTGATGAGGCTTCCGAGGAGCAACCTGGGCCTTCCAGTCTGGAAGATGTGGAGGAGCCCAGCTTGTGGCAGGTATAGTAGTTTTGTAACCATTTTTGGGAATAATGAATGATGTTCACTTAATTCAGGATCCCCAATTGCTTAGTTCCTAACGTGTTTGACATATCAACAGACAGTAGTGTTGGAGACATTTGGGGCCAGAATCAAAACTGCAGGGCTGAGAATTGTATGGTTTTCTATTTGTAAACATTTTGCAACAGTCACTAGATGAAAATTGTGTGTGTTTGATGAACAAATAACTCAAACTATGTCCCTTTTTCATACACAGGAAGACCTCAGCCAGGAGGTGGCTGTGGAATGTGGCAGTCAGGAGGAGGCAGGGGTTAGTGGCAGCCAAGAGGTGGGTAGTGGCAGCCAACAGGGGGGTAGGCGTAGGAGCCTGACTGTCTCCCAAGTCCCTCCCCTCCGCCTTCCCTACAGAAGGGCGAGAAGGATGGGGGAGGTGGGAGAGTCAGCGCTCCAGCTGATCAGAGATGCTTCAGCCTCCCTATATGCCACACCCACCTACGAGGAGGCCTTTGCCTCCTTGGTTGCCACTAAAATGAAGGGTATGGAGGTGGGGCAACGCAGCATGTGTGAGGGGGTCATCCTCAAGGTCCTAAATAAGGGTATGGCTGGGGAGATGACCCCACTCACACATGTTTGTGATAGTGACCATGCTCCGCCTCCTCCTCCTCCTCCTCCTCCTTCTGCCACCCCACCAGCACCACAGCCACAGCGTGCAAGGAAGCGTGGAAGGAAGACCTGAGAGTGACGACCTGGATTCAGTCTGGTCTGAGAGAAGATGGAGCCTCTTGTAGGACCAGAGCCTGGGGACCTAGATGGCATCTGCTGCAGTTCCGGATGTTTTGGACTTCAGGACCAGATAGCACTCCCTTATTATTTAGATAGGTACTCCTCAGGCCCCCAATTTTAGACGCTTCTAAAATGATGGTTGCCGTGGGGGTCCAAGGCTTTGCAAATTCCCCAAGTTTCTTCATCGCTCCGTTCCTCTTTGATTTGTTGCTGAGACCTAAATAAAGGTATTTTTGATTTTAAATAATCATTGCCTATGTGTTTTACTTTTCTACAATGACAGTTTATTTGTGAGTAGGCAGGTACATTTCACTAATCATAAAGTATAATTAACAAGGGGCACCAACAACAAACAAACTCCTAGTAAATTAAAGGAACAAATAGAAATGTTAATAATGTGGTTTTGCTAAGTTGAGACACACAACCCCCCTCAAAAAAAAAATAAAATAAAAATCTCATTAAAATATGTATTCCAAAAAAAATACAAAAATGACAAATCATCCAAAAAATATAACAAAGATTCTTTTACGATCTGAGTAAAAATAAACATGTAGTCTAGAAATCCTGAAAACTAATAAAGAACTAAGTTTGGGAGAAGTGCGGGTGAATAGGAGCAGCTAAAACATGTCATTCTTCTTGCATTGTAAAGAAAAAGAGAATGCGCTGCATTAAAGACATTTTAACATTGCAGCGTGACGAATGTGCTGTGTCGATTAGGAAAGGTAGTTTTACCTGAACGAGCGCTTCCGTCACAGAATTTCTTCTGAGCATGCGTAGCACTTTGTCCGTCGGACTACGCTACACACGATCGGATTTGGTGTGATCGGACTTTGTTGTCGGAAAATCTATCCAGCAGGAGATAGAACTTTGTCCGTCGGACAATCCGATGGAAACTGTCCGATGGTGCCTACACACGGTCGGAATTTCCGACAACATTGTCCGATAGGACAGAATCCATCGGAAAATCCGACCGTGTGTATGGGGCTTTAGACCTTCTTGTGGGAGGTACTATTTTTGGCAAGAAAACAAATAATAGAAAAATGGATTCAGCCACATCCTCCGACAGTAATTCAATGGGTAAGAGCAGTAAACCAGGTCCTACCTTATGAAAAAATAATGTATGAACAAAGGGGAAATGGGCAGAGATATGAAAACATATGGGCAAAGTGGAATAGATCATGGTTAACAGTGGACATAGGAATATCTGAAATCGTAGTATAAGGTGACCATAGATGGTGAGAGAGAGTGGAATGAATGAGAGGAGAAAATGTAAATGTAATTAGCATTATATAAAGAATTGTAAAAGGATATAAAATGTACTATGTAAATTATTATGTAAGGAAAAAGATTTTGTAATAAAGAGTGTTGAAAAAACTCTGCCTACCGGTGTTAAGGGCAGTGTCCTCCACGTCATGCATTTAGTTGTTAGGGATTGTAAGATTGGATATAGGTTGTCCGTCAGGTATTGGGAAAGGTCTCTAGTAATCTCAATACCCAGAAATCTAAAGCTGGAAACTTTCTGTAGGGGGAATGAAGATATCGAGGTCATCAGGGAGTTCGAGAGTAGGAACAGGTTGGATTTCTCCCAGTTAATCCGAACACCTGAGAATTTACCAAATCCATCAATAATTGTCAAAGCTGCTGTAAGGGAATCAGTGGTGTCACCCAGATAGAGCAATGTATCGTCTGCGTACAGCGATACCCTCTCCACCAAGGGGCCCACCTGCAGTCCTCTAACTTTGCATGTTGAGCGGAGAAGGATTGCATAAGGCTCAATGGCCAGGGCAAACAGCCCCGGAGAGAGGGGGCACCCCTGCCTTGTGCTCCTACAGAGGCAAAAGGGGGGGAGAGGGTAACACCAGTATGCACACGTGCCGTTGGGGAGGAGTACAGCTGTTGGATCCAGGTAATAAACTTGGGACCAAACCCAAATCTAGCCAGGACTTGCCATAGAAAGACCCATTCTACCGAATCAAAGGCCTTTTCTGCATCTAATGAGGCCACTGCCCCCCCCCCCCCCCCCCCCCCAGGTCACTATTTTTAAACTGTGCTATGTTTGTGTGGAGCCAGCGAATATTGACGTCTGTACCTTTACCTGGCATAAAGCCCGTCTGGTCCCCGTGGACTAGAGAGAGAATCACTGTATTCAATCTATTGGCCAGTATCTTGGTTAAGATTTTTGCGTCAACGTTCAATAAAGATATGGGCCTATAGGAAGAACACAGTGTGGGGTCTTTTCCCGGCTTGGGTATAACAACTATCCTAGCTTCGGACATGGAGGTTGGGAGATCATTTAAAGCTAGAGTTTTGGTAAGTATCGAGTGATAGTGAGGGCCTATCACCTCCTATGTTAGTTCTATAGAACTCCGAGGGGAGTCCATCAGGTCCCGGAGTCTTCCCTGTCTGCAGAGATTTAATGGCCTTTTGGACTTCCTGTAGTGTAATAGGACATTCCAGATCTTGGGCCGCCTCAGCAGACAAGGCTGGAAATTCAATTGTGTCCAGAAATGAAGCCAGTTCACCTAGGGTGTAGGTAGCCCTGGAGGCATACAGGTGGGTGTAGTATTGTTCGAACCTGGCATTGATGCCAACCGGCTCCGAGAGTAAGGTGCCGTCTTCCGCCTATATATTTGCTATACAAGGGCTCCCCGACCTCTCCTTTGCCAACCAGGCTAGAAGTCTGCCGGGACGCTCCCCCTGCTTGAATATACGGTGGGTTTGAGAGAGAAGGAAGCGATGGCACGAGTCGATTAGAATCAAAGCCAGTTCTCTGTAGGCTGTAAACATATCAGTATGGGCACCAGGATCTGGGGAGTTAGCATAGCGATCCTCTAGCCTCAAGGCCTTAAGTTCAGCCGCTGAGAGCTCAAGTCTCTATGGGTCCAGTATTCTCTCAACTCAGACAGCATCAATGGTTCCAGCTTTTTGTCCGTGACCCAGTATCTGGAGAGTCTCCAAAGCCCCACCCCAGCCACTGTGTCAGTAGTCAGTGTCACCATAACTGGGACGTGGTTGGAGATTCCGCGTGAGAAGATGGAAACCGCAGAGACTCTACTTAGCAGAGAGTCACTCACATAGATTAAATCGATGCGTGACATGGTGGCATGTGTAGCCGAGTGGCACGTATATGGTCTCATGTCTGGGTGTTTCCATCTCCACGCATCATGTAGACCAAATGTCTCCGCCCATCTTGCCAAGCCTGGGCCTGTCGTCTGACCCGGGCCTAGCCTGTAGGTCTTAGGGTTAGGGGTCATGTTAAAATCACCCGCCATGACAATATTCGTTGTGGGGTATTTAGCTATTATGTTGAGGATCCTATATAAAACAGTCATACTTGCCGGTGGAAGGATATAGAGGCCTACAATCACCATTTCTACTCGGTCACACATCGCATGCATAATCACATATTGTCCCTCCGGGTCTAGGTGGAGGTCTATCAGTACAAAGGGAAGCGTCTTATGTACCAGAACACTAACTCCTCGGTAGGGATGGGCCCGGTGTTCGATTCAAACCCATGTTCGAATCAAACATTGGCCGTTCGTCCGCTCGTCGAGGGCAGAACTCTGAGGGCCGTTCGCATCAAATTCGTGTGATGCGAACGGTCCACAATGAACTGCGCCAGTTGCAGTGCATTGCTGGCTGATGATTGGCCAAGCATGCACTGTGACCCCGCATGCTTGGCCAATCATAGAGCCAGCGGCGAGGAGAGCAATAATTGGCCACAGGCAGGATGCCTGTGGCCAATTATAGCTCAGGGGGTTTAGTACACGCCCCACACTATATAAGGCCGCCGCGCCAGGGGCCTCGTGTAGTGTGTTCCGGCTTGAGGAACAGTGACAGTGTACTGTACATGTACACACTATATGTGAATCATTTCTGTGTGGGGAAAGTGTAGGGAAAGAGGAAAAATAGGCAGGGATAGTGTATTCTTCTCAGCCTTTGATTGTGGGGAAAGAGTAGGGATAGAGGAAAAATTGGCAGGGATAGTGTGTTCTTCTCAGTGCTGTTCTCTACCAATCCAGCCATCTGCAGGAGTTAGTGTGTGTGTGTGCTGTGTGAGTATAGCACAGCCGTAGCACACTAAACCACTTTACACTGTATCTGCCCTGTTGTCACCTAAGACAGCCATCTGCAGGAGTTAGTGTGTTTTGTGTGCCTCCAGCACAGCACAGTATACACCAACAGTCCATACATACATACATACATACATTATATACCTACAGTCCCTGTCTTGTTTGCACCGCCTGTATACTGCGGTTCAGAGTATATAGGGTTTTAGGTATAGGGTTTTATTTTGGGTGCAGGGTTCCCCTTAATATCCATACAAGACCCAAAGGGGCTGGTAATAGGCTGGGGTAGGGGGGGGGGGGGGTAGCCATGCCATTTTTCTCAAAGATTTTCATCCTTATTGCCTGAACAATACATGACATTAAAGCCGCAAGCAGTTTTAAATGGCTTCTTTTTTTCCTTTACAAATGTCATTTTGTGCAGGGACAGTTCTAAACACGGAAAAAACATTCACAGGCATACTTTAGACACCCCCAGGTACCACATTTAAAGGAATATTTCACTTTTTTTTTCACTTTATGCATCATTAAAATCACTGCTCCAGAAAAAATGCCGTTTTTAAAACTTGTTTTTGCATTGATACATGTCCCCTGGGGCATGACCCGGGTCCCCAAACCTTTTTTATAACAATAACATGCATATTGGCCGTTATAATTAGCACTTTAGATTTCGAACGTTCGCGTCCATTGTAACTAATAGGGTTCTAACGTTCGTGCAAACTTTCGGTCCGTTCGCAGGTTCTGGTGCGAACCGAACCCGGGGGTGTTCGGCTCATCCCTACTCCTCGGGAATGAGAGGATAAAGTGGAATGATAGTAGGACCCCACCCATGCCTTCTTTAATGACAGTGTTCTGGATCCCATGAGGTGTGTCTCCTGGAGAATACATATGTGAGGGAGATGTCTCTTCAGGTATGAAAAGACTAAGGAGAGCTTGATCCCAGAGTTCATCCCCCGCACGTTCCATGAGAGTAACCTCAGGGGAGCCATAGTGGAGTTAGTAAGACAATCACCAGTCCCCCCAGCCTCCCGTCCTGGCCTAACAGCAGTATAGGAAATGGGAGCAATCTGTGCATTTTTCGAAGCGCCTTCAACAGATCAGAACGTAATGACATGGACAAAATAAAATCAGTAGTAATGCAAAACAAAAAACCATAACTAGCAAACCCCCCTTTCCCCCCTCCCCCCTCCCTTCGCTACCCCCCAAACTTGGGCGCGTTTGATAACCCAAATAAAGTAAGACCATCAGTCTCTGAGAGGCAGTGTATCAACAAGGCCCCTGGAAGGCAAAGTGAAAAGGCACCTGTCACCTAGTCAGCAACTGCGCTGCCGATGATTGCCTGTAAGGTAAAGGAAGTGTTAGAAAATCGTCCTCCCTGCGGAGAGGTATTCACCCGGACAGGTCCGGGGGCACAATTCTTGAAGTTGCATAGAAGCACCTATAGTTGTAAACAGATCAAACTGGTATAAGTTGTAGCGGTCCCTTCCTCTCAGGTCCACCCACACACAGCGGATGGGGCAACATATCCACAAGGAGTACTCCCAGTAGCTGTCCATACAATGGAGCCCGCAATACGACCCCAGCAGTATCAGGCTGAGTAGGGGCATTCAGGGGTTCCCCAGTACCAGAGGCGGATGTCCATAGGGTGTAGAGAAACAGAAAACTATATAATATAAAAATGGGCAAAAAATCAAAAACAAGTCACCTCTCCCCCACAGGCAAGGAAAATGAAGGGGTTCCGGGGGTCCAGAGAGTCTAGTACGGGGAGAGGGAACTATTTCCATTCTGCCAGTCGGTGCATCCAAGGGTTAACAGTGTAGGGGTAAACAAGTAGTAGAACAATGTCTCACCCATCCACTATGATAGAAGCGAGGAGAAGGGTCCCGTCGAAATCTTCAGGGTTCATCTGCGTGGCAGCGACTCCAGCCAGTTAGAGGCATCCTCGGGCAAGGTAAAGAACTTCAGTGTCTCTCCGTCTTGAACTCTGAGGCGAGCAGGGAAAAGCATGCTATATTTCAGGCCTTTTTGCCACAGTACAAGCTTCACCTGGACCTGGTCAAAAGATTTTCTCAGTTTTTGAGTTTCAACTAAGAAATCTGGAATGATCATGAGCGCTCCCTCGACACGCAGGGCTTCAAGTTTCCTGCTCTCCCTCAATACTGTGTCCCTGTCTCTATAGTTTAGGAGATGGAGTGTGCATGGAGGGGCTCCAGGAGGGCCGCGAGTAGCCGGTATTCTATGGGCCCCTTCGACCGTGAAGAATGGGGAGAATGTCGCTTGAGGGAGCAGTTGCTGGAGAAGACACTCAACGTAAGTGACTGGATTGGGGTCCTCCGACCCCTCCGGGAGCCCAATGATGCAGAGATTGTTCCGTCTGTTGCGGTTCTCCGCGTCCTCAGCTCGGTATTCAAGAGCCCGGACCTTGTTGGTGAGGGTGCAGAGGGAGGTGGAATGACCTCGAAGCACGTCCTCAGCGTCTCCCACCCGCTGTTCAGCTTCTGTCAATCGGGATCTAAATTTAACTCCATTTGCATGGCATCAATCTTACCCGTAAGCGTCGTTTGGCAGGTGCTAATGGCTTGCATCAGGGCCGTGAAGTTATCTTGGTCCTGTATCGCTGAGTCAGCTTCCTCGGTCCTCAGGCAGGGTTTTGATGGCTTCAAATGCGTAAATGTCCGCAGGGAATCAGGATTTTGGCAGGCAGGATAGCGGAGCTCTTACACTATGCCTCCACTCCGGTCGCCATCTTGGACACGCCCCAACTTGATCAATGTTTATTGCACGTTAGCAGCGTTTAATTTACACTGCAATTTATAGCACTTATTTATATAAGTATCTATTTACTACGTATATTTTTTAATTTTAGATTTTTAGCACATCCGTTTTTTCTTAAATATATATATATATATATATCCTTTCCTTCTGTTGTGGGGCCCTTTATTACGATCCCGCAACTAGACCCTTTTACATGTTTTGCAGTGAGCTCCCTTCCCACTGTATTGGGGCCCCCCAGGGTGGCAGAAATCAAGAGGTATGTCACCAGCACACCAGGAATATATAAGGGTCCAAAGCAGTGGGAGAACTACCAGGGTTGCAAAGGTTGCACTTGCGACCGGACCTTGGTGTTCTGCCACTGTGTGGGTTCCCCAGCCTCCTCTTGCTGTCCTGCCCCTGCTATTGACAGCACTGGTCTGGTGTCTGTCTCCTTGGCAGCGGTGGCAGTCTATTAGGACCTAGCAGGGACAAGACAGCCACAATGGTAGTTCTGCCGCTGGTCCACAGTGGGAGGATTCCCCCATCCACCTGGAAAGTGTAGATGGGGGGATTGGAACATTCTTTTTTTTTTTTTTAATTCAACCTAATAGTTAAATGAAAAAAGTGATCAATGTATTATCTGCCTAAGAGCTAAGACCAGCCACAGATATATTTAAATCTGGGCCGTTTCAGCGAGAACTGGCTGATATTTAAACCATTAATGGACAGGCTGAATGTGTCAAGTTGATCGATCAAATTGGGTACAACCAGCTCTGCGAGATTCTCTTATGATTATGGCTAGCGGTTGCTATATCTGCTAGTGATCGCTATTTGTCAGGAGAATACAATTGTTCAGCGGGAGAGATTCCCCTATCAGCACTGACTGTACTGATCTGTGGATGCAGGAAAGAAATTTGCACCATCTATGGGCTGCCTAACTGGAACTGAAAGTTTCTGAATGTCTTGAAAGAACAGGAGCCCCCCTCAGGAGACAGATGAGGGAGAGAAGGGAGGCAGATTGGGACAGTTCAGTGATTACAGTGTACTGCATTGTGCACTCACCCACAGGCCCAGGCTGGGAGCTCAGGCATCGTTGGCACACAGAGGAATCTGCAGCTGCTGGTTTTCATATTTCCCACCCACACATCCCCTCTCTTCAGATACAACTGTACACCGGGGATAGTGTGGGCGGGATGGGAAGACAGAGAAGGAGCAGAGGTGGGAGGAGGAGGAGGAGCTGTATACTTCTCTGAGGGGGGCAATGTTGGTCATCTTACTTTAAAAAAGTAATTAGTTAAGTTACAAATTACTTCTCCCAAAAAGTAATTGCGTTAGTAACTTGGTTACTACATTGGAAAAGCAATTAGTTACTCAGCAAAGTAACTGTGACAGGGGTGGCAGCGGTGGTACTTGAGGGGGTGGCAGCGGTGGTACTTGAGGGGTGGCAGCGGTGGTACTTGGAGGGGTGGCAGTGGTGGTGGTGTACTTGGAGGGGGTGGCAGTGGTGTACAGTACTTGGGGGGGTGGCAGCGGTGGTGTACTTGGGGGGGGGGGGGGGAGGGGGGGTGGCAGGCAGCGGTGGTACTTGGGGGGGTGGCAGTGGTGGTGGTACCATCCTCTCCCACCACCACCTCTGCCTCTTACTGATCCCATCATCCACCACCACTGATCTCATCCCTACCCTACCCCCCATCACCTCTGTTGTAGAAGTGATGGTGGGTGGGTAGGAATGGGATCAGTAAGAAGCAGAGGTGGTGGAGGACTTGGGATGGATTGATTGCGCTGCCCATCCAGGGATACCTTTCCTCATGGGGAGAGAGAGAGAGACCCTCCCCTTCACTCGATTGGTGTCAGCTGGTCAGCTGACTTAATTTTTCAGTGTTCAGGTCCAGACAGTCTCTCTGAGTCTCAGCCTCTTCTCAGCTCAGCGGGCGAAAGCCCCCCTCTCCGCAGTGGAACGAACGGCCAGGCAGCGCAGCCACGGCGGCCTCCGGGCGGTAGATGTAATTGCGGTAACACCGCCCAAGTAATGGGAACGGCGTTACCATGAGGGGAAGAGTAATCAGTTAGATTACTCGTTACCCTCTAAAGTCACTGCGTTAAGTAACTCTGTTTATTTTAACTGAGTTACTTACATCACTGGAGGGGTGTAGGTGTGTTCGCTGGGCTGTGTAAGAGTGTCACAGACACTCTTACAGAGCTGCAGCCACCAGTCTCAGAATTTACAGGCTGATTCTTCTGTCCTACGGACGGAAGAAATCAGTCTGTTTTTTCACTGACATTTAGATAATGGGAGGCTCCCCCCCCCCCCCCCCCGGTGCTGGTGGAGTCCTTCCCAGTGGTGTAACTAGAACCTTCAGGGCCCCGGTGCAAGAAACCATGAAGGGCCCCCCTGAACCCCAGCCGAGGCCCTTCCCTCCGAGTCCAGTGGTGGAACTTCAGGGCTCGGTCACAGGTACGACTTTTGTGAGCCCTGTAGTTCCACCACTGGTATCAGCAGTTTTTTAAATAATTTTTTACAATTTTTTAGGAGTCCCGTTGGGGGACTTTGGTGAGATATCAGAGGTCTAAACAGACCTATGATGTTACACCTTTGAGACAAAGAGGAAGAAGGGAAAGGGAAATTGGGTCCCTGTCCTCTGGGGAGAAGTGGGCCCTGTCCCCAGCAGAGATTGGGTCCTTGTCCTTAGGGGAGATGGGGTCCCTGTCCCCACGTAAGTAGGAGTCCCTGTCCCTAAGGGAAATGGGGTGCCTGTCCTCTGGGGAGAAGTGGGCCCTGTCGCCAGAGGAGATGGGGTCCTCGTCCCCAAGGGAAATGGGGTCCCTGTCCTTTAGGGAGAACTGGGCCCTGTCCCCAGGGGAGATGGGGTCCCTGTCCTTAGGGGACATATCTCCCAGAAAGACCTTTTAACATCTGTGTATGACGGGGAGGAGGGGGGGGGGGGTGCTGGCAGACAAGCCTGCGGTGTCCTTTGGAGAGACAGCTCTCATAGGGCTGCACTGCATCTGTGTGATTAAAGTTTGTTTGCCCAGGAGAAGCATGCAGTGCAGTGTGAGCTGGACTCAGGGGGCGGGACTCTGGCTGGGGAGGACAGACACCGGACTGAGCAGCACTGGAGCAGGAGAGGGGGACCCGGAGGAGCGGCAGAGGACACAGTTTGTGTGGGGAATGCACAACTAAAGAGCAGCCAGTGCGGTAGTCGAGCCTGGAGCTCTGCTAGTCACCAACCACCTCCAGCCACCCGTGCGCCCGGTGCCTAACCCCCTATGCTGCCACTGGCCATATGTAGAGGGGGCCACATGGGCCCCTTGCATCACAAGGCCCGGTTGCGCTCGTGACTGCTGCACCCCCTATAGTTACGCCCCTGGTCCTTCCTGAAGTCGCTCTCCTCCCTGCCAATGAGGATGCAGGGAGAGGGAGCAGATCAGGCGACCGTGGCTATGCGAGCGGCTCTCGTATTATGCATTCAGCATTGCACAGTGTCAGCGAGCAGAGGGAGGGGGAGAAATCCCCCGCAGGAGCTGTCAGGACGCTCTCGCTCTGCCTCTCAGGAGAGCCTGTATCCACTCGGCACCGACCCGAGCAAGGGCACCCTCTACATATAGAAACAAAATGTGTTTTAACTGGGGGGGCACACAGCATAATTTTGGGGGGGGGCAGAGCCCCCTCTGGCCCCCCTTTAGTGACGCTACTGCCCATGGACTCTTATTAGTATTTACTCTCTAGGTGTCTGAAGAGACTATTTAATCTAGCTGAGTCCTGAGCTACTTTTCATCCAATCCCTTTGCCTTGTATCTATCCAGATGAGGATTGAATATGCTCCATATTTGTGACTGTTTATCCTCATCCCTATCTGGTGATGCATCTGGATATCTAATTGCTGCAGACTTTAAAGCGGTGTTCCACCCCAAAAAAGCCAGAAGCTTCCCATACTGCAGCTGCTGGTTTTTAACAATAGGACACTTACCTATCCTGGAGTCCAGCGATGTCGACACTGCAGCTGATGTTTCCATCAGCTGTCAGGTTCTGCCGCCACCATTGTGGGTAAGGGTACCCGTGGTGTAGCCTTACGGCTTCACGCCGGGAACACTACTGAACTTGCACAAGGCTCCGCTCCTCTCTCCTACTGGCCCGGCGACAGGGAGAGGAGGAGGGAGCCCCGCGGTGATGTGACGGGCTTCACGGAAATGGGAACAGGATACCTGTCAAAGACAGGTATCCTGTCCTCCCTCCCCCCGAAAGGTGCCAATTATGGCACCGGAAGGGGAGAGGAGAAAAATGAGCGGAAGTTCCACTTTTGGGTGGAACTCCGCTTTTAAGGGGCCAGAATACCTTACCACTTAGTATATGACAATGGCCACATTCCCTCTTGCAGGCAGCCTTATGATGATATACTAACCAATTGTGTGACTCTGTATGTGTGTGCACTGTGTGATCGGAGCTGCGTCTATCCAAGACAACATTGGCTTTTTGAATGTTCACCTAGGTGGAGGTTTTGGTGGAGTTTTTTAACCCAGTGTTTTTTTTATTCTTACATTTTGAATGAAAGTATCCTGTGATTAAGCTGCACGGTCCTGCTGTGACTTCCTTATCTGGGGTCCTTTCCCCCAAATTCTTCATACTTGTTTCTGGGTCACTTGGATCACACCGTCTAGTTATGGTGAGTTAGAAATCATTTGGGGCGCAGTGATCATGGCTATACTAGCCTCACAATGTTCAATAAACTAGTGAGGGATGGGCCGAACACCCCCGGGTTCGGCTCGCACCAGAACCCGCGAACGGACCTAAAGTCCGTGCGAGCATTTAGAACCCTATTAGTTACAATGGATGCGAACGTTCGAAATCAAAAGTGCTAATTTTAAAGGCTAATATGCATGTTATTGTCATAAAAAGTGTTTGGGGACCTGGGTCCTGCCCCAGGTGACATGTATCAATGCAAATTTTTTTTTTAAAAACGCAGTTTTTTCAGGAGCAGTGATTTTAATAATGCTTAAATTGAAACAATAAAAGTGTAATATTCCTTTAAATTTCGTACCTGGGGGGTGTCTATAGTATGCCTGTGAAGGGGCGCATGTTTCCTGTGCTTAGAACTGTCCCTGCAAAAAGTGTCATTTTTGCAGGAAAAAAAAGCTATTTAAAATCACTCGCGGCTAATGTATTGACGGCTCCCGTAAAAAAGAGAACAGTCATTCATTGAAAGCCATTCATAAAAAAAAAGTAATTGATAAAAAATATTTATTTTTTTAAAAAAAGCGTGGGGGTCCCCCCAAATTCAATAACCAGGCCCTTCAGGTCTGGGATGGATATTAAGGGGAACCCCAGCCAAAAAAAAATGGCGTGGGGTACCCTTATCCGAGCATGCAACCTGGCAGGCCGCAGGAAAAGAGGGGGGGACGAGAGCGGCCCCCCCTCCCTCCTGAACCGTACCAGGCCACATGCCCTCAACATTGGGAGGATGCTTTGGGGGTCTGAGACCCCCAAAGCACCTTGTCCCCATGTTGATGAGGACAAGGGCCTCTTCCCCACAACCCTGGCCATTGGTTGTGGGGGTCTGCGGGCGGGGGGCTTATCAGAATCTGGAAGCCCCCTTTAACAAGGGGACCCCCAGATCCCCCCCCCCCCTGTGTGAAATGGTAAGGGGGTACAAAAGTACCCCTACCATTTCACCAAAAAAGTGTCAAAAATTGTAAAAATGACAGGAGACGGTCTTTGACAATTCCTTTATTAAAATCTTCTTTCTTCTTCTTCCTTCTTCCTTTCTTCATCCTTCGGTTTCTTCATCTTCTCCTTCCGGCATCTTCTTCCATCTTCTTCTTCCATCTTCTTCTTCCTCCGATCCGCTTCTTCTTGCTCTGGTCTTCTCGTCCGGCATCTTCTTCCACGGCGTCCGGGTCTCTTCTTGGGCCGCTCCGCGCAATGGGAGGCTCCCGCTGTGTGAGGCTTCGCTGCGTCTGACGGGTCTTTTATAGCGGAGGGGGGGGCCACCTGGTGACCCCGCCCCCCTCTGACGTCATGGGGAAAGCCATAGGGAATTCCCCATGACGTCCCCGTGCGTCAGAGGGGGCGGGGTTACCAGGTGGCCCCGCCCCATTATAAAAGACCTGTCAGACGCAGCGAAGCCTCACACAGCGGGAGCCTCCCATTGCGCGGAGCGGCCCAGAAGAGACGCCGACGCCATGGAAGAAGATGCCGGACGAGAAGACCAGAGCAAGAAGAAGCGGATCGGAGAAGAAGATGATGGAAGAAGATGCCGGAAGGAGAAGATGAAGAAACCGAAGGATGAAGTAAGGAAAGAGGAAGACCAGAAGAAAGAAGATTTTAATAAAGGAATTGTCAAAGACCGTCTCCTGTCATTTTTACAATTTTTGACACTTTTTTGGTGAAATGGTAGGGGTACTTTTGTACCCCCTTACCATTTCACACAGGGGAGGGCCGGAAACTGGGGGTCCCCTTGTTAAAGGGGGCTTCCAGATTCCGATAAGCCCCCCGCCCGCAGACCCCCACAACCAATGGCCAGGGTTGTGGGGAAGAGGCCCTTGTCCTCATCAACATGGGGACAAGGTGCTTTGGGGGTCTCAGACCCCCAAAGCATCCTCCCAATGTTGAGGGCATGTGGCCTGGTACGGTTCAGGAGGGGGGGGGGGCCGCTCTCGTCCCCCCCTCTTTTCCTGCGGCCTGCCAGGTTGCGTGCTCGGATAAGGGTCTGGTATGGATTTTGAGGGGGACCCCACGCCATTTTTTTTGGCTGGGGTTCCCCTTAAAATCCATCCCAGACCTCAAGGGTCTGGTATGGATTTTGAGGGGGACCCCACGCCATTTTTTTTTTTTTTTTGGCTGGGGTCCCCCTTAATATCCATAGCAGACCTGAAGGGCCTGGTTATTGAATTTGGGGGGACCCCCACGCTTTTTTTTTTTTTTTTTTTTTTTTTATCAATGACTTTTTTTTTATGAATGGCTTTAAATGAATGACTGTTCTCTGTGTTACGGGAGCCGTCAATACATTAGCCGCGAGTGATTTTAAATAGCTTTTTTTTCCTGCAAAAATTACACTTTTTGCAGGGACAGTTCTAAGCACAGCAAACATGCCCCCCTTCACAGGCATACTATAGACACCCCCCAGATGTGATACTGCAATGCTGTACTAACAGCACGCACACACAAATCCCCAGAATCATAGCACATAATGTCATAATGTCAGCAGCACATGACACTGACGCTGGAACACAACACAATATGCGAGGCCGCCGGCGCGGTGGCCTTTTATACTGTGGGGCGTGTACTAAACCCCCTGAGCTATAATTGGCCACAGGCATCCTGCCTGTGGCCAATTATTGCTCTCCTCACCGCTGGCTCTTTGATTGGCCAAGCATGCGGGTCACAGTGCATGCTTGGCCAATCATCAGCCAGCAATGCATCAGCCAGCAATGCACTGCAACTGGCGCAGTGCATTGCGGGCCGCTCGCATCACTCTTAAAACGAATTTGATGCGAGCGGCCCAAATAGTTCTGGGCTCGCCGAGCGGGATCAATGCGAAACGCCCGATATTCGATTCGAACATGGGTTTGAATCGAACACCGGGCCCATCCCTATGATTCATGCCCTCCTTACGGACAGAACAGAAATCTGCCTTGTTTACATAGGCAGATCGCCGTTCTGCCTGTTTTGAATGATCAGCGGGTGATGGCGGACAGCAGGTCCACGGGACCCACTGATCAGCTCCTGCTGCAGAGAATCACAGTGGAAGCAAGGCTCCGGTGGTGCACACTCAAGCCAGATACCTGGAAATGCAGGATCACGTATATATACATGTGGTCCTGCGCAGCGCACCTGCCCTGTAGCAGTAAATGTATTATAGGGCGGTCGGCAACCTACCTTAAACTATTTTACACATACAATGTTTCTAACAATAATGATACAGAATCAAACAGACTGGCTATCTAATGGGATTATCACTTCCCTCTGACATGCAAATGTTTTTAACAATGGTGATTATACCTAAATAACCCATATTAATATTTAGAAATCCTTTTTACGGCAATGGGATATTTTGTCAGGATAAATTTTGTCGCCTCAAGGCGATTCAGTTCGCAGTTGCAGCGCTATACAAATCATTCATTCATTCATAGATACCTTGCACCATTGGGTTATGATTTAAAATCATATATTTATAAAGATGTTCATAATAATTATAGTATTTTGCTAGGTAAAAGAGTTTATAATCCATTGGTTTGTAAGATTAACCAGGTTTATTAATCTGTTGTGTCCACAAATCTACCTGAACACACTTATGGAACAGGAAGTAAATGGAAATCTCCCCGATGGGACACAGATGAAGAAAAAAACCTGACTGGCAGTTATTATGATACTGTCATTGCACCATTGCTTTCCTAAGTGTGCCCCAGGTCTTTCACCACCCTAATTACAGATTGACAGATTTATACCACATGTGGCTCCTGAAGAGTGGTACAAAAACCATGAAACGCGTTGAGCCAAGTAGATGCCGTGTTCAAACCTTTAATGTATTTTTAAGTATCATGCTAACTTTCATTCCTATTATCTTGTGGTTCTAAGATCACTTCCATAATTATCATTTTATGATTTTTATTTTATATCTGATGTGCATTAGAGAGTTTGGAGGATATATATTTACAACCATTTGTAACTGTACTGTGGTATCATTCAACGGTGGCGAGACGAACGCTTTAGGAAATAGGGAGAAGCTAATAGAGATGCCACGGCTTATATGACACAACCGCTCGTATGATACTTCGCTTCTGTAAGTGCAAACGCTCTTTTTACATTAAATAGTTTTGAATTGATATACTGCACCATGGGAGTTTTATTTTTTCATCTCTGAGTGACATTAGAACATCTGCTGGTCCAGATACCTATACGTTTTGGGGAGACTGCTAATTCCCTATGCTGGGTGAGACTGTTAACAGCAGTCACGGCTTTGTGGTAAGCAAGCTACTTCACACTTAGGTGTTGACCTGAACACACGTTTGATTTGCTTTGGGAAGATTGGTGACAAAAAAAAATTTTTCTTTCTCCTGCAATTCATATTTTATCCACTGGAGGCTAATTTTGCACGGACTTTCTCATTGATCACTATGGGACTTTGCTTTAGTTTTCTTTTAAAACATTTTTTTTTTTTAATATTTTTTCTTTTTTTGCAAATTTTTTTGGGGAAGTCATTTTCTCTTTATTTACTGATTGTTTGTTATATATGATTCTATTTTTTATTTTTGTTATCACAATGATTTTTATATCACTATTAGCGCTGCACTCACTCTGTTATTATATTCTATTGTAAGTTTTTGCTATTGAACTTTAGGTGCTGGCTGCTTTCACTTATATATATTTTTAAATATTCACTTTAGTTGTTGAATATCATCCAGCGCAGCGTTAGCTCTTGGGCTTTCTTTTTTATAAAATGTATGGCATTGTAATTTGATTAAAATGTCCTAAAACATATACAACATTTTTAAAAATGTTCTGCTGGTCCTTTAACCACTTGCCGACCGCCGCACGACGATGTACGTCGACTGAATGGCACGGGCAGGCATATGGGCGTACAGGTACGTCCCTACCTGCCCGCCGGTGGGCCCCCCCCCCCCCAGTGCCTGCGGCGGTCAGCATCGTTGCGGGAGCAATCGGAGATGAGGGGGAGGCCACTCATTCATGGCCACCCCCTCGCGATCGCTCCCGGCCAATGAAACACTTCCTCTAGCTCTGTAATGTAAACAGAGCTAGAGGAAGTGATGTCATCCCTAACTGCCGCAGGTGGGGGCCCCGTGCCTGTTAATGTCCGGATCATTGCGGGAGGGATCGGAGATGAGGGGGAGGTCACTCATTCGTGGCCACCCCCTCGCGATCGCTCCCGGCCAATGAAATGCTTCCTCTGGCTCTGTATTGTAAACAGAGCTAGAGGAAGTGATGTAATCTCTCCTCGTGTCGGTCTTTTCGATCCGGCGCCGAGGAGAGAAGACATCCAGTAAGTCTGCACAAACACTACACATTCAGTAGAACACTCTAGGCACACTTTTCCCCCCCCCCCCCCCCCCCCCCCGATCACCCCCCTGCACTCCCTGTCACAGTGACACCAAAGCAGTTTTTTTTTTTTTTTTTTTACTGTTTACTGCATTGGTGCATTGTGACTGAAATAACTGTTAGGGCAGTTAGATCTAGCCCCCTTTAGGTCTAGGACCCCCCCCCCCTAATAAAGGTTTAACCCCATGATCACCCCCCGTCACCAGTGTCACTAAGCGATCGTTTTTTTTTGATCGCTGTATTAGTGTCACAGGTGGCGCTAGTTAGGGAGGTAGGTATTTAGGTTTGCCGCAACATTTTATAGCGTCAGGGACCCCCCTATATACTACCTACTAAATTTTTTAACCCCCTGATTGCCCCTAGTTAACCCTTTCACCAGTGATCACCATATAACTGTTACGGTTGACGCTGGTCAGTTGGTTTATTTTTTATAGTTTCAGGGCACCCGCCGTTTATTACCTAATAAAGGTTTAACCCCCTGATCGCCCGGCGGGTGATATAAGTAAGGTTTTAGAGTCAAATAGGGTCTGCGTCGCCCCAGGCAGCTTCCGGTTAGTGCCAGTACCGCTAACACCCACGCACGCAGCATACACCTCCCTTAGTGGTATAGTATCTGAACAGATTGATATCTGATCTGATATCTGATCTGATCTGATCTATACTAGCGTGCCCAGCAGTTTAGGGTTCCCAAAAACGCAGTGTTAGCGGGATCATCCCAGATACCTGCTAGCACCTGCGTTTAGCACCTGCGTTTAGCCCCTCCGCCCAGCCCAGCCCACCCAAGTGCAGTATCGATCGATCACTGTCACTTACAAAACACTAAACACACATAACTGCAGCGTTCACAGAATCAGGCCTGATCCCTGCGATCGCTAACAGTTTTTTTGGTAGCGTTTTGATAGTCGCTAACAGCCTAGGAGCTTTTTTTCCTGTGAGTCTCACTAGTGTACTACTAAATTTAGAGCCCAAAATGGCAAATCGAAAGTACACTAGTGAACAAGCCTACACGTTTCTGAGCATGACAGATAGTGAAGAGGAGGTCACTCATCTGTCAGAATCAGGCTCAGAATATGATCCTGTAGACGACAGCGGCTCCATGACAGATAGCACTGACGGCAGAGTTGTGGTCCCTGCTAAGGTCAGGCGTACCAGACCCCGAACTCCTTCTTCTGTTGTTGAGGTGCAAGAACCGCAGGTCGCTCGTAGGAAGCAGAGACGTACTAGAGCTGCTATTCCTTCTGGTGAACTGGCAAGCACCAGCGGCCTAGTACACCCTGGACGTACATCCAGCACTGCAGTATCACGTGGTGACGTGGCGAGTCCCATAAGTGCAGTTCAAGCTGGCGAGGTGGCAAGCACAAGTAGTGTCCCGCTGCCACCAAGAAGAAGACAAAGACAGGCCCGTAGTGCCCTTCCTGCTGCATTCGCCAATCCTGATTGGGAACCCACCACTTCTGCAGCACCCGTACTTCCCCCATTCACTGGCCAACCTGGCATTCAGGTGGAAACAGTTTTTCCGTCACTTGATTTTTTTGTCGCTGTTTTTCACTGTTTTTGTCGCTGTTTTTGTCGCTGTTTTTCACTGAAGATCTCTATAGATCTATTGTGGACCAAAGCAATTTGTATGCTGGTCAATACATCGCCACTAATCCCCAGTCCTCCCTTGCCAGAGATTGGAGACCAATTACGGTCCCCGAATTTAAGCTCTTTCTGGGCCTTTCCCTTGACATGGGCGTAGTTAAAATGGGTACGTTGCGTTCATATTGGTCCACTGAGCCAATGTACCATATGCCCGTGTTCTCTGCTTCAATGTCCAGGGCACGATACGAGATGATTTTGCGGTTCATGCACTTCAACGACAATGAACTCTGTCGTCCTCGTGGAGACCCTGCATACGATCGGCTCTACAAAATTCGGCCCCTCATAAACCATTTCAACCAACGTTTTGCAGACTTGTTTCCTCCTGATCAAGTTGTCTGCATTGATGAGTCCCTGATTAAGTTTTCTTGCCGCTTGTCATTCAAACAGTACCTTCCCAGCAAGCGTGCCAGATACGGGGTCAAGATGTATAAGCTCTGTGACAGGGCCACAGGCTATACATGTAGTTTTATGGTTTATGAGGGCAATATGATATGATAGCTGCGTAGAGCCGACAAACTGCCCTAACTACATAGGGAACGCTGGCAAGATTGTGTGGGACTTGGTGTCACCCTTATTCGGAAAGAGGTACCACTTGTACGTGGACAATTATTACACGAGCGTGCCACTGTTTAGTCATTTGTTTGATCAGCAGATTGGAGCATGTGGCACCGTGCGACCTAATTGCCGGTGCTTTCCCCAGCGGCTTGTAGATTCCCATCTTAGGCTGGGGGAGAGAGCCTGCTTGAAGTGTAATAACTTGCTCGCTATGAAGTAGAGGGATAATAAGAATGTTTTTGTTCTTACCTCCCTTCATGCAGACACGACAGTCCAAATTACTACGGCGACTGGTGTTGTGGAGAAACCCCTCTGTGTCCACGAATATAACCAAAATATGGGAGGGGTGGACCTCAACGACCAGTTGTTGGCGCCGTACCTAGTTGCCCGTAAGGCTAGACGCTGGTTCAAAAAAGTGTCCATTTATTTCAATTGGCTTTGCTGAATGCTCATGTGCTATTCAGAGCTTCAGGACGTACTGGATCCTTCCTTAAAGTCCAAGAAGAGGTCATCGGAGCCCTTCTGCATTCAGTCGGTGCTCCACCTCCCCTTCCCCAACCAAATGCAGTAAGCCGGCTGCATGAGCGGCATTATCCTTATGCCCTCCCACGTACCCCTACCGAACGAGCCCCCCAAAGAAAATGTCGTGTCTGCAGAAAGCGCGGATATAGGCGTGACACCCGCTATTATTGTCCCCGCTGTCCTAACAATCCTGGTCTTTGCATTGGTGAATGTTTTGAACGCTACCACTCACTAGTTAAGTATTAGCGTAGGGTACAGCATTGCACAGACTAGTCACACGTTCACAGGGTCTCCCAAGATGCCATCGCATTTTGAGCCCAAAACCGCTGGAACCGTTACAAAAAGTGTAAAAAAAAAAAGAAAAAAAAAAAGGAAAAAATATAATATATAAAATAAAACAAAAATAGTTGTCGTTGGTCTTTATTGTTCTTCTCTTTTTTACTGTATAATATTCTGCAATGTTTTATTGTTAACCATTTTTTTGTTTTCAGGTACGCCATTCAGTTGCAGCGTGGATTTATCTATCTTGACAGCAACAGCGTTTGCTCCCACGATACATAAAGCCGTGACTCCAACGCTGTAGGAGGTGATTTCACCACCACAGTTAAAAAAAAGAGCATGTATGCCGAAGCATGGGGGCAGCAGGGGCGGAGGAGCGGTTGGCTCCTAATGCCGTGTATATACGGTCGAAATTCCGACGGAGGTTTGCCCGTGGAAAAGTCTGACCATGTGTACGTGGCATAACTTTTTTGCGGGAGGATGCCCCCATGCTTTGGCATATATATATTTTAGGTACAGGTTGCGTTAAAAAATGTTTTATTTTTAACTATGTTTTTTTTTGTATTTGCTTTGCAGGTATGGTAAGTCTTACTGTTATACTGTAATGTTACTTTGTTTTATTGTTAACCATAATTTGCTTAGCAGGTACGCCATTCAGCTGCAGCGCGGATTTATTTATCTTGACAGCAACAGTGTTTGCTCCCACGATACATAAAGCCGTGACTCCAGTGCTGTCGGAGGTGATTTCACCACCACAGTTAAAAAAAAGAGCATATATGCCGAAGCATGGGGGCAGCAGGGACGGAGGAGCGATTTGCTCCTACCTTTTGCGGGAGGATGCCCCCATGCTTCGGCATATATATATTTTAGGCACAGGTTGCGTTAAAAAATGTTTGTTTTTTTACTATGTTTTTCTTGTATTTGCTTTGCAGGTATGGTAAATCTTACTGTTATACTGTAATGTTACTTTGTTTTTATTGTTAACCATAATTTGCTTAGCAGGTACGCCATTCAGCTGCAGCGCGGATTTATTTATCTTGACAGCAACAGCGTTTGCTCCCACGATACATAAATCCGTGACTGCATTGCTGTTGGAGGTGATTTCACCACCACAGTTAAAAACAAAATAGTGCATATATGCCCATCATTAGAAGTGGGTGGATGAAGGGAGGTATTCTAATGGTGGGCATACCCACCGATCAATCTCTTTTTTTCGTTCAGCCCACAGGCTGCATGAAAAAAAAGATTACAATATATGCCAAACAAGGACCAGCAACGTACTGGTATGTTGCTGGACTTTGAGTGGTTATACCAGAATGATGCCGGCGGGTTTAGGTATTATCTTGGTATCATTCTTTTCAGCCAGCGGTCGGCTTTCATGTAAAAACAATCCTAGTGGCTAATTAGCCTCTAGACTGCTTTTACAAGCAGTGGGAGGGAATGCCCCCCCTCCCACCACCTTCCATGGTTTCTTTGGCTCTCCTGTCCCAACAGGGAACCTGAGAATGCAGCCGGTGGTTCCGCCAGCTGACCATAGAGCTGATCAGAGACCAGAACGGCTCAAATCATCTCTATGGCTTAAGAAACCGGAAGCTACGAGCATTTCATGACTTAGATGACTTAGATATAAACAGCGCCATTGGGAAATTGGGAAAGTATTTTATCACACCGATCTTGGTGTGGTCAGATGCTTTGAGGGCAGAGGATAGATCTATGGTCTAATGGACCCCAATTTTTTCAAAAACGAGTACCTGTCACTACCTATTGCTATCATAGGGGATATTTACATTCATAAAGATAACCAAAAAAATTATAAAAAAAAAAAATATATATATATAAAAAAAAAATATATATATATAAATGAAACAGCAATTGCACCATGCATGTCAGGTATCACTGCGAAGGTCAGATCGAGGGCAGTAATTTTAGCAACCTGTAAAGGCCGTTAAATGCTTTTAAAAATGTATGTAGTTTGTCACCGCTGCACGTTTCTGCGCAATTTTAAAGCATGTCGTGTTTGATATCCATGTACTCGGCCTAAGATCTTCTTTTTTATTTTATCAAATATTTGGGCAAGATAGTGTGTTTTAGTGCATTAAAATTTTAAATAGTGTATTTTTTCCAAAAAAAATGCGTTTGAAAAATCGCTGCGCAAACACTGAGTGAAAAAAAAAATGAAACACCCACCATTTTAATCTGTAGGGCCTTTGCTTTAAAAAAATATATATTGTTTGGGGGTTCAAAGTAATTTTCTTGCAAAATAAAATAATTTTTTCATGTAAACAAAAAGTGTCAGAAAGGGCTTTGTCTTCAAGTGGTTAGAAGAGTGGGTAATGTGTGACATAAGCGTCTAAATGTTGTGCATAAAATGCCAGGACAGTTCAAACCCCCCCCCCCCCCCCAAATGACCTAATTTTGGAAAGTAGACACCCCAAGATTTTTGCTGAGAGGCATGTTGAGTCCATGGAATATTTTATATTTTGACACAAGTTGCGGGAAAAATAAATGTTTTTTTTTTTTTATTTTATTTTTTTTCACAAAGTTGTCACTAAATGATATATTGCTCAAACATGCCACGGGCATATGTGGAATTACACCCCAAAATACATTCTGCTGCTTCTCCTGAGTACGGGGATACCACATGCGTGAGACTTTTTGGGAGCCTAGCCACGTACGGGACCCCAAAAACCAAGCACCACCTTTAGGATTTCGAAGGGTGTAAATTTTTGAATTCACTCCTCACTGCCTATCACAGTTTCAGAGGCCATGGAATGCCCAGATGGCACAAAATACCCCCAAATGACCCCATTTTGTAAAGTAGACACCCCAAGCTATTTGCTGAGAGGTATGGTGAGTATTTTGCAGATCTCGCTTTTTGTCACAAAGTTTTGAAAATTGAAAAAAGAAAAAAAAATACATTTTTCTTTTCTTTCGTCATTTTCAAAAACAAATGAGAGCTGCAAAATACTCACCATACCTCTCAGAAAATAGCTTGGGGTGTCTACTTTCCAAAATCCTGAAGGCGGTGCTTGGGTTTTGGGGTCCCGTACGTGGCTAGGCTCTCAAAAAATCACACATGTGGTATCCCCGTACTCAGGAGAAGCAGCAAAATGTATTTAACCACTTTCAGACCGGACCATTTTGCAGCCTTAAGACCAGAGGACTTTTTACAATTTGGCACTGCACTGGTTTAACTGGTAATTACGCAGTCATGCAATGTTGTACCCAAATGAAATTTGCGTCCTTTTCTTCCCACAAATAGAGCTTTCTTTTGATGGTATTTGATTGCCTCTGCAATTTAAATTTTTTGCGCTATAAACGGAAAAAGACCGAAAATTTTGAAAAAAATTATATTTTCTACTTTTTGTTATAAGAAAAATCCAATAAACTAAATTTTAGTCATACTTTTAAGCCGAAATGTATTCAGCCACATGTCTTTGGTAAAAAAATGTCAATAAGCGTATATTTATTGGTTTGCGCAAAAGTTATAGCGTCTACATTTTCTGGAATTTACGCAGCTTTTAGTTTATGACTGCCTATCTCGTTTCCTGAGGTGCTAAAATGTCAGGGAAGTAAAAAATCCCCCCAAATAACCCTATTTTGGAAAGTAGACACCCTAAGGAAATTGCTAAGAGGCATGTTTAGCCCATTGAATATTTTATTTTTTTGTCCCGAAGTGATTGAATAATGACAAAAAAAAAAAAAATGTTTACAAAAAGTTGTCACTAAATTATATATTTCTCACACATGCCATGGGCACGGGGATACCACATGTGTGGGACTTTTTGGGAGCCTATCCGTGTACGGGACCCCGAAAACCAAGCACCGCCTTCAGGATTTCTAAGGGCGTAAATTTTTGATTTCACTCCACACTACCTATCACTACCTATCACAGTTGAGTCCATGGAATATTTTTTATATTTTGCCACAAGTTGCGGGAAAATTACAAACTTTTATTTTTTTTATTTTTCACAAAGTTGTCACTAAATGATATATTGCTCAAAGATGCCATAGGCATATGTGGAATTACACCCCAAAAGTCCAATTGCAGCGAGAACCTTTCTTTTGGTATTGAGTAAAAGCCATGCTAAAAATGTCAGTTCCCACTCATACACAGCAATCAATAGAAACCAGCTAAAACTGACCTTAACTGCTGTCAGACTAGTAAAAGCTACATTCTGTGAGGTTGCTACACATATATTTGATTAATATTCTTTGGATATTTAAATACGTATGTATGAGGAACAAAAGAGGAAGTTGATATTAATGTCTCACTGTGTGTGAATTTGTAGCACTGTGTACGCACTACCAGTGTGTAGAGCACAGTAATAATTCCCGTCATCTGCTTCCTGTACATTACTGATAGACAAAACACTTGAGCCTCCTTGGATGGATCCAGTAAAACGTTCAGAGGTTCCTGGGGGTTTTATATTATGATTACTGGCTCCATCACTACTTGTTAATCCTTTAGGAACACTCCCAGGTGCCTGATATATCCAGCACGGCCAGTTACCACCAGCTACCGAGCCATCACTACGACCACAGGACAAAATTACATTACCACCAAGAGGCGCGGTTATTGTGGCTTCCTGGATGACCGTAAAAGCCACAGAATCTGCAACAAAATGAGAGAATGATGATAATAGAAAAAAAAAAAAAATAGCATATTTATATTTAGTAATCTTAATGTATAAAACATGAATTACATGAAAAATAAGTGATGAAAGTGAAGACAGTCCAGAACATGATCATGGTGATGAGGAATCACTTTGACAGAACAGAGTTTAGTTGACTCCTTCTCATTCTCATAGTTATATCCTGTATATAAACCACACCTTTCTATGCAAAGTGTCTCAGAGTCATTTGCCATCAGCAGCCTCCACCTACTTTATATCTACTGATAACATCTTTACATTATCATGTACTAATTAAAAAATGATACCTGTTTTTTTATCTACAACATATATTATTATTTAAGTGCCGTAAATACTGAGTTCTCTCTGAATTAAAAAAAAATATTCTGTAATATGTGTTTACTATCAAATAATTTTTACTTGCTTGATTTATATGTAAATATGTAATGTCTAAAAAAAGAGAGGGGAAAGCATCACTCTAGCACTAAAACAATTGCAGAAAATAAAGGTTATTACAATTTTAGGACCCTTTCACACCAACAAAGCTAAAACAGCTGCGCGCACTAAAGTAAAGAATGCCAATGTGCTTGTAATGGGTAGCTGGGTAATGATTTACCTTTCCTCCATGTTTTCCTATTAACTCGTTGGGCATCTAGTCTGGGTCAAATGAGAAGACTATCCCCCGTGGGTACTTCTGGGCTATGCTAGGTATCTGTATGAGGATCACTCTGCTTTACACATGTCTGCTCCCTTTGCTATGGGAAACAGACCGTACAGAACAGGACTCCCTCACTGCTAGAGGCTGTCCCACCTGACATAGGTACATGCTACTGACATGCTGCTTCGGCTGACTGTAAACTTTCATTGCCCATGGCAACCACATGTAGTACTGTACCAGGATGACTCTTTAGGTGCTGACTTTTCATACCCCAATGTGCCTAGTGACCTACAGCGGGAGACCAAGTGCTAAAGGTGGGTACTACAGGTCTCAGCAGCCCCTTGCATCTTGGCAGGCTGTTCTCAGCAGGCAATCCCCAGTGATGACAGCTGAACAAAAAGGTAGCTGAAAGAGAGATGAGCAGCCTCCCCTGCCTCTTCAGCTGTTAGCCTGTCCTCCTCCCATGTGGCTGGTCTCTCTGTGCAGAGACTCCCTCCTGAATTTAAAATGTTACTAAGCCCACAACAGTAAAATCAATCTGTATGTAGTAAAGCGTGCTTGTTATACTCACTGTTGAACCTAAGGTGTTAAATCTCTTCATTGTGTAAAAAGGATGTTTGATCCTGTCTGCTCTGATTCTCCCCTTCTTCCACTGTCCCCAATCTATCTCCTGATAAGACAGAGCCTTTGGAGTCACTCAGCACATGTTTAGTTTGGTGTAGTTTGGTGTGTATTACGAGAGCTTTTTTTTTTTTTTGGTGGGTGCATGTGATCAGCACAGGGCCAATCAGCACTGTCCAGACAGAGGGTCAGGGGTCCTGCAGCCACACAGGACAGTCAGAGTAAAATGAAAACTCCTACTACAAGCTTTAACCAGACACTGATAGAATTTATAAGACTGCTTTAAACTGCTGATGAGAAAAGGTATTTAGCCTTTTATATTTACTAAAATAATTGCATTTCCATGTTCTGTGTACTGTGAGAGACCAGATATAGTGAATGCAGAGTCCTGGGTTTAGTAACACTTTAAGTGAAAAGACCAGGAAACTGGTTAATGCCTTCCCTCCCAGCCTTTTTTCTTCTTTTTTTTTTAACTAAAAAGTCAAAAGGACATTTTGTTCACCTTCATGCATTGTAGCACATCCATATCCACGTCTTTACGGATCAGCCCCATCTCCATTTGCATGTCATCAATCTTACCCGTAAGCTTCGTTTGGCAGGTGCTAATGGCTTGCATCAGGGCCGTGAAGTTATCTTGGTCATGTATCGCAGGGTCAGCTACCTCGGTCTGCAACGCCATATTGGACAGCGTGCAGGCCCGAGTCCCCTCGCCACGAGGTTGTGTGCGCTGTGTGGAGGCTTTCGGGTGTGCCGCCGACTTGCGCTTGTAGGGCATACCAGTCCAGGGAGTCTCAGGCAGGGTTTTGATGACTTCAAATGCGTAAATGTCCGCAGGGAATCAGGATTTTGGCAGGCAGGATAGCGGAGCTCTCACACTATGCCTCCGCTCCGGTCGCCATCTTGGACACGCCCCAACTTGATTCATGTTTATTGCACGTTAGCAGCGTTTAATTTACACTGCAATTTGTAGCACTTATTTATATAAGTATCTATTTACTACGTATATTTTTTAATTTTTGATTTTTAGCGCAGCCTTTTTTTCTTAATTATTTATTTATATATATATATATATATATATATATATATATATATATATATATATATATATATATATCCTTTCCTTTTGTTGTGGGGCCCTTTATTACGATCCCGCAACTAGACCCTTTCACATGTTTTGCACTGTATTGGGGCCCCCCAGGGTGGCAGAAATTAAGAGGTATGTCACCAGCACACCAGGAAAATATAAGGGTCCAAAGCAGTGGGAGAACTACCAGGGTTGCAAAGGTTGTACTTGCGACCGGGCCTTGGTGTTCTGCCAATGTGGGGGTTCCCCAGCCTTCTCTTGCTGTCCTACCCCTGCTATTGACAGCCCTGGTCTGGAGTCTGTCTCCTTGGCAGCGGTGGCAGTCTATTAGGACCTAGCAGGGACAGGACAGCAACAATGGTAGTTCTGCCACTGGTCCACAGTGGGAGGATTCCCCCATCCACCTGGAAAGTGTAGATGGGGGGATTGGAACATTCCTTTTTTTTTTTTTTCAACCTAAAAGTTAAATGAAAAAATTGATCAATGTATGGTCTGCCTAAGAGCTAAGACCAGCCACAGATATTATATTTAAATATTTAAACCATTAATGGACAGGCTGAATGTACCAAGTTGATCGATTAAATTGGGTACAACCAGCTCTGTCAGATTCTCTTATGATTATGGCTAGCGGTTGCTATATCTGCTAGTGATCGCTATTAGTCGGGAGAATACAATTGCTCAGCGGGAGGGATTCCCCTATCAGCACTGACTGTACTGATCTGTGGAAGCAGGAAAGAAATTTGCACCATCTACCCTTCGCTCGATTGGTGTCAGCTGGTCAGCTGACTAAATTTTTCAATGTCCGCCCCACCTCCCTACATTCTCTCTCTCTGGATAGGTGGGGCGGGATGGGGCGGTCCAGACAGTCTCTCTAAAGTCTCAGCCTCTTCTTAGCTCAGCGGGCGAAAGCCCCCCTCCCCGGGCGGTAGATGTAATTGCGGTAACACCGCCCAAGTAATGGGAACGGCATTACCATGAGGGGAAGAGTAATCAGTTAGATTACTCGTTACCTTCTAAAGTAACTGCGTTAAGTAACTCTGTTTATTTTAACTCAGTTACTTACATTACTGGAGGGGTTTTTGTATGTGTTCGCTGGGCTGTGTAAGAGTGTCACAGACACTCTTAAGCCCCATACACACGGTCAGACAATCCGCGGACCAGGTCGGTCGGATCCTGTCCGTCATACTTTGTCTGATGTTGGTTTTGCGTACACACGGTCGGACAAAGTTGTCGGAAAATCCGATCATTCTGAACGTGGTGACGTTTGTTGCCTACGACGGGACTACGTAGAGGCTAGTAGCCAATAGCTTTGGTCTTGTAATGTGATGTGAGCATGCGTAGCACTTTGTCCGGTCGGACAACCGTACACACGATCGGATTTGGTGTGATCGGACCGTGTTGTCGGCAAAACTTTCCAGCAGGACATAAGACTTTGTCCGTCGGACAATCCGACGTACACTGTCCGATGGTGCATACACACGGTCTGATTTTTCAACAACATTGTCCGATCGGACAGAATCCATGAAAAAGTCCGACCGTGTGTATGGGGCTTTACAGAGCTGCAGCGACCAGTCTCAGAATTTACAGGCTGATTCTTCTGTCCTACGGACGGAAGAAATGAGTCTGTTTTTTCACTGACATTTAGATAATGGGAGGTTCCCCCCCCCCCAGTGCTGGTGGAGTCCTTCCTGAAGTCGCTCTCCTCCCTGCCAATGAGGATGCAGGGAGAGGGAGCAGATCGGGCGACCGTGGCTATGCGAGGGGCTCTCGTATTATGCATTCAGCATTGCACAGTGTCAGCGAGCAGAGGGAGGGGGAGAAATCCCCTGCAGGAGCTGTCAGGACACTCTGGCTCTCAGGAGAGCCTGTATCCACTCGGCAGCGACCCGAGCAAGGGCACCCACTACATATAGAAACAAAAATGTGTTTTAACTGGGGGGGCACATGGTGGGGCACAGCATAATTTTTTTGGGGGGGCCAGGGCCCCCTCTGGCCCCCCTTTAGTGACGCTACTGCCCATAGACTCTTATTAGTATTTACTCTCTAGGTGTCTGAAGAGACTATTTAATCTAGCTAAGTCCTGAGCTACTTTTCATCCAATCCCTTTGCCTTGTATCTATACAGATGAGGATTGAATATGCTCCATATTTGTGACTGTTTATCCTCAGCCCTATCTGGTGATGCATCTGGATATCTAATTGCTGCAGACTTTAAAGCGGTGTTCCACCCCAAAAAGAATTAAAAGCCAGCAGCTACACATACTGCAGCTGCTGGTTTTTAACAATAGGACACTTACCTATCCTGGAGTCCAGCGATGTCGGCACCGCAGCTGATGTTTCCATCAGCTGTCAGATTCTGCCACCACCATTGTGAGTAAGGGTACCCGTGGTGTAGCCTTTACGGCTTCACACCGGGAACACTACTGAACTTGCACGAGGCTCCGCTCCTCTCTCCTACTGGCCCGGCGACAGGGAGAGGAGGAGGGAGCCCCGCGGTGATGTGACGGCCGCGGCCTGGATTCACAGAAATGGAAACAGGATACATGTCAAAGACAGGTATCCTGTCCCCCCTCCCCCTGAAAGGTGCCAATTATGGCACCGGGAGGGGGAGAGGAGAAAAATGAGCGGAAGTTCCACTTTTGGGTGGAACTCCGCTTTAAGGGGCCAGAATACCTTACCACTTATTAGTATATGACAATGGCCACATTCCCTCTTGCAGGCAGCCTTATGATGATATACTAGACAATTGTGTGACTCTGTATGTGTGTGCACTGTGTGATCGCAGCTGCGTCTATCCAAGACAACATTGTCTTTTTAAATGTTCACCTAGGTGGAGGTTTTGTTGGAGTTTTTTAACCCAGTGTTTTTTGTATTCTTAAATTTTGAATAAAAGTATCCTGTGATTAAGCTGCACGGTCCTGCTGTGACTTCTTTATCTGGGGTCCTTCACCCAAATTCTTCATGCTTGTTTCTGGGTCACTGGGATCACACCGTCAAGTTAAGGTGAGTTAGCAATCATTTGGGACGCAGTGATCATGGCTATACTAGCCTCACAATGTTCAATAAACTAGTGAGATATTGGCAATATGTTTTTTTTCTTTTTTAAAGTGTGAATGGAACCTAAGGTTGGAGCCAGTAAGTGGGGACCAGCTATCTGCTACCATGATGTGTCTGCGCCCATATATCCTTGAAAGGCTGAGCTGCTGTTGACCTTTTGTGTGTGTGTGGGGGGGGGAGGTGTAGCAGGGGGGACCCAACGCTGGGTATCTGTGCCATACCAAGGACCTTGGGACTGAGTCACTAAGTGTTATTTGGCCACATTGGAACCCAAAGGGACCTACTACTGTGTGGGGCTACTGCCTGGGTGAGCCAGTCAGGAACAGGTCATGAGGCCTGAGAATTGCGGAGCCTGCTGATTGCCAAGCGGTTGGGACCGAAGTAGTCACCTGTCAGGAGTGATGTGCTGAACTACACATCTTAACCATGTGTCACGTGCATAGTCAACACCATAGAGACTACTTTTATCCAACTACATACTGTACATCACTAAAACTCTTAAAAGGACAGTGCATCGCTTAAGGAAGAACCCCACCAAAAGCCTGCCAATGTTAACTATTAGGCTGTTGTTCTGTGTGTTAGGGAATGCCTGAACGATTAATTTGAGTTAATTTTATCCAATGTAGAATTCTTTAAGAACACAACCGGGTTCAATGTGAATATGGACTGGGCTATTGACAATAAATATGTATTTATTGAATAAGTCAAATTCACACCATAAATAGTTTGAATAATAGGCTGACACAGACATATATACTGTATACCAGTGATGTAAGTAACTGAGTTAAAATAAACTGAGTTACGTAACTCAGTTACTTTAGAGGGTAACCAGTAATCTAACTGATTACTTTTCCCCTCATGGTAACTCAGTTACCATTACTTTGGCTTAGTTACCCCAATTACATCTACCGTCACTAGATGGCAGTAGTGTAATTCCGGTGTCCTGCCAAAAAAGTTCCCCCGCCGGATAAGGACCCCCTGTACTGCGCAGGCGCAGCATTTGCGCAGTACGAAGGACTACGGAGCTTCCGAAAATTGCCGAACCTAAACAGCTCTGAGTGAACTCTACACAGCGCAGGCGCAGTTAACATGTAATTGTACGAGGCGATGCCGCACCCTCATGATGCTCGTGTAACTAAGGGGCGAGTCTAGTATTACTGTAACCAAGGGACGCATTTATTATTATTGTTATATATCGAGCTCTGCCCATTAATTTAACATTCGCCCTCTTCTGTAGCCATCCGCCCCCTTACACGATATAATAATAGACCCGCCCCTTGCTCACACGATATAACAGAACTGCCCCTTGGTTAGAGCAATAATAGAGCAGCTCCTTGGTTACACAATATATAACAATAATAAATGCGCCCCTTGGTTACAGTAATACTAGACCCGCCCCTTAGTTACACGTATAGAATATTTAAAAAAAAAAGTCAGTTACTTTGCTGAGTAACTAATTACTTTTCCAATGTAGTAACTGAGTTACTAACGCAATTACTTTTTGGGAGAAGTAATTTGTAACTTAACTAATTACTTTTTTAAAGTAAGATGACCAACACTGCTGTATACAGTATATCTATGTATAAAATGGATTGATTTCAATAATTAATTTCTCCCCTTAGACAAAATAACTACTGATAACCAATTATCAAACAATAGTCTGCGCTTTACGGAATATAAATGTTACTTCTCAGCAGAATAAGCTTCAAACTATGGCCCAAGAGTACTGGTGGAAGGCATAGGTCTGTGTTTCTGCTTTGCACAGGATTCATGCCCTCCTTACGGACAGAACAGCAATCTGCCTTGTTTACATAGGCAGATCACCGTTCTGCCTGTGTTTTGAACGATCAGTGGGTGATGGCGGACATCAGGTCCACTGATCAGCTCCTGCTGCAGAGAATCACAGTGGAAGCAAGGCTCCGGTGATGCACACTCAAGCCAGATACCTGGAAATGCAGGATCACGTATATATACATGTGGTCCTGCGCAGCGCACCTGCCCTGTAGCAGTAAATGTATTATAGGGCGGTCGGCAACTGGTTAAACTACTTTTACACATACAATGTTTCTAACAATAATAATACAGAATCAAACACACTGGCTATCTAAAGGGATTATCACTTCCCTCTGACATGCAAATGTTTTTAACAATGGTGATTATACATAAATAACCCATATTAATATTTAGAAATCCTTTTTACGGAAATGGGATATTTTGTCAGGATAAATATTTTATAGATACCTTGCAACATTGGGTTATGATTTAAAATCATATATTTATAAAGATGTTCATAATAATTATAGTATTTTGCTAGGTAAAAGAGTTTATAATCCATTGGTTTGTAAGATTAACCAGGTTTATTAATCTGTTGTGTCCACAAGTCTACCTGAACACACTTATGGAACAGGAAGTAAATGGAAATCTCCCCGATGGGACACAGATGAAGAAAAAACCTGACTGGCAGTTATTATGATACTGTCATTGCACCATTGCTTTCCTAAGTGTGCCCCAGGTCTTTCACCACCCTAATTACAGATTGACAGATTTATACCACATGTGGCTCCCGAAGAGTGGCACAAAAGCCATGAAACGCATTGAGCAAAGTAGATGCCGTGTTCAAACCTTCGATTTTTAAGTATCATGCCAACTTTCATTCCTATTTTCTTGTGGTTTTAAGATCACTTCCATAGTTATCATTTTATGATTTTTATTTTATATCTGATGTGCATTAGAGAGTTTGGAGGATATATATTTACAACCATTTGTAACTGTACTGTGGTATCATTCAACGGTGGCGAGACGAACGCTTTAGGAAATAGGGAGAAGCTAATAGAGATGCCGCGGCTTATATGACACAACCGCTCGTATGATACTTTGCTTCTGTAAGTGCAAACTCTCTTTTTACATTAAATTGTTTGAATTGATATACTGCACCATGGGAGTTTTATTTTTTCGTCTCTGAGTGACATTAGAACATCGGCTGGTCCGGATACCTATACATTTTGGGGAGACTGCTAATTCCCTGTGCTGGGTGAGACTGTTAACAGCAGTCACGGCTTTGTGGTAAGCAAGCTACTTCACACTTAAGTGTTGACCTGAACACACGTTTGATTTGCTTTGGGAAGATTGATGTCAAAAACTTTTTTTTTCTCCTGCAATTCATATTTTATCCACTGGAGGCTAATTTTGCATGGACTTTCTCATTGATCACTATGGGACGTTGCTTTAGTTTTCTTTTAAAAAAAAAATTTTTTTGAATATTTCTTTTTTTGCAAATTTTTTGGGGGAAGTCATTTTCTCTTTATTTACTGATTGTTTATTATATATGATTCTATTTTTTATTTTGTTATCACAATTATTTTTATATCACTATTAGTGCTGCACTCACTCTGTTATTATATTCTCTTGTAAGTTTTTGGTATTGAACTTTAGGTGCTGGCTGCTTTCACTCAAATATTCACTTTAGTTGTTGAATATTATCCAGCGCAGCGTTAGCTCTTGGGCTTTCTTTTTTATAAAATGTATGGCATTGTAATTTTATTAAAATGTCCTAAAACATATACAACATTTCTAAAAATGTTCTGCTGGTCCTTAATCCTGGGTTCAGACTAGTGCGGTGCGAATTGAAGGCCCTGGGTCACTGCGCAGTGAAACGTCGGCTGTTCTGCGGATTGTCCGCGTTTTAGGTGCGAATCAGCTGCTAGCTTAAATTCGCAACTCATTGTACTACTTCTGAGGGTAAAATCCACGCCAAATTTTTATTTTAAAAAATGGCATGGGTTCCCCCTCCAGAGGCATACCAGGCCCTAAGGTCTGGTATGGATTTTAAGGGTACCCCCTACGCCGAAAAAACGGCGTGGGGGTCCCCCCAAAATCCATACCAGACCCTTATCCGAGCACGTAGAATGGCAGGTCAGGAAAGGGAGTGGGGACGAGCGAGCGCCCCCCTCCTCCTGCACCATACCAGGCCGCAAGCCCTCAACATGGGGGGTTGGTGCTTTGGGGAAGGGGGCGCCCTGCGGCCCCCCACCCCAAAGAACCTTGTCCCCATGTTGATGAGGACAAGGGCCTCTTCCCGACAACCCTGGCCATTGGTTGTCGGGGTCTGCGGGCGGGGGGCTTATCAGAATCCGGGAGCCCCCTTTAATAACGGGGCCCCCAGATCCCGGCCCCCCCACCCTATGTGAATGAGTATGGGGTCTGATGTACCCCTACCCATTCACCTAAGGTGTAAAAGTGTAAATAAAAAAAAACACACGATTTTGAAAAATATTTTATTGCACTGCTCCGGGGGTCTTCTTCCGTCTTGGGGGGTCTTCTCGCTGGACTCCTCCACTCTCTTACCTAGCTCTTTTACCGAGCGGAGGAGCACGGCTTTCTTCTTCGTCGCCGCCGTCTGGGGGTCTCGTTCCGCCTTCGGGGGTCCTCTTGGGGTCTTCCAGGGTCTCTTCTGTTCTTGCCGCTGTCGTCGCCTTCTGCGCCGCCGCCGCCGCCTTATTCTTCTTCAGATGTTGACTCGTCGCTCTCTCTGGCCGGAATGGCATAGACGCGCTGTGTTGTGACTTATATAGGGACAAGGGGGCAGGGTCACATGCTCATGTCACATGGTGACCCCGCCCCCCTATGATGTCACAGTCCCGGAGGATGCTGGGACTGTGACATCATTATTAAAGGGGCTCCCAGATTCCGATAAGCCCCCCGCTCGCAGACCCCGACAACCAACGGCCAGGGTTGTCGGGAAGAGGCCCTTGTCCTCATCAACATGGGGACAAGGTGCTTTGGGGTGGGGGTGGGGGGGCAGCAATGCGCATGCACCGGACATATGTGAACATGCCTCATTGAAAACAATGGGTTTTGAAATGTCCTGCGAATTTGCAGTGTTTTCCACCGCTGCAAATTCGCAATAGTGTGAACCCAGGCAGGAAGTCCAATTGCAGCGAGAACCTTTCTTTTGGTATTGAGTAAAAGCCATGTTAAAAATTTCAGTTCCCACTTCTGTATTATTTGGTCATAATTTGCACTACTTTAATAAGAAATGGTTTATTAGCTTAGGCTACTTCAGTAGAACATCAGCAATACACATAAATCAATAGAAACCAGCTAAAACTGACCCTAACTGCTGTCAGACTAGTAAAAGCTACATTCTGTGAGGTTGCTACACATATATTTGATTAATATTCTTTGGATATTTAAATACTTATGTATGTGGAACAAAAGAGGAAGTTTATATTAATGTCTCACTGTGTGTGAATTTGTAGCACTGTGTACTGTGTACCAGCCCATAGAGCACAGTAATAATTCCCGTCATCTGCATCCTGTACATTACTGATAGACAAAACACTTGAGCCTCCTTGGATGGATCCAGTAAAACGTTCAGAGGTTCCTGGGGGTTTTATATTATGATTACTGGCTCCATTACTACCTGTTAATCCTATAGGAACACTCCCAGGTGCCTGATATACCCAGCACGGCCAGTTACCACCAGCTACCGAGCCATCACTACGACCACAGGACAAAATTACATTACCACCAAGAGACACGGTTATTGTGGCTTCCTGGATGACAGTAAACTGAGCCACAGAATCTGCAACAAAATGAGAGAGTGATGATAATAGGAAAATAAAACCTAGTATATTTACATTTAGTAATCTTAAAGTATAAAACATGAATTACATGAAAAATAAGTGATGAAAGTGAAGACAGTCCAGAACATGATCATGGTGATGAGGAATCACTTTGACAGAACAGAGTTTAGTTGAATCCTTCTCATTCTCATAGTTATATCCTGTATATAAACCACACCTTTCTATGCAAAGTGTCTCAGAGTCATTTGCCATCAGCAGCCTCCACCTACTATATATCTACTGATAAAAATCATTACATTATCGTGTGGTAAATAAAAAATTATGCCTGTTTTTTTATCTACAACATATATTATTATTTAAGTGCCGTAATTACTGAGTTCTCTCTGAATTAAAAAAAAAAATCTGTGATATGCTTTTACTATCAAATAATTTTTACTTGCTTGATTTATATGTAAATATGTAATGTCTAAAAAAAGTGAGGCGAAAGCATCACTCTAGCACTGAAACAATTGCAGAAAATAAAGGTTATTACAATTTTAGGACCCTTTCACACCAACAAAGCTAAAACAGCTGCGCGCACTAAAGTAAAGAATGCCAATGTGCTTGTAATGGGTAGCTGGGTAATGATTTACCTTTCCTCCATGTTTTCCTATTAACTCGTTGGGCATCTAGTCTGGGTCAAATGAGAAGACTATCCCCCGTGGGTACTTCTGGGCTATGCTAGGTATCTGTATGAGGATCACTCTGCTTTACACATGTCTGCTCCCTTTGCTATGGGAAACAGACCGTACAGAACAGGACTCCCTCACTGCTAGAGGCTGTCCCACCTGACATAGGTACATGCTACTGACATGCTGCTTCGGCTGACTGTAAACTTTCATTGCCCATGGCAACCACATGTAGTACTGTACCAGGATGACTCTTTAGGTGCTGACTCTTCATACCCCAATGTGCCTAGTGACCTACAGCGGGAGACCAAGCGCTAAAGGTGGGTACTACAGGTCTCAGCAGTAGGGTGCCCACGTGTCCCGGATTGCCCGGGACAGTCCCGCAATTAGCAGGTCTGTCCCGGGTCCCGGGCACCTTCATTCCGGGACAATACAATGTCCCGGAATGAAACTGACAAAGGAGCAAAATCCTGCTATCGCCATGATGCTGGCTCTGCCTCCCCACCTCCACCTGAGACTCTTCTCTACTTCTGCTGGCTAGGCCACTGGATGCTAGAGCCAACTGGCGTTTATCAACCAATGACGTCACGACTGTGACTGCCAGCTTTCAAAGCGGAGGGGAGTTAATTTCCTCCTCCTCCGCGCCCAGTGCTCTCAACGGGCCAGCTCCACCTCCACCACGGACGGCGGCAAGTATAACGCTGCATCTGGTGGCAGGTGACAGTGGCAAGCTGTGTCTGGTGGCAAGTGACAAGCTCAGGGTTCCCACTGATTCTGCATTAAGGTGAGTTGAACAATTTCATTATATATTACAATGTAGTCATAGAAATAATGTGATTTCGTCATCCTGACACCATATCAAGCATGGTGTTGGGATGATTTAATTGCTAACACCAGCCATTCGCACAACAAATCCCCCACACCCGAATTTCCTGTTAACCCCAAGGTCCTTGTCAAAATTTTCTTCCACAAAACCGGTCCCCCATGCTAAAGTGACATCACTTCTTACTAGCGCTCTATGATAGAGATAGTCGCACAGGAGGGAAAGGAGTGACCCATTCCATCGTCGGCGATGGTTTTGAAATCAGCTTTTTTTGGGAAAAGGGTGGGTGTGTCCCTGAATGGCATTCTGGAAATGTGGTCACCCTACTCAGCAGCCCCTTGCATCTTGGCAGGCTGTTCTCAGCAGGCAATCCCCAGTGATGACAGCTGAACAAAAAGGTAGCTGAAAGAGAGATGAGCAGCCTCCCCTGCCTCTTCAGCTGTTAGCCTGTCCTCCTCCCATGTGGCTGGTCTCTCTGTGCAGAGCCTCCCTCCTGAATTTAAAATGTTACTAAGCCCACAACAGTAAAATCAATCTGTATGTAGTAAAGTGTGCTTGTTATACTCACTGTTGAACCTAAGGTGTTAAATCTCTTCATTGTGTAAAAAGGATGTTTGATCCTGTCTGCTTTGATTGTTCCCTTCTTCCACTGTCCCCAATCTATCTCCTGATAAGACAGAGCCTTTGGAGTCACTCAGCACATGTTTAGTTTGGTGTAGTTTGGTGTGTATTACGAGAGCTTTTTTTTTTTTGTGGGTGCATGTGATCAGCACAGGGCCAATCAGCACTGTCCAGACAGAGGGTCAGGGGTCCTGCAGCCACACAGGACAGTCAGAGTAAAATGAAAACTCCTACTACAAGCTTTAACCAGACACTGATAGAATTTATAAGACTGCTTTAAACTGCTGATGAGAAAAGGTATTTAGCCTTTTATATTTACTAAAATAATTGCATTTCCATGTTCTGTGTACTGTGAGAGACCAGATATAGTGAATGCAGAGTCCTGGGTTTAGTAACACTTTAAGTGAAAAGACCAGGAAACTGGTTTATCCCTTCCCTCCCAGACTTTTTTCTTCTTTTTTTATAACTATAAAGTCAAAATGACATTTTGTTCACCTTCATGCATTGTAGCACATCCATATCCATGTCTTTACGGATCAGCCCCATTTCCATTTGCATGGCATCAATCTTACCCGTAAGCTTCGTTTGGCAGGTGCTAATGGCTTGCATCAGGGCCGTGAAGTTATCTTGGTCATGTATCGCAGGGTCAGCTTCCTCGGTCTGCAACGCCATATTGGACAGCGTGCAGGCCCGAGTCCCCTCGCCATGAGGTTGTGTGCGCTATGTGGAGGCTTTCGGGTGTGCCGCCGACTTGCGCTTGTAGGGCATACCAGTCCAGGGAGTCTCAGGCAGGGTTTTGATGACTTCAAATGCATAAATGTCCGCAGGGAATCAGGATTTTGGCAGGCAGGATAGCGGAGCTTTCACACTATGCCTCCGCTCCGGTCGCCATCTTGGACACGCCCCAACTTGATTCATGTTTATTGCACGTTAGCAGCGTTTAATTTACACTGCAATTTGTAGCACTTATTTATATAAGTATCTATTTACTACGTATATTTTTGAATTTTTGATTTTTAGCGCAGCCTTTTTTTCTTAATTATATATATATATATATATATATATATATATATATATATCTTTTCCTTTTGTTGTGGGGCCCTTTATTACGATCCCGCAACTAGACCCTTTCACATGTTTTGCACTGTATTGGGGCCCCCCAGGGTGGCAGAAATTAAGAGGTATGTCACCAGCACACCAGGAAAATATAAGGGTCCAAAGCAGTGGGAGAACTACCAGGGTTGCAAAGGTTGTACTTGCGACCGGGCCTTGGTGTTCTGCCAATGTGGGGGTTCCCCAGCCTTCTCTTGCTGTCCTGCCACTGCTATTGACAGCCCTGGTCTGGAGTCTGTCTCCTTGGCAGCGGTGGCAGTCTATTAGGACCTAGCAGGGACAGGACAGCAACAATGGTACTTCTGCCACTGGTCCACAGTGGGAGGATTCCCCCATCCACCTGGAAAGTGTAGATGGGGGATTGGAACATTCCTTTTTTTTTAAATGAAAAAATTGATCAATGTATGGTCTGCCTAAGAGCTAAGACCAGCCACAGATATTGCATATATTACATTTAAATATTTAAACCATTAATGGACAGGCTGAATGTACCAAGTCGATCGATCAAATTGGGTACAACCAGCTCTGTCAGATTCTCTTATGATTATGACTAGCGGTTGCTATATCTGCTAGTGATCGCTATTAGTCGGGAGAATACAATTGCTCAGCGGGAGGGATTCCCCTATCAGCACTGACTGTACTGATCTGTGGATGCAGGAAAGAAATTTGCACCATCTACCCTTCGCTCGATTGGTGTCAGCTGGTCAGCTGACTTAATTTTTCAATGTCCGCCCCACCTCCCTACATTCTCTCTCTCTGGATAGGTGGGGCGGGATGGGGCGGTCCAGACAGTCTCTCTAAAGTCTCAGCCTCTTCTCAGCTCAGCGGGCGAAAGCCCCCCTCCCCGGTCGGTAGATGTAATTGCAGTAACAACGCCCAAGTAATGGGAACGGCATTACCATGAGGGGAAGAGTAATCAGTTAGATTACTCGTTACCTTCTAAAGCAGGGGTCTTCAAACTACGGCCCTCCAGTTGTTCAGGAACTACATTTCCCATCATGCCTAGTCATGTCTGTGAATGTCAGAGTTTTACAATGCCTCATGGGATTTGTAGTTCTGCAACAGCTGGAGGGCCGTAGTTTGAGGATCCCTGTTCTAAAGTAACTGCGTTAAGTAACTCTGTTTATTTTAACTCAGTTACTTACATTACTGGAGGGGTTTTTGTATGTGTTCGCTGGGCTGTGTAAGAGTGTCACAGACACTCTTACAGAGCTGCAGCGACCAGTCTCAGAATTTACAGGCTGATTCTTCTGTCCTTCGGACGGAAGAAATGAGTCTGTTTTTTCACTGACATTTAGATAATGGGAGGCTCCCCCCCCCCCCCCCCCAGTGCTGGTGGAGTCCTTCCTGAAGTCGCTCTCCTCCCTGCCAATGAGGATGCAGGGAGAGGGAGCAGATCGGGCGACCGTGGCTATGCGAGGGGCTCTCGTATTATGCATTCAGCATTGCACAGTGTCAGCAAGCAGAGGGAGGGGGAGAAATCCCCCGCAGGAGCTGTCAGGACACTCTGGCTCTCAGGAGAGCCTGTATCCACTCGGCAGCGACCCGAGCAAGGGCACCCACTACATATAGAAACAAAAATGTGTTTTAACTGGGGGGGCACATGGTGGGGCACAGCATAATTTGGGGGGGGGGGGGGGGCAGGGCCCCCTCTGGCCCCCCTTTAGTGACGCTACTGCCCATAGACTCTTATTAGTATTTACTCTCTAGGTGTCTGAAGAGACTATTTAATCTAGCTAAGTCCTGAGCTACTTTTCATCCAATCCCTTTGCCTTGTATCTATCCAGATGAGGATTGAATATGCTCCATATTTGTGACTGTTTATCCTCAGCCCTATCTGGTGATGCATCTGGATATCTAATTGCTGCAGACTTTAAAGCGGTGTTCCACCCTAAAAAAAATTAAAAGCCAGCAGCTACACATACTGCAGCTGCTGGTTTTTAACAATAGGACACTTACCTATCCTGGAGTCCAGCGATGTCGGCACCGCAGCTGATGTTTCCATCAGCTGTCAGATTCTGCCACCACCATTGTGGGTAAGGGTACCCGTGGTGTAGCCTTACGGCTTCACACCGGGAACACTACTGAACTTGCACGAGGCTCCGCTCCTCTCTCCTACTGGCCCGGCGACAGGGAGAGGAGGAGGGAGCCCCGCGGTGATGTGACGGCCCGCAGCCTGGATTCACAGAAATGGAAACAGGATACATGTCAAAGACAGGTATCCTGTCCCCCCTCCCCCTGAAAGGTGCCAATTATGGCACCGGGAGGGGGAGAGGATAAAAATGAGCGGAAGTTCCACTTTTGGGTGGAACTCCGCTTTAAGGGGCCAGAATACCTTACCACATAGTATATGACAATGGCCACATTCCCTCTTGCAGGCAGCCTTATGATGATATACTAGACAATTGTGTGACTCTGTATGTGTGTGCACTGTGTGATCGCAGCTGCGTCTATCCAAGACAACATTGTCTTTTTAAATGTTCACCTAGGTGGAGGTTTTGTTGGAGTTTTTTAACCCAGTGTTTTTTGTATTCTTAAATTTTGAATAAAAGTATCCTGTGATTAAGCTGCAAGGTCCTGCTGTGACTTCCTTATCTGGGGTCCTTCACCCAAATTCTTCATGCTTGTTTCTGGGTCACTGGGATCACACCGTCAAGTTAAGGTGAGTTAGCAATCATTTGGGACGCAGTGATCATGGCTATACTAGCCTCACAATGTTCAATAAACTAGTGAGATATTGGCAATATGTTTTTTTTTTTCTTTTTTAAAGTGTGAATGGAACCTAAGGTTGGAGCCAGTAAGTGGGGACCAGCTATCTGCTACCAGGATGTGTCTGCGCCCATATATCCTTGAAAGGCTGAGCTGCTGTTGACCTTTTGTGTGTGTGTGGGGGGGGGGAGGTGTAGCAGGGGGGACCCAAAGCTGGGTATCTGTGTCATACCAAGGACCTTGGGACTGAGTCACTAAGTGTTATTTGGCCACATTGGAACCCAAAGGGACCTACTACTGTGTGGGGCTACTGCCTGGGTGAGCCAGTCAGGAACAGGTCATGAGGCCTGAGAATTGCGGAGCCTGCTGATTGCCGGAGTAGTCACCTGTCAGGAGTGATGTGCTGAACTACACATCTTAACCATGTGTCACGTGCATAGTCAACACCATAGAGACTACTTTTATCCAACTACATACTGTACATCACTAAAACTCTTAAAAGGACAGTGCATCGCTTAAGGAAGAACCCCACCAAAAGCCTGCCAATGTTAACTATTAGGCTGTTGCTCTGTGTGTTAGGGAATGCCTGAACGATTCATTTGAGTTCATTTTATCCAATGTAGAATTCTTAAGAACACAACCGGGATCAATGTGAATATGGACTGGGCTATTGACAATAAATATGTATTTATTGAATAAGTCAAATTCACACCATAAATAGTTTGAATAATAGGCTGACACAGACATATATACTGTATACAGTATATCTATGTATAAAATGGATTGATTTCAATAATTAATTTCTCCCCTTAGACAAAATAACTACTGATAACCAATTATCAAACAATAGTCTGCGATTTACGGAATACAAATGTTATTTCTCTGCAGAAGGAATGAGCTTCAAACTATGGACCCATAGTACTGGTGGAAGGCATAGGTCTGTGTTTCTGCTTTGCACAGGATTCATGCCCTCCTTACGGACAGAACAGCAATCTGCCTTGTTTACATAGGCAGATTGCCGTTCTGCCTGTGTTTTGAACGATCAGTGGGTGATGGCGGACAGCAGGTCCACGGGACCCACTGATCAGCTCCTGCTGCAGAGAATCACAGTGGAAGCAAGGCTCCGGTGGTGCACACTCAAGCCAGATACCTGGAAATGCAGGATCACGTATATATATATGTGGTCCTGCGCAGCGCACCTGCCCTGTAGCAGTAAATGTATTATAGGGCGGTCGGCAACTGGTTAAACTACTTTTACACATACGATGTTTCTAACAATAATGATACAGAATCAAACACACTGGTTATCTAATGGGATTATCACTTCCCTCTGACATGCAAATGTTTTTAACAATGGTGTTTATACATAAATAACCCATATTAATATTTAGAAATCCTTTTTACGGAAATGGGATATTTTGTCAGGATAAATATTTTATAGATACCTTGCAACATTGGGTTATGATTTAAAATCATATATTTATAAAGATGTTCATAATAATTATAGTATTTTGCTAGGTAAAAGAGTTTATAATCCATTGGTTTGTAAGATTAACCAGGTTTATTAATCTGTTGTGTCCACAAGTCTACCTGCACACACTCATGGAACAGGAAGTAAATGGAAATCTCCCCGATGGGACACAGATGAAGAAAACCTGACTGGCAGTTATTATGATACTGTCATTGCACCATTGCTTTCCTAAGTGTGCCCCAGGTCTTTCACCACCCTAATTACAGATTGACAGATTTATACCACATGTGGCTCCTGAAAAGTGGCACAAAAACCATGAAACGCGTTGAGCCAAGTAGATGCCGTGTTCAAACCTTCGATGTATTTTTAAGTATCATGCCAACTTTCATTCCTATTTTCTTGTGGTTTTAAGATCACTTCCATAATTATCATTTTATGATTTTTATTTTATATCTGATGTGCATTAGAGAGTTTGGAGGATATATATTTACAACCATTTGTAACTGTACTGTGGTATCATTCAACAGGGGTGAGACGAACGCTTTAGGAAATAGGGAGAAGCTAATAGAGACACGGCAGCTTATATGATACAACCGCTCGTATGATACTTCGCTCCTGTAAGTGCAAACTCTCTTTTTACATTAAATTGTTTCAATTGATATACTGCACCATGGGAGTTTTATTTTTTTTATCTCTGAGTGACATTAGAACATCGGCTGGTCCGGATACCTATAAGTTTTGGGGAGACTGCTAATTCCCTGTGCTGGGCGAGACTGTTAACAGCAGTCATGACTTTGTGATAAACAAGCTACTTCACACTTGGGTGTTGACCTGAACACACGTTTGATTTGCTTTGGGAAGATTGGTGTCAAAAACTTTATTTTTTTCCTCCTGCAATTCATCTTTTGTCCACTGGAGGCTAATTTTGCACGGACTTTCTCATTGATCACTATGGGACGTTGCTTTCGTTTTTCTTTTATAAAAATTTTTTTTTTTAATATTTTGGCTTTTTTTGCAAATTTTTGGGGGGAAGTCATTTTCTCTTTATTTACTGATTGTTTATTATATATGATTCTATTTTTTATTTTGTTATCACAATTATTTTTATATCACTATTAGCGCTGCACTCACTCTGTTATTATATTCTCTTGTAAGTTTTTGGTATTGAACTTTAGGTGCTGGCTGCTTTCACTTATATATATTTTTAAATATTCACTTTAGTTGTTGAATATTATCCAGCGCAGAGTTAGCTCTTGGGCTTTCTTTTTTATAAAATGTATGGCATTGTAATTTTATTAAAATGTCCTAAAACATATACAACATTTTAAAAAATGTTCTGCTGGTCCTTTAAAGTCCAATTGCAGCGAGAACCTTTATTTTGGTATTGAGTAAAAGCCATGTTAAAAATTTCAGTTCCCACTTTTGTATTATTTGGTCATAATTTGTACTACTTTGATAAGAAATGGTTTATTAGCTTAGGCTACTTCAGTAAAACATCAGTAATACACATAAATCAATAGAAACCAGCTAAAACTGACCCTAACTGCTGTCAGACTAGTAAAAGCTACATTCTGTGAGGTTGCTACACATATATTTGATTAATATTCTTTGGATATTTAAATACGTATGTATTAGGAACAAAAGAGGAAGTTTATATTAATGTCTCACTGTGTGTGAATTTGTAGCACTGTGTACTGTGTACCAGCCCATAGAGCACAGTAATAATTCCCGTCATCTGCATCCTTTACATTACTGATAGACAAAACACTTGAGCCTCCTTGGATGGATCCAGTAAAACGTTCAGAGGTTCCTGGGGGTTTTATATTATGATTACTGGCTCCATCACTACCTGTTAATCCTATAGGAACACTCCCAGGTGCCTGATATACCCAGTACGGCCAGTTACCACCAGCTACCGAGCCATCACTACGACCACAGGACATAATGACATTACCACCAAGAGACACGGTTATTGTGGCTTCCTGGATGACCGTAAACTGAGCCACAGAATCTGCAACAAAATGAGAGAATGATGATAATAGGAAAAAAATAAACTAGTATACTTATATTTAGTAATCTTAATGTATAAAACATGAATTACATGAAAAATAAGTGATGAAAGTGAAGACAGTCCAGAACATGATCATGGTGATGAGGAATCACTTTGACAGAACAGACTTTGGTTGAATCCTTCTCATTCTCATAGTTATATCCTGTACATAAACCACACCTTTCTATGCAAAGTGTCTCAGAGTCATTTGCCATCAGCAGCCTCCACCTACTATATATCTACTGATAAAATCGTTACATTATGGTGTGGTAAATAAAAAACTATGTGAAATAAGGCAATAATATGAAAAAAGTGGTAATTTAAACCCAGTCTCTATATCATTGCAGCAGCGCTTTGTCCTTATTAACACCCAGGACTATATGGTGCATAAACAGTCTGGTCTGATAGAGACGTCCCCACGTAGTGATCCCTTGTATACAATAGTGACAGCTTCCACCGTATATTCCAACAAATTCTTCACCACGTGCGGAATAAACTCCCCTATGGGGATGCACTCACCAGACCAATGGTCAAAACAAGCCTTATAGTAAAACCAACATGCATCAGCGTTCCTCCCACGTTCCGTCCACTTTGCGGCAAACTGGCAGGATCATGCACCAAATCTCCTCATAAAAAGAAATGGGCATGCAATAGTGTGATACTGTTTTTAAAAAAGACTTTATTCTGATGCAAAACCTCCCCCCCTAATACATTATGCGTACCATGAATGAATAAATCATAAGCATATCAAAATGTGTGTCACTGTGCCTGATACTGTGCGTTTTTCCTCCGGAAATGATGTCTCCCTGCTGTATAGAACAGCGCTTCGATATCCTGTTTTGCCCGGAGCGCACGTCTGAGGCGCACACACGTCACTTCCGGTCTGTAGGTCACCGCCCTGACGTTTTGTCGTTATCGGACTTCCTCTGAGGGCGTGACCTACAGCCGGACATTTAGTTCCTATATACCCCTGGTTGTGGATTCCTCCAATCCCCGGGCTAGACAGGGATGATTGACATGGCTGTTGTGCAATCCGAGCGTCCGCCCGCCGCACTTTACCCAATCAGCTCAAGTCATAAAAAATGTCAGCAAAGCATGTATAGCTATTATTACGTACAATGCGGCCACTGTTACTACCCGCATAGTATCAGGCAGACCGATCCACATACCATCTATAATATTTTGAAAAAAAAGGCGGAACCATATTACATTAAATTCATAATTGATACACACATCGTTTATATGTCTGTGCCTATAAGCCTGCATATTTAAAAACATATGGGATTGTTTCGTTTTTTTTTCCTCTATGAATCCACTATGCATCACCAGCGGCCTGTGGGTTATCACTGTGTGCATTAAACAGTATGTTTTTTTAAACAGTATGTTTTTTTAAATAAAGAGTGCTAAGTACAGTGGTGTGAAAAAGTGTTTGCCCCCCTTCCTCATTTCCTGTTCCTTTGCATGTTTGTCACACTTAAGTGTTTCGGAACATCAAACCAATTTAAACAATAGTCAAGGACAACACAAGTAAACACAAAATGCAATTTGCAAATGAAGGTGTTTATTATTAAAGGTGAAAAAAAATCCAAACCATCATGGCCCTGTGTGAAAAAGTGATTGCCCCCCTTGTTAAAACATACTATAACTGTGGTTGTCCACACCTGAGTTCAATTTCTCTAGCCACACCCAGGTCTGATTATTGCCACACCTGTTCACAATCAAGGCATCACTTAAATAGGAGCTGCTTGACACAGTAAGGTCCACCAGAAGATCCTTAAAAGCTACACATCATGCCGAGACCCAAAGAAATTCAGGAACAATTGAGAAAGAAAGTAATTGAGATCTATCAGTCTGGAAAGGGTTATAAAGCCATTTCCAAAGCTTTGGGAATCCAGCGAACCACAGTGAGAGCCATTATCCACAAATGGCGAAGACATGGAACAGTGGTGAACCTTCCCAGGAGTGGCCGGCCGCCCAAAATTACCCCAAGAGCGCAGCGACGACTCATCCAAGAGGTCACAAAAGACCCCACAACAACGTCCAAGGAACTGCAGGCCTCACTTGCCTCAGTTAAGGTCAGCGTTCATGCCTTCACCATCAGGAAAAGACTGGGCAAAAATGGCCTGCATGGCAGAGTTCCAAGGAGAAAACCACTGCTGAGCAAAAAGAACATCAAAGCTCGTCTCAATTTCTCCACAACACATCTTGGTGATCCCCAAGACTTTTGGGACAACATTCTGTGGACCGATGAGACAAAAGTGGAACTCTTTGGAAGGTGTGTGTCCAAGTATATCTGGCGTAGAAGGAACACTGCATTTCAGACCTGGAAGACTTGCCGTGATAAAAGGAACTATGAATTCTGCTGTCTACCAAGAGATCCTGAAGGAGAATGTCCGACCATCTGTTCGTGTACTCAAGCTGAAACGAACTTGGGTTCTGCAGCAGGACAATGATCCTAAACACACCAGCAAGTCCACCACCGAATGGCTGAAGAAAAACAAAATGAAGACTTTGGAGTGGCCTAGCCAAAGTCCTGACCTGAATCCTATTGAGATGTTGTGGTATGACCTTAAAAAGGCCGTTCATGCTCGAAAACCCTCTAATGTAACTGAATTAGGACAATTCTGCAAAGATGAGTGGGCCAAAATTCCTCCAGGATGCTGTAAAAGCCTCATTGCACGTTATCGCAAACGCTTGGTTGCAGTTGTTGCTGCTAAGGGTGGCCCAACCATTTATTAGGTTTAGGGGGCAATCACTTTTTCACACAGGGCCATGATGGTTTGGATTTTTTTTCACCTTTAATAATAAACACCTTCATTTACAAATTGCATTTTGTGTTTACTTGTGTTGTCCTTGACTATTGTTTAAATTGGTTTGATGTTCCGAAACACTTAAGTGTGACAAACATGCAAAGGAACAGGAAATGAGGAAGGGGGCAAACACTTTTTCACACCACTGTAGATTATTGAGATCGGTCGGCCGACCGTCTCAATGTGTAAGGTGGTTAGTTTAATCAGTGCCCGTTATTTTAATTTGGTGATATACATTTGTTGATATACATTTATTGTTGATTTGTAGGGACAAGACCATATGTATAAGTATGCTTGCTTGTACAGTGCAACAATGATTATACTTTCCATTGCATGCTTTATGCGTATTTCTTCAGTCAGGATACTTGACTTTCCCTATATCTCTTTCCATAATTGGATATTAGATATTATTACTGGGATGATCAATCTGTCCAGAGGCTACCTATAGACCCCCAAAAAAGAAATAAATAGTGCCAGCTTATGCCCAAATTTGCTATAGGGCATATTATATTGCACAGTGCCCCAACCCATAAATAACAATAAATATAAGTATATCCATATAAATATCGGGGTGAACTACTTCAATTAAAATTATAACCAGGAACTGGTAGTATGCACAATTATGAGACCATGATAAATATCATTGTATAATAAAATCATATGTAGAAATGATATGTATATAAAATACTGTAAAATATATATAAAAATCTGCGAAGTATATTTATGTATAAAACATATATATATATATGAAAAATATAAAAGATATATAAAAAATCTATACACCAGGTGTCCTACTCGTCTGTAAAAAATCCGGATAAAACCTCATAAATATACAGATAAAATTGGCCAATAAAATTTTATATAAATCCCGATAAAATTATCTAGATAAAACTTGCTATATAAAATTCCATTGATATCCAGATAAAACCATCATTAATATCCAGGTAAACTTGGCCTGTGACACCCGTATAAAATAGTATAAAATTGTGTAAAATTGTATATTCACATAATAGTAGAAAAAAGATACGCTCAGAGCTGTCTGTTAAAAATATTAGAAATATATTAAAATAAACTTGGCCTGTGACACCCGTATAAAATAGTATAAAATTGTGTAAAATTGTATATTCACATAATAGTAGAAAAAAGATACGCTCAGAGCTGTCTGTTAAAAATATTAGAAATATATTAAAATAAACTTGGCCTGTGACACCCATATAAAATAGTATAAAATTGTGTAAAATTGTATATTCACATAATAGTAGAAAAAAGATACGCTCAGAGCTGTCTGTTAAAAATATTAGAAATATATTAAAATATTATTTCTAAAATGTAATTACTCAGCTAAAAAATTAACTAATAAAAATGTAGCTAAAAAATTACAATGTCATATACCTGCTAAAATACGCATAAAGCTTCTAAAAAAACTTCTAAAAAACTTCTAAAAAATCGTTCACATATTAATTCATCCATTATTATACCTGTGGTCTCCTATTGAGATTAACTATATCCAAGCAATGTCAGCACTAGGGAATACCCTAGAAAAGCAAGTAAGAGCATGGTGGGACATATGCACCCTAGAACATTATATCAAAGAAAAAATTATTATAAGAAGTCTCAGATGGGATGTATCCCCTCAGGACGGTCTAGATGACCCAGCATCCAGCCAGGAATGGCTGGATTTTTTTAACGGAGTGGGTTTTAAACTACAAGAACTGGTACTACAGCGAAAGATGAGAAAAATGATAAATATTGACACTAAGATTAAGAATTTGCAACAAGAATTAGACCCTATCAAAGATAGCCAACAAATTATTGATTTTAATATTAGAACGAGAAAAAGATTAGAAAAAGTAGACAAAGATACGCAAAAAAAAGAAAATAAAGAAATTTCAGAGAGATCTGAACGATTTTAAAACAAATGTTATATACACATGGCAACAACATGATACAAAAATTACATACGCGAGAGGGGGACCCATTAATCAGGGTCCTACATACGTGGGACCCCCACAAGCCGTAAATCCGCTACCAAGCCAACAACAGAGGAACGTGGCACCAACTCAGGCACCTGTTACTCCTTGGCAGTATGAAAATGGGGATTTAACAGAAATATATTCCCCAGCACATTACTCAACACCAATTAAACGGGGAGAGGAAAAGAAAGGGGCACAAGGGGGAGAGGAAATACGGCACAATATGGGGGACAGCCATTCAAAACTCCGTATAATGTGCCGATTTATAATAAATTCCAGCCATTATACCAACAGGAGAGTAATGCTACATACCACCCACAGCGTCCCTTTTTAGGGAGAGGGAGGGGAAACCAGTGGAGGGGCAGAGGAGGCCCGCCGAGAAGAGGGAGACCCCCATTTCAGGAACTCTCCCATCCATACTACAATTACCCCCGCGAACAGCGAACCCATACGGGGACAATGACAAGGGATCATTACCCAAGGGGAGAGGGGATGCCCCAAGACCACCCAAAAGAGGAAGAAGTAGAGGCTGTAGGGCAGGCCACAGGGCCCAACAAAAGAAGAAGGGGATCGGATTAGGGGGTATTTTTAACTTATCACAAGCTGTTTTATCTCACAAGGAATTGAATATTTTAAATCTGGGTTTAAAATGTGGGATAAAGAAACCCATAAGTAAATTCGATGTTTACATAGACATTCATAAGTTTATAAGGAAACTTAATATAAAAAAACATTTTCTGGGAAGTAATCCCAAAATAGAACCAGTGGTGTCCTACGAAAATAGGATTATTAATAGTGGTTTAAAAAATAAGTCTTTGTTCAATCCCCCAAACAACCCGAACCACCAGATAGAGGTATTTAAGGGGCTGATACTACAGGATTTGGAAGCCATAAGACCAAAGAAAGAAATATGTGTGAGACACATTAATGAAGGGATCGAACTACTCGAGAAACGGAAGGATATCATCATCAGACCAGCAGATAAAGGAGGAGGGGTGGTCATACTCGATAAAGAATATTATGAGAATCAGATAGCAGAGATGCTATCAGATACTAACACCTATAAAAGGCTGGAGAAGGATCCAACGGCACCATACAGGGATGAGCTTGAGATCCTGATTGACACAGGAACAAAGAAAGGGGTATTAACGAGTAAAGAAAGAAGATACTTGTTACCCTCTAGCAGCAGAGTACAGACACTATACACATTGCCAAAGATCCACAAAGACCAAGAAAACCCTCCCGCTAGGCCTATAGTTAATAGTATAGACTCCGTATCAGCACGATTAGGCCAGTACCTCGATAAATTTTTACAAAAAAGTGTACAAGAGACGAGGTCCTACCTAAAAGACACTAAAAGCTTTCTGAACAGCTTACAAAGTGTAGATTTAACAAACAAAGCGCAAATCTTCCTGGTAACAGCAGACGTGTCTTCGCTATATTCGATCATCCAACACGACGATGCCCTACTGGCCCTAAATTGGGCTTTAAGTAAAAGAGAGGGCACAACCAAAAAATATTTTTAAGGAATAGCTTAGACTTCTGTCTAAGCCATAACTATTTTTGGTTCAATAGCGAATTTTACTCACAGGAGCGGGGCATAGCCATGGGGGCCAAATTCCCCCGAGCATCGCAAACCTTTTTATGGCAGAATGGGAGGACAAGACGATTTTTAACAAACAGCCGCCAGAACTCATTTTTTATAAGCGTTTTATCGATGACTTGTTTTTTATTTGAGCTGGCACAGAAAATGATTTGGATGATTTTATTAAGTTTTTAAACATCAATGAACGGAACATCAAATTAACTTCTGAATGGAGTGAACAAGAGATCCATTTTTTAGACGTGAAGGTGTATAAAAAGGATGATAAGCTGGAGACTATGGTGTTTTTTAAGAAGACAGATAGAAACAGCTATCTCCCCACATCAAGCGCACACCATCCGCAGTGGCTGCGGAACATCCCTAAGGGCCAAATCATGAGGGTACGTCGAAACTGCTCAGAAGACGTAAATTATATCGTACAGGCGAATATTTTGGCAGACAAATTCATAACGCGAGGATATGACCCAAAAGTACTACACAAAACCATAGAGGAAATCGGAAATGTACCGAGAATGCGTTGTTTGGAAGAAAAACCAAAGCCAAAAAATGAGCAGAATATTGAGATAAAAACCTCAAACAACAAGGAATGGGGGTTCATATCAGGTTTTCACGCCCAGTACCGAGAAATCAAGGCAATTTTTAACGAGCATTGGCATGTCTTAATGCTAGATAAAAAACTCAAAACAGAATTACCACCGAAACCCCAGTTCATATATCGCAAATCGACAAGCTTCGGGGACAAGATCGTAAGGAAAATAGTAGACCCACCTAAACGTCCCCCAACGTTCTGGGATCAAAATGGGTTTTTTGCGTGTAGGAGATGTAAAGCATGCAGAGAAGTTACAAATCCATGCAGAGCACTAGAATCGTTTGTTTCACCAGTAAATAATCAGACATTCTTCATTAAACAATTTATCACATGTAACAGCACTCATGTGGTATATGCACTGAAATGTCCCTGTGGGTTGTTATATATTGGACGTACAAAAAGAAAATTACGAATCCGAATCGCAGAACACATTCACAATATCCAGATTGGGTACAAAGACCATAACGTATCATTGCACTTTAAAATAAAACACAATATGGATGCATCTGGACTTTTGTTTTGGGGGATTGAACAAATCAAACCGCATTGGAGGGGCATCAATATGGTGCGCGAGTTATCGAAACGCGAAACGCAATGGATCTTCGCCACGGATGTATTGGTGCCAAAGGGTCTGAACGTAGAATTAGACATAAATTGTTTTATTAGTGATACCTAAGAATAATAAAACACCACGTGGGCAATCCCATTTTTAATAGGACACCACAGATACAATAATGGATGAATTAATATGAGAACGATTTGTCAGAAGTTTTTTAAAAGTTTTTCAGTAAGCTTAATGCGTATTTTTAGCAGGTATATGACATAGCAATTTTTTAGCGTAATTTTTTTAGCTGAATTTTTATTTTATTTTATTTCATTTTTTAGCTGAACAGCTACATTTTTAGAAATAATATTTTAATATCTTATATATTTTTAACAGACAGCTCTAAGCGTATCTTTTTTCTACTACTATGTGAATAAGCAATTTTACACAATTTTTTACTATCTTATATGGGTGACACAGGCCAAGTGTACCTGGATATTAATGATGGTTTTATCTGGATATCAGTGGAATTTTATATAGCAAGTTTTATCTAGATAATTTTATCGGGTTTTTAATTTATATAAAATTTTATTGGCCAATTTTATCTGGATATTTATGAGGTTTTATCCAGATTTTTTACAGACGAGTAGGACACCTGGTGTATAGATTTTTTATATATCTTTTATTTTTTCATATATATATATGTTTTATACATAAATATATTTCGCAGATTTTTATATATATTTTACAGTATTTTATATACATATAATTTCTACATATGATTTTATTATACAATGATATTTATCATGGTCTCATAATTGTGCATACTACCAGTTCCTGATTATAATTTTAATTGAAGTAGTTCACCCCGTTATTTATATGGATATACTTATATTTATTGCTATTTTTGGATTGGGGCACTGTGCAATTAAATATGCCCTATAGCAAATGTGGGCATAAGCTGGCACTATTTATTCCTTTTTTTGGGGGTCTATAGGCAGCCGCTGGACAGATTGATCATCCCAGTAGCAATATCTAATCACAGATCCGAGTAATATCCAATTATGGAAAGAGACATAGGGAAAGTCATGTATCCTGACTGAAGAAATACGCATAAAGCATATAATGAAAGTATAACCATTGGTGCACTGTACAAGCAAGCATACTTATACATATGGACTTGTCCCTTTAAAATCAGCAATAAATGTATATCAATAAATGTATATCATCAAATTAAAATAACGGATACTGTTTGAACTAACCACCATACACATTGAGACGGTCGGCCGACCGATCTCAACAATTTACTTAGCACTCTTTTCTATAATAAAGCATACCGTTTTAAAAAAAATATAATGCACACAGAGATAACCCACAGGCCGCTGGGGAAGCATAGTGGATTCATAGAGTAAAAAATGAAACAATCCCATATGTTTTTAATATGCAGGCTTATAGGCACAGACATATAAACGATGTGTGTATCGCATTATGAATTTAATGTAATATGGTTCCGCCTTTTTTTCAAAATATTATAGATGGTATGTGGATCGGTCTGCCTGATACTATGCGGGTAGTAACAGTGGCCGCATTGTACGTAATATTAGCTATACATGCTTTGCTGACATTTTTTATGACTTGAGCTGATTGGGTAAAGTGCGGCGGGCGGATGCTCGGATTGCACGGCACCCATGTCAATCATCCCTGTCTAGCCCGGGGATTGGAGGAATCCATAACCAGGGGTATATAGGAACTAAATGTCCGGCTGTAGGTCACGCCCTCAGAGGAAGTCCGATAACGACGAAACGTCAGGGCGGTGACCTACAGACCGGAAGTGACGTGTGTGCGCCTCAGACGTGCGCTCCAGGCAAAACAGGATATCGAAGCGCTGTTCTATACAGCAGGGAGACATCATTTCCGGAGGAAAACGCACAGTATCAGGCACAGTGACACACATTTTGATATGCTTATGATTTATTCATTCATGGTACGCATAATGTATTAGGGGGGGAGGTTTTGCATCAGAATAAAGTCTTTTTTAAAAACAGTATCACACTATTGCATGCCCATTTGTTTTTGTGAGGAGATTTGGTGCATGATCCTGCCAGTTTGCCGCAAAGTGGACGGAACATGGGAGGAACGCTGATGCATGTTGGTTTTACTATAAGGCTTGTTTTGACCATTGGTCTGGTGAGTGCATCCCCATAGGGGAGTTTATTCCGCACGTGGTGAAGAATTTGTTGGAATATACGGTGGAAGCTGTCACTATTGTATACAAGGGATCACTACGTGGGGACGTCTCTATCAGACCAGACTGTTTATGCACCATATAGTCCTGGGTGTTAATAAGGACAAAAGCGCTGCTGCAATTATATAGAGACTGGGTTTAAATGACCACTTTTTTTTTTTCATAATATTGCCATATTTCACATTTATGTATTTATATATTTATATATTTATATCAGCAAAAAAATGTAGCGCTAAAACGTATACGTATCGTGTAAAAAAATACCAAAAATGAATGTGTGTATTATAACATTCCCATAGTAAACAATAGCAATCATGTAACATAAATGTCAATATTTGCTGGAGATGAACCCAAGAAATAACATGAATTAAACCAAGAATAAATAAATATAAAGTTCATATAGGTGGTGATGACACCAGATGAGTCCCTCGGATTGACTCAGGGGCAAAGAAACACAGGTATGGAACGGCTTGTCTGATGTTACGGAAAAGCAATAAATACTCTTACCAGAGATGTTGGATACAGCTACCGTACGGTATTTGTATCAAGCAAGCTTAAATGTTGGAATTCTTGCATCCGTGGGTGCCAGATGAAGCAGGTGGAAACCCCGGCAGTCAGGAACCAGCATACAAGGCGGCCAATGGACCAGTCGGTATACACAGCAACCAATGGACCTCCAATCACCAGATGATCCAAGGGGAGGAGATCCCACGAACCGGGGAAATAGGAGGAAAAAAATGGAGACAACTCCAATAGTGCAGGTCAAAAAAATATATATAAAAATTTATTCACATTATTATGTGACAAATCGAAAATGAAATAAAATCTCAAGATAATATAAAATGAGTCGGCAATGTGGAAAATATGAGACAGCTGACCCAACGCGTTTCGACACTATCGGTCTTCTACTGTGGCGTGTCTCTGACCTCCCCACACTGCCAAAAACAATTTATGGACACTGGACTGACATAGCCCCGCCCACCTGGTCCTTAGCAGGAAGTACACACCTTCGGCCCAAGCCAAGTGGGATAGGGGGGATTAAATGCCCACATAATTCAAATACAGACAACATAGATAGTTAGACAATCATACAACACAATATCAAGTGCACAGTCACGGTACAACCTGGATGTGAGATAGATCACATAAACAATATATCAATGCGCCTAAAGATGACAAAAATATATATATGAAAACGTGGTGTCCCCCACTATTGGGCCAGTCTAACACGCAAAATATATGAGCCAATCGGCGGCTGAGGGCGAAATTCCCACCATAGGCATCAACGAATAGCAACAGCTGTCATGACAGGTTAGGCTCTGACGGGTTGACCTCACAAAATGTAAACAAATGGATTTATAGTAATGCTCACATTAGATCGCTTGCATGACACCAAATGAAAGTGGGCAAAGGGCACGTAAGAACACCCAAGCAACCCCCCAGCACTCAGGGCCGCCACGGATGATTCGATCCCCTAATAAATGCAAACGAACCGGTATACCCGGAAGATGGAGGGCGCAAGCAACCTATCACGTAAGGCTTCTTGCGTAACGTCACATCCTATATGGAGGTAAACAATAACTCTGATGGATGGGCCCCGTTGGTGCACGGTGGCGTCACCACGTTGCGTAGATGGAACGCATCGTACACGACGCGGACAACATCCTATCCCCTGTGGTTACCACCCAGCATGGCGTCACATCCGGTGGAGATGTAAACAGCGTCACATCTTCTATGAGTGGGCGTCGACAGTACGCAGTGACGTCATCACGCTAGATGACTGAAACAAGGAAACACACAGTGCGCGTGTGCGTACACCTAGAGGTCACTATGTGAGAAGTGCTGGGCCTATCATGGGCTATGCGACTTCAAGATAGACGTACGCTCGGACACCGGCTTGTCTCACAAAGGGGAATTGGATGAAGGATAATCTAAGGGAAAAACATATGACAAATTCAGTCCCTTACGTTGCACCGAAAACCTAACAGAACTGCCCATTGTGGAAAGTGGAATAAAATATATGTGTATTCAAAGTGTATCGATCTCACACATAACATAATAAAAATGTATATACTTAAAATAAAAACATTTCTATATTGGAATGTGTGTCGATCTCACATACAGTATACAATATAATGTGAATTATGGTAAGACAGAAATGTGAGTTACATAGAAATGAACATGATGACATCGATGATACAAAAAGGATTTTCTCATTCATAAGACACCCCAAAACCTTAGGATCTGGAGCAAAAAAAACTTTAAAATTAAAAAATATATTCAATGAATCCCTGAATGAATATGCCCAAACACACCTAACATGAGTGAAGTGCCACTCACCCCCGGTTGATGAAACAGTTGATGTCCCACTCAACGTTCATACCAAAGGGTGAGTAGCACTTCAGCTCGTAGATCCAATAAGTCTCCAATCTGGAGACACCTCGTATGCAAGAATCGCCCCGCCAGTGAGGGACAAATTTATCAATCACTTGAAACTGGGTCCCTGTAGGGTCTCTATTGTGATGTTCACGGTAATGGCGGGGAACACTGTGTTTTGTGCATCCCTTTTTAATTTTAGCCAAGTGCTCGTTAACACGTATGGAAAACGTACGGATGGTGCGTCCGACATACTGCAACTTACACGGGCAGGTGATCAAATACACAATGAATTTGGTGGCACATGTAGTGAAATGTTTCATAGTATGGTTGCGTGAGGTGACTGTGGAGGAAAAACTGTTGGTCATTCGTCTGCCCAGTGTATTGTGTAGGCAGACGTTGCATTTCTTACATGGAAAGTAACCCTTACATTGTTGAAAAAATGAAACCACTTTGGGAGGGTCTACGACATTGGGAGCAATGACGCCTCGAACGGAACGGGCACCCCTGAAAATGATGCCCGCCCGTTCGGGGAGAGAAGGTCCCAATACTCGATCGCTACGCAAGACCTTCCAATGTCTGGCTAAAATTTTCTTAACCTCCTTATGTTGGGTCGAATAAGAGGTGAAGAAAGACCACCTGAATTTATTATCTCCAGGGGGCTTAGGATGGTTAACCAATAAAGTGTTTCTATTAACCCCTGACACAGACTCGATGTCAGCATCAAGGGTGTCAGGACAGTATCCCTTTTCAACGAACCTTTGCTTGAGGACCTGGCATTGTTGGAGAAAGGTAGAGTCTTTCGTGCAATTCTTCCGAAGTCGGAGAAATTGTCCTCGAGGAACGGATTTAAGCCAGCGCTCATGATGGCAGCTCCCGACAGGAATGTAACCATTCCTGTCGGTAGGCTTGAAATAGGTCTTGAATTCAAAACCTCGAGCGGTGGCCTCAATCTCCAGGTCGAGAAAATGTATATTCGTAGGACTAGCCTCATAACTGAGAACTATCCCCCGGTCATTGCGGTTGAGGGTGGTCATGAAGTCATCCAAAGAAGACATATCACCCTTCCATAGGAGGAGGACGTTGTCTATGTACCTGGCCCAAAGGACCAGTTTGGAACGTCCGAGGGCATAGACGACGTCCTCCTCCCACTGGGCCATGAAAAGATTGGCCACACTGGGGGCATATTTAGCCCCCATGGCCACTCCCTTGATCTGGGAATAAAAAATGCCCTGAAACCAAAAGTAATTATGCTCAGTGGCAAATTTTAATAAATCTAAAATAAAATTCTTCTGAATCAGAGAAAGGGATGAAAGTCAGGATAGATAAAACTCGACTGCAGCAATGCCCAATTGATGGGAAATGCAAGTATACAAAGCGGAAACATCCGCTGTGACCATAATAAGGCCCTCCTGGTACTCAACAGATTCAAGCAACCGAATGGCATCTTTAGTATCCTTGAGATAAGAAGGGATGAGTCTGACCAATGGCTGTAGGTAGAAGTCAATGTACCTACCAATCCTCGAGGTCACGGAATCGATGCCACTCACGATAGGGCGACCTGGAGGATTGGTAGGACATTTGTGGACCTTCGGAAGGTAGTAAATGATAGGAATCCTAGGGGCCAATGGAACGAGAAACTCCTTCTCTTTCCGATTGAGCACGCTCAGAGAAAAACCTTCCTCAATCACCTCAATCAAAGCCTTCTTATATTTCACAGTAGGATCCCCACTTAGAATAAAGTATGTAGAACGATCATCCAAAAGTCTCAGCATCTCCCTGTTATAATCTTCCCGATCGAGTACCACGATCCCGCCTCCCTTGTCAGCGGGGCGGACAATGATATTTTTGTTTTTACAGAGGGATTTTAATCCCAAAGAAATGGCTGGATCCTGGTGTACTTTTTTGACTGGGAGAGCTTCAAGATCGTTTAGAACCAACGTCTTGAATACATTAATGGAATGGGACGTGGTGTTTGGAGGGTTAAAAAGTGACGGATTGGACAATCCGGAGTGGGCGCTGGAAGAGGGGATCACACTTCCAGTATCATTGGATGGTACGGTTAAAAAATGCCGTTGAATGTTCAGCTTTCGGATATATTTCTATACATCAACAAAGGTAGAAAAACGGTCCAATTGGCGTGGTGGAACGAACTTTAAACCCTTGTCTAGTACCCGGGTTTCTACATCGGAAAGCTGAACCTTACTTAAATTATAAATACCTGCACCTATAGGAATTAAACTCTTTTTCTTTTGCCTCTGGAGGCGCCACCCCCCTCTGGTGCCTCGTTTCGTTTTGGACTTGGAGGGTAACTGGGGGGGTCCCTGTAAAAACCCGAAGACTGCGAAGTCACTCGGGGCTGAGCATTGTAATTGTGAGAGTATGAATTTCTCATGGGATCTCTTCCCTGGTTGTTATATGGGTACTGCTCCCCATACAACCCATGATTCCCATACTCACGGGATGGAACATGTCTATTGTGATCTTTAACCGGTGTGCTTTGGGAATAATAATTCCTGTCGTCTCGCCAGGTTGTAGAGGGTGTGCCATATTGCTCAGCGTGGCGAGAGCCTCCTCTCCCTTTCTGCTGATTTTTTCTCCCCCTTGTATGATAATTGTTACCCCTGGAAGTATGTCTTCCTCTATTGTGGTTGTTCTGAGCATACGTATTAGGGGTATGTTCAACAGAAGTGTAGAAATTATCCCTGATGTCTCTCTGGGAGTTGGGTAATGGAGGCTCATAGGTTAACCTACGATCAGACTGGAGTATAACCGGTTCTACTGTATCCATAGAAGGAGCATTGGCAGTAATGTCATTGTTGGTAATTGACTTTTTCTGCCAAATAAAGACTAGATTGTTTTTATAATCAGTCAGATCTCGGTTATACTTTTTCTGTTTCTTATTTTTTTGGTCTTTCTCTTCCTTTTCAAGGAAGTTTTTAAGATTGGTTGAAAGGGTGACATACTCGGGAGAACCGTTATAAGGTGTTAATTTGGTTTTAAGATCTTTAATCTCCTGATCTATGGCTATAAGTCGAGCTTGTTTTCGTTCTACTAAAAAGCCATTGAGCCTGATCCCGGCCTCGTTAAAATGCCGGGACCAAGACTCCAGATCAGTGTCTCCCTGTTGGGGGGATACATCCCATCTCAAACCTCTCGGAACCATACGTTCCTTAGTATACTGTTCTAAAAACGCTATGTCCCACTGTAGATGAACCTCAGTGGTCATAACGTTTTTGAGCCTGAGAAATAATCCGCTCAATTCGGTATCTACATTGGTAGTGACAAAAACACCGTTAGTGTTCAAGGACCTAGAGGTCCTATATTCGAAGACATCCATGATGATGTCACAAGGTGGCAGCAGTGATAAAAGTGTCAAAGAGGAAAAGTGAAAATATGGAAAACACTGCGCTACCTAAATTAAGAATAATTCAATGTGAGAAAGCAGCTAACATACAAAACAAACAAAGTCAGGGAAATATAAACAAAAAAATGTAGCGCTAAAACGTATACGTATCGTGTAAAAAAATACCAAAAATGAATGTGTGTATTATAACATTCCCATAGTAAACAATAGCAATCATGTAACATAAATGTCAATATTTGCTGGAGATGAACCCAAGAAATAACATGAATTAAACCAAGAATAAATAAATATAAAGTTCATATAGGTGGTGATGACACCAGATGAGTCCCTCGGATTGACTCAGGGGCAAAGAAACACAGGTATGGAACGGCTTGTCTGATGTTACGGAAAAGCAATAAATACTCTTACCAGAGATGTTGGATACAGCTACTGCTTGATAATTCTTGCATCCGTGGGTGCCAGATGAAGCAGGTGGAAACCCCGGCAGTCAGGAACCAGCATACAAGGCGGCCAATGCACCAGTCGGTATACACAGCGACCAATGGACCTCCAATCACCAGATGATCCAAGGGGAGGAGGCGGTGGCGCCTCCAGAGGCAAAAGAAAAAGGGTTTAATTCCTATAGGTGCAGGCATTTATAATTTAAGTAAGGTTCAGCTTTCTGATGCAGAAACCCGGGTACTAGACAAGGGTTTAAAGTTCGTTCCACCACGTCAATTGGACCGTTTTTCTACCTTTGTTGATGTACAGAAATACATCCGAAAGCTGAACATTCAACGGCATTTTTTAACCGTACCATCCAATGATACTGGAAGTGTAATCCCCTCTTCCAGCGCCCACTCCGGATTGTCCAATCCGTCACTTTTCAACCCTCCAAACACCACGTCCCATTCCATTAACGTATTCAAGACTTTGGTTCTAAACGATCTAGAAGCTCTCCCAGTTAAAAAAGTACACCAGGATCCAGCCATTTCTTTGGGATTAAAATCCCTTTGTAAAAACAAAAATATCATTGTCCGCCCTGCTGACAAGGGAGGCGGGATCATGGTACTCGATCAGGAAGATTATAACAGGGAGATGCTGAGACTCTTGGATGATCGTTCTACATACATCATTCTAAGTGGGGATCCCACTGTGAAATATAAGAAGGCTTTGATTGAGTTGATTGAGGAAGGTTTTTCTCTGAGCGTGCTTAATCGGAAAGAGAAGGAGTTTCTCGTTCCACTGGCTCCTAGGATTCCTATCATCTACTACCTTCCGAAGGTCCACAAATGTCCTACCAATCCTCCAGGTCGCCCTATCGTGAGTGGCATCGATTCTGTGACCTCGAGGATTGGTAGGTACATTGACTTCTACCTACAGCCATTGGTCAGACTCATCCCTTCTTATCTCAAGGATACTAAAGATGCCATTCGGTTGCTTGAATCTGTTGAGTACCAGGAGGGCCTTATTATGGTCACAGCGGATGTTTCCGCTTTGTATACTTGCATTTCCCATCAATTGGGCATTGCTGCAGTCGAGTTTTATCTATCCTGACTTTCATCCCTTTCTCTGATTCAGAAGAATTTTATTTTAGATTTATTAAAATTTACCACTGAGCACAATTATTTTTGGTTTCAGGGCATTTTTTATTCCCAGATCAAGGGAGTGGCCATGGGGGCTAAATATGCCCCCAGTGTGGCCAATCTTTTCATGGCCCAGTGGGAGGAGGACGTCGTCTATGCCCTCGGACGTTCCGAACTGGTCCTTCGGGCCAGGTACATAGACGACGTCCTCCTCCTATGGAAGGGTGATATGTCTTCTTTGGATGACTTCATGACCACCCTCAACCGTAATGACCGGGGGATAGTTCTCAGTTATGAGGCTAGTCCTAAGAATATACATTTTCTCGACCTGGAGATTGAGGCCACCGCTCGAGGTTTTGAATTCAAGACCTATTTCAAGCCTACCAACAGGAATGGTTACATTCCTGTCGGGAGCTGCCATCATGAGCGCTGGCTTAAATCCGTTCCTCGAGGACAATTCCTCCGACTTCGGAGGAATTGCACGAAAGACTCTACCTTTCTCCAACAATGCCAGGTCCTCAAGCAAAGGTTTGTTGAAAAGGGATACTGTCCTGACACCCTTGATGCTGACATTGAGTCCGTGTCAGGGGTTAATAGAAACACTTTATTGGTTGACCATCCCAAGCCCCCTGGAGATAATAAATTCAGGTGGTCTTTCTTCACCTCTTTTTCGACCCAACACAAGGAGGTTAAGAAAATTTTAGCCAGACATTGGAAGGTCTTGCGTAGCGATCGAGTATTGGGACCTTCTCTCCCCGAACGGGCGGGCATCATTTTCAGGGGTGCCCGTTCCGTTCGAGGCGACATTGCTCCCAATGTCGTAGACCCTCCCAAAGTGGTTTCATTTTTTCAACAATGTAAGGGTTACTTTCCATGTAAGAAATGCAACGTCTGCCTACACAATACACTGGGCAGACGAATGACCAACAGTTTTTCCTCCACAGTCACCTCACGCAACCATACTATGAAACATTTCACTACATGTGCCACCAAATTCATTGTGTATTTGATCACTTGTCCGTGTAAGTTGCAGTATGTTGGACGCACCATCCGCACGTTTTCCATACGTGTTAACGAGCACTTGGCTAAAATCAAAAAGGGGTGCACAAAACACAGCGTTCCCCGCCACTATCGTGAACATCACAATAGAGATCCCACAGGGACCCAGTTTCAAGTGATCGATAAATTTGTCCCTCACTGGCGGGGCGATTCCTGCATACGAGGTGTCTCCAGATTGGAGACTTATTGGATCTACGAGCTGAAGTGCTACTCACCCTTCGGTATGAGCGTTGAGTGGGACATCAACTGTTTCATCAACCGGGGGTGAGTGGCACTTCACTCATGTTAGGTGTGTTTGGGCATATTCATTCAGGGATTCATTGAATATATTTTTTAATTTTAAAGTTTTTTTTGCTCCAGATCCTAAGGTTTTGGGGTGTCTTATGAATGAGAAAATCCTTTTTGTATCATCGATGTCATCATGTTCATTTCTATGTAACTCACATTTCTGTCTTACCATAATTCACATTATATTGTATACTGTATGTGAGATCGATACATATTCCAATATAGAAATGTTTGTATTTTAAATATATACATTTTTATTAGGTTTTGTGGGGAGTTCGACACACATCGATACACACATATTTTGAATACACATATATTTTATTCCACTTTCCACTATGGGCAGTTTTGCGTAGGCGTTTTTTGACGCAAGGGACCGAGTTTGTCATACGTCTTCCCTTTGATTATCCTCCATCTAATTCCCCTTAGTAGACTTTTTTTGCTAGACAAGCCGGGGTCTGAGCGCACGTCTATCTAGAAGCCGCATAGCCCATGATAGGCCCAGCACTTCCCACATAGTGACCTCCAGGTGTGCGCACACGCGCACTGTGTGTTTCCCTGTGTTTCAGTCATCTAGCGTGATGACGTCACTGCGCACTGGCGGCGCCCATTCACAGAAGACGTGACGCTGTTTACATCTCTACCGGATGTGACGTCACGCTGGGTGGTAGCAGGATGTTGTCCGCGTCGCGCCTGTCTGATTATGCGTTCCATCCACGCAACGTGTTGACGCCACCGCGCACCTACGGGGTCCACCCATCAGAGTCGATGTGCTGTTTACCTCCATATAGGATGAGACGTCACGTAAGAAGCCACATGTGATAGGATGCTTGCGCCCTCCATCTTCCGGGTATATCGGTCCGTTTGCATATATTCAGGCATTCCTGTATTAGGGGATCGAGTAATCTACGGCGGCCCCGAGTGCTGGGGGGTCGCTCGGGTGACCTTATGTTCCTTTTGCCCACTTTTAATTGGTGATATGTAAGCGATCTAATGTGAGCATTGCTACAAATCTATTTGTTTACATTTTGTGAGGTCAACCTGTCTGAGCCTGACCTGTCATGACAGCTGCTGCTATTCGTGGATGTCTATGGCGGGAATTTCGCCCTCAGCCGCGGATTGGCTCATATATTTTAGGTGTCACACTGGCCCAATAGTGGGGGATACGTACATTTTTGTCATCTTTAGGCGCATTGATATACCGTTCATATGATCTATCTCACATCCAGGTTGTACCGTGACTGTGCACTTGACATTGCGTTGTATGATTGTCAAACTATCTATGTTGCTTGTATTTGAATTATGTGGGCATTTAATCCCCCCTATCCTACTTGGCTCGGGCCGGAGGTGTGTACTTCCTGTTCAGGACCAGGTGGGCGGGGCTATGTCAGTCTAGTGTCCATAAATTGTTTTTGGCAGTGTGGGGAGGTCAGAGATACGCCCCAGTAGAAGACCGATAGTGTCGAAACGCGTCGGGCCAGCTGTCTCATATTTTCCACATTGCCGACCCATTTTATATTATCTCGAGATTTTATTTCATTTTTGATTTGTCACATATCAATGTGAATAAATTTTTATATACCTTTTTGACCTGCACTATTGGAGTTGTCTCCATTCTTTTCCTCCTGTTTCCCCAGTTCGTGGGATCACTTCCCCTTGGATCATCTGGCGATTGGAGGTCCACTGGTCGCTGTGTATACCGACTGGCCCATTGGCCGCCTTGTATGCTGCTTGGTTCCTGACTGCCGGGTTTCCACCTGCTTCATCTGGCACCCACGGATGCAAGAATTCCAACATTTAAGCCTGCTTGATACAAATACCGTACGGTAGCTGTATCCAACATCTCTGGTAAGAGTATTTATTGCTTTTCCGTAACATCAGACAAGCCGTTCCTTACCTGTGTTCCTTTGCCCCTGAGCCAATCCGAGGGACTCATCTGGTGTCATCATCACCTATATGAACTTTATACTTATTTATTCTTGGTTCAGTTCACGTTATTTCTTGAGTTTATCTCCAGCAAATACTGACATTTATGTTACATGATTGCTATTGTTTACTATGGGAATGTTATAATACACACATTCATTTTTGGTATTTTTTTACACGATACGTATACGTTTTAGCGCTACATTTTTTTGCTTATATTTTCCTGACTTTGTTTGTTTTGTATGTTAGCTGCTTTTTCACATTGAATCATTCTCAATTCAGGTAGCGCAGTGTTTTCCATATTTTTATATATTTATATCGTCAGATTTTTTATAAATTTTTTAACATTTGATTTGTATTTATCTTGTATCCATTATTTAAGAAATTTTTATCCAGATAGCGCGGAGGGGTGGGCCATAAGGGCGGATATTCTGGTTTCACTCTATTTTGCAAATAAAAAACAATGCCTGTTTTTTTTATCTACAACATATATTATCATTTAAGTGCCGTAATTACTGAGTTCTCTCTGAATTAAAAAAATAAATCTGTGATATGCTTTTACTATCAAATCATTTTTACTTGCTTGATTTATATGTAAATATGTAATGTCTAAAAAATAAGTGAGGCGAAAGCATCACTCTAGCACTGAAACAATTGCAGAAAATAAAGGTTATTACAATTTTAGGACCCTTTCACACCAACAAAGCTAAAACAGCTGCGTGCACTAAAGTAAAGAATGCCAATGTGCTTGTAATGGGTAGCTGGGTAATGATTTACCTTTCCTCCATGTTTTCCTATTAACTCGTTGGGCATCTAGTCTGGGTCGAATGAGAAGACTAACACCCGTGGGTACTTCTGGGCTATGCTAGGTACCTGTATCAGGATCACTCTGCTTTACACATGTCTGCTCCCTTTGCTATGGGAAACAGACCGTACAGAACAGGACTCCCTCACTGCTAGAGGCTGTCCCACCTGACATAGGTACATGCTACTGACATGCTGCTTCGGCTGACTGTAAACTTTCATTGCCCATGGCAACCACATGTAGTACTGTACCAGGATGACTCTTTAGGTGCTGACTCTTCATACCCCAATGTGCCTAGTGACCTACAGCCGGAGACCAAGTGCTAAAGGTGTCGGTTACTTGCATTAGACACCTTTAATAACTTCAGCTTGGAATAAACTTCCAGCAGAGGTAGTGATACAGTAAACAGCTTCAAACATGCTTGGGACAAACATAGATCTATACTAAAAAGTTAACGAAAAACAAAATAGCAGAAAAAGCAATAAAAAACAAAACAAACAAAAAAAATAGGCAGACTCCATGGACTGCTCAGTCTTTTCTGCCGTCACTTTTCTATGTTTCAGACCTGGCAGAAGGCAAAGTTAAGGTAAAGCTTAACTTTAGCAAAGAGTGCACACATGACAAAGTCCACATGCACAAATTAAATTGTTCTTTTCCGTACATCCTTACCCCCTAACTCAGGCTTGTGTGCTACCCCGGCATACCTTGGCCAGTGTCTTCAGGGGTACTACAGGTTTCAGCAGCCCCTTGCATCTTGGCAGGCTGTTCTCAGCAGGCAATCCCCAGTGATGACAGCTGAACAAAAAGGTAGCTGAAAGAGAGATGAGCAGCCTCCCCTGCCTCTTCAGCTGTTAGCCTGTCCTCCTCCCATGTGGCTGGTCTCTCTGTGCAGAGCCTCCCTCCTGAATTTAAAATGTTACTAAGCCCACAACAGTAAAATCAATCTGTAGTAAAGCATGCTTGTTATACTTACTGTTGAACCTAAGGTGTTAAATCTCTTCATTGTGTAAAACGTATGTTTGATCCTGTCTGCTCTGATTCTCCCCTTCTTCCACTGTCCCCAATCTATCTCCTGATAAGACAGAGCCTTTGGAGTCACTCAGCACATGTTTAGTTTGGTGTAGTTTGGTGTGTATTACGAGAGCTTTTTTTTTTTTGGTGGGTGCATGTGATCAGCACAGGGCCAATCAGCACTGTCCAGACAGAGGGTCAGGGGTCCTGCAGCCACATAGGACAGTCAGAGTAAAATGAAAACTCCTACTACAAGCTTTAACCAGACACTGATAGAATTCATATGACTGCTTTAAACTGCTGATGAGAAAAGGTATTTAGCCGTTTATATTTACTAAAATAATTGCATTTCCATGTTCTGTGTACTGTGAGAGACCAGATATAGTGAATGCAGAGTCCTGGGTTTAGTAACACTTTAAGTGAAAAGACCAGGAAACTGGTTAATCCCTTCCCTCCCAGCCTTTTTTCTTCTTTTTTCATAACTATAAAGTCAAAATGACATTTTGTTCACCTTCATGCATTGTAGCACATCCATATCCATGTCTTTACGGATCAGCCCCATTTCCATTTGCATGGCATCAATCTTACCCGTAAGCTTCGTTTGGCAGGTGCTAATGGCTTGCATCAGGGCCGGAAGTTATCTTTGTCCTGTATCGCAGGGTCAGCTTCCTCGGTCTGCGACTCCATATTGGACAGCGTGCAGGCCCGAGTCCCCTCGCCACGAGGTTGTGTGCGCTGTGTGGAGGCTTTCGGGTGTGCCGCCGACTTGCGCTTGTAGGGCATACCAGTCCAGGGAGTCTCAGGCAGGGTTTTGATGGCTTCAAATGCGTAAATGTCCGCAGGGAATCAGGATTTTGGCAGGCAGGATAGCGGAGCTCTCACACTATGCCTCCGCTCCGGTCGCCATCTTGGACACGCCCCAACTTGATCAATGTTTATTGCACGTTAGCAGCGTTTAATTTACTCTGCAATTTGTAGCACTTATTTATATAAGTATCTATTTACTACGTGTATTTTTTAATTTTTGATTTTTAGCGCAGCCTTTTTTTCTTAATTATATATATATATATATATATACATATATATATATATATATATATATATATATATATATATATATATATATATATATCCTTTCCTTCTGTTGTGGGGCTCTTTATTACGATCCCGCAACTAGACCCTTTCACATGTTTTGCACTGTATTGGGGCCCCCCAGGGTGGCAGAAATTAAGAGGTATGTCACCAGCACACCAGGAAAATATAAGGGTCCAAAGCAGTGGGAGAACTACCAGGGTTGCAAAGGTTGTACTTGCGACCGGGCCTTGATGTTCTGCCAATGTGGGGGTTCCCCAGCCTTCTCTTGCTGTCCTGCCCCTGCTATTGACAGCCCTGGTCTGGAGTCTGTCTCCTTGGCAGCGGTGGCAGTCTATTAGGACCTAGCAGGGACAGGACAGCAACAATGGTAGTTCTGCCACTGGTCCACAGTGGGAGGATTCCCCCATCCACCTGGAAAGTGTAGATGGGGGGATTGGAACATTCCTTTTTTTTTATTTCAACCTAATAGTTGAATGAAAAAAGTGATCAATGTATGGTCTGCCTAAGAGCTAAGACCAGCCACAGATATTATATTTAAATATTTAAACCATTAATGGACAGGCTGAATGTACCAAGTTGATCGATCAAATTGGGTACAACCAGCTCTGCCAGATTCTCTCATGATTATGGCTAGCGGTTGCTATATCTGCTAGTGATCGCTATTAGTCGGGAGAATACAATTGCTCAGCGGGAGGGATTCCCCTATCAGCACTGACTGTACTGATCTGTGGATGCAGGAAAGAAATTTGCACCATCTACCCTTCGCTCGATTGGTGTCAGCTGGTCAGCTGACTTAATTTTTCCGTGTCCGCCCCACCTCCCTACATTCTCTCTCTCTGGATAGGCGGGGCGGGGCGGTCCAGACAGTCTCTCTGAATCTCAGCCTCTTCTCAGCTCAGCGGGCGAGAGCCCCCCTCCCCGCGGCGGAACGAACGGCCAGGCAGCGCGGGCATGGCAGGCCTCCCGGGCGGTAGATGTAATTGCGGTAACACCGCCCAAGTAATGGGAATGGCATTACCATGAGGGGAAGAGTAATCAGTTAGATTACTCGTTACCCTCTAAAGTAACTGCGTTAAGTAACTCTGTTTATTTTAACTGAGTTACTTACATTACTGGAGGGGTGTAGGTGTGTTCGCTTGGCTGTGTAACAGACACTCTTACAGAGCTGTAGCCACCAGTCTCAGAATTTACAGGCTGATTCTTCTGTCCTACGGACGGAAGAAATCAGTCTGTTTTTTCACTGACATTTAGATAATGGGAGCCCCCCCCCCCCAGTGCTGGTGGAGTCCTTCCTGAAGTCGCTCTCCTCCCTGCCAATGAGGATGCAGGGAGAGGGCGCAGTGGCTCTCATATTACGCACTCAGCATTGCACAGTGTCAGCGAGCAGAGGGAGGGGGAGAAATCCCCCGCAGGAGCTGTCAGGACACTCTGGCTCTCAGGAGAGCCTGTATCCACTCGGCAGCGACCCTAGCAAGGGCACCCACTACATATCGAAACAAAAATGTGTTTTAACTGGGGGGGGGGGGGGCACATGGTGGGGCACAGCATAATTTTGGGGGGGCCCCCCTTTAGTGACGCTACTGCCCATAGACTCTTATTAGTATTTATTCTCTAGGTGTCTGAAGAGACTATTTAATCTAGCTGAGTCCTGAGCTACTTTTCATCCAATCCCTTTGCCTTGTATCTATCCAGATGATGATTGAATATGCTCCATATTTGTGACTGTTTATCCTCAGCCCTATCTGGTGATGCATCTGGATATCTAATTGCTGCAGACTTTAAAGCGGTGTTCCACCCCAAATATAATTAAAAGCCAGCAGCTACACATACTGCAGCTGCTGGTTTTTAACAATAGGACACTTACCTGTCCTGGAGTCCAGCGATGTCGGCACCGCAGCTGATGTTTCCATCAGCTGTCAGGTTCTGCCGCCACCATTGTGGGTAAGGGTACCCGTGGTGTAGCCTTACGGCTTCACGCCGGGAACACTACTGAACTTGCACGAGGCTCCGCTCCTCTCTCCTACTGGCCCGGCGACAGGGAGAGGAAGAGGGAGCCCCGCGGTGATGTGACGGCCCGCGGCCTGAATTCACGGAAATGGGAACAGGATACCTGTCAAAGACAGGTATCCTGTCCCCCTCCCTCCGAAAGGTGCCAATTATGGCAACGGAAGGGGAGAGGAGAAAAATGAGCAGAAGTTCCACTTTTGGGTGGAACTCCGCTTTAAGGGGCCAGAATACCTTACCACTTATTAGTATATGACAATGGCCACATTCCCTCTTGCAGGCAGCCTTATGATGATATACTAGCCAATTGTGTGACTCTGTATGTGTGTGCACTGTGTGATCGCAGCTGCGTCTATCCAAGACAACGTTGTATTTTTAAATGTTCACCTAGGTGGAGGTTTTGGTGGAGTTTTTTAACCCATTATTTTATATCTGATGTGCATTAGAGAGTTTGGAGGATATATATTTACAAACATTTGTAACTGTACTGTGGTATCGTTCAACGGTGGCGAGACGAACGCTTTAGGAAATAGGGAGAAGCTAATAGAGATACCGCGGCTTATATGGCACAACCGCTCGTATGGTACTTCACTTCTGTAAGTGCAAACTCTCTTTTTACATTAAATTGTTTGAATTGATATACTGCATCATGGGAGTTTTATTTTTTCGTCTCTGAGTGACATTAGAACATCGGCTGGTCCGGATACCTATAAGTTTTGGGGAGACTGCTAATTCCCTGTGCTGGGCGAGACTGTTAACTGAACACACGTTTGATTTGCTTTGGGAAGATTGATGTAAAAAAAAATTTCTGCTGCAATTCATATTTTATCCACTGGAGGCTAATTTTGCACGGAATTTCTCATTGATCACTATGGGACGTTGCTTTAGTTTTCTTTTAAAAAAAAATATTTTTTTAATATTTTTTATTTTTTTGCTAATTTTTTGGGGGAAGTAATTTTCTCTTTATTTACTGATTGTTTATTATATATGATTCTATTTTTTATTTTGTTATCACAATTATTTTTATATCATCTATATTATCTATTAGCGCTGCACTCACTCTGTTATTATATTCTCTTGTAAGTTTTTGGTATTGAACTTTAGGTGCTGGCTGCTTTCACTTATATATATATATTTAAATATTCACTTTAGTTGTTGAATATCATCCAGCGCAGCGTTAGCTCTTGGGCTTTCTTTTTTATAAAATGTATGGCATTGTAATTTGATTAAAATGTCCTAAAACATATACAACATTTTTAAAAATGTTCTGCTGGTCCTTTAAAGTCCAATTGCAGCGAGAACCTTTCTTTTGGTATTGAGTAAAAGCCATGCTAAAAATTTCAGTTCCCACTTCTGTATTATTTGGTCATAATTTGCACTACTTTGATAAGAAATGGTTTATTAGCTTAGGCTACTTCAGTAGAACATCAGTAATACACATAAATCAATATAAACCAGCTAAAACTGACCCTAACTGCTGTCAGACTAGTAGAAGCGACATTCTGTGAGGTTGCTACACATATATTTGATTAATATTCTTTGGATATTTAAATACGTATGTATGAGGAACAAAAGAGGAAGTTGATATTAATGTCTCACTGTGTGTGAATTTGTAGCACTGTGTACTGTGTACCAGCCCATAGAGCACAGTAATAATTCCCGTCATCTTTATCCTGTACATTACTGATAGACAAAACACTTGAGCCTCCTTGGATGGATCCAGTAAAACGTTCAGAGGTTCCTGGGGGTTTTATATTATGATTACTGGCTCCATTACTACCTGTTAATCCTATAGGAACACTCCCAGGTGCCTGATATACCCAGATTGGGTAGTTACCACCAGCTACCGAGCCATCACTACGACCACAGGACAAAATTGCATTACCACCAAGAGACGCGGTTATTGTGGCTTCCTGGATGACCGTAAACTGAGCCACAGAATCTGCAACAAAATGAGAGAATGATGATAATAGGAAAAAAAAAAAACTAGTATATTTTTAGTAATCTTAATGTATAAAACATGAATTACATGAAAAATAAGTGATGAAAGTGAAGACAGTCCAGAACATGATCATGGTGATGAGGAATCACTTTGACAGAACAGAGTTTAGTTGACTCCTTCTCATTCTCATAGTTATATCCTGTATATAAACCACACCTTTCTATGCAAAGTGTCTCAGAGTCATTTGCCATCAGCAGCCTCCACCTACTATATATCTACTGATAAAATCGTTACATTATCGTGTGGTAAATAAAAAAAGATGCCTGTTTTTTTTATCTACTACATATATTATCATTTAAGTGCCGTAATTACTGAGTTCTCTCTGAATAAAAAAAAATCTGTGATATGCTTTTACTATCAAATAATTTTTACTTGCTTGATTTATATGTAAATATGTAATGTCTAAAAAAAAGTGAGGCGAAAGCAACACTCTAGTACTGAAACAAATGCAGTAATTAAAGGTTATTACAATTTTAGGACCCTTTCACACCAATAAAGCTAAAACAGCTGCGCGCACTAAAGTAAAGAATGCCAATGTGCTTGTAATGGGTAGCTGGGTAATGATTTAACTTTCCTCCATGTTTTCCTATTAACTTGTTGGGCGTCTAGTCTGGGTCAAATGAGAAGACTAACCCCCGTGGGTACTTCTGGGCTATGCACATGTCTGCTCCCTTTGCAATGGGAAACAGACCATACAGAACAGGACTCCCTCACTGCTAGAGGCTGCCCCACCTGTCATAGGTACATGCTACTGACATGCTGCTTCAACTGACTGTAAACTTTCATTGCCCATGGCAACCACATGTAGTACTGTACCAGGATGACTCTTTAGGTGCTGACTCTTTATACCCCAATGTGCCTAGTGACCTACAGCGGGAGACCAAGTGCTAAAGGTGTCGGTTACTTGCATTAGTCACCTTTAATAACTTCAGCTTGGAATAAACTTCCAGCAGAGGTAGTGATACAGTAAACAGCTTCAAACATGCTTGGGACAAACATAGATCTATACTAAAAAGTTAACTAAAAACAAAATAGCAGAAAAAGCAATAAAAAACAAAAAACAAAACAAACAAAAAAAATAGGCAGACTCCATGGACTGCTCAGTCTTTTTTCTGCCGTCACTTTTCTATGTTTCAGACCAGGCAGAAGGAAAAGTTAAGTCAAAGCTTAACTTTAGCAAAGAGTGCACACATGACAAAGTCCACATGCACAAATTAAATTGTTCTTTTCCCTACATTCCTACCCCCTAACTCAGGCTTGTGTGCTACCCCGGCATACCTTGGCCAGTGTCTTCAGGGGTACTACAGGTCTCAGCAGCCCCTTGCATCTTGGCAGGCTGTTCTTAGCAGGCAATCCCCAGTGATGACAGCTGAACAAAAAGGTAGCTGAAAGAGATGAGCAGCCCCCCCCCCGCCTTTTCAGCTGTTAGCCTGTCCTCCTCCCATGTGGCTGGTCTCTCTGTGCAGAGCCTCCCTCCAGAATGTAAAATGTTACTAAGCCCACAACAGTAAAATCAATCTGTATGTAGTAAAGCGTGCTTGTTATACTCACTGTTGAACCTAAGGTGTTAAATCTCTTCATTGTGTAAAAAGGATGTCTGCTCTGATCCTCCCCTTCTTCCACTGTCCCCAATCTATCTCCTGATAAGACAGAGCCTTTGGAGTCACCCAGCGCATGTTTAGTTTGGTGTAGTTTGGTGTGTATTACGAGAGCTTTTTTTTTTTTTGGTGGGTGCATGTGATCAGCACAGGGCCAATCAGCACTGTCCAGACAGAGGGTCTGGGGTCCTGCAGCCACATAGGACAGTCAGAGTAAAATGAAAACTCCTACTACAAGCTTTAACCAGACACTGATAGAATTATAAGACTGCTTTAAACTGCTGATGAGAAAAGGTATTTAGCCGTTTATATTTACTAAAATAATTGCATTTCCATGTTCTGTGTACTGTGAGAGACCAGATATAGTGAATGCAGAGTCCTGGGTTTAGTAACACTTTAAGTGAAAAGACCAGGAAACTGGTTAATCCCTTCCCTCCCAGCCTTTTTTCTTCTTTTTTTATAACTATAAAGTCAAAATGACATTTTGTTCACCTTCATGCATTGTAGCACATCCATATCCATATCTTTACGGATCAGCCCCATCTCCATTTGCATGGCATCAATCTTACCCGTAAGCTTCGTTTGGAAGGTGCTAATGGCTTGCATCAGGGCAGTGAAGTTATCTTGGTCCTGTATCGCAGGGTCAGCTTCGTCGGTCTGCAACGCCATATTGGACAGCGTGCAGGCCCGAGTCCCCTCGCCATGAGGTTGTGTGCGCTATGTGGAGGATTTCGGGTGTGCCGCCGACTTGCGCTTGTAGGGCATACCAGTCCAGGGAGTCTCAGGCAGGGTTTTGATGGCTTCAAATGCGTAAATGTCCGCAGGGAATCAGGATTTTGGCAGGCAGGATAGTGGTGCTCTCACACTATGCCTCCGCTCCGGTCGCCATCTTGGACACTCCCCAACTTGATCAATGTTTATTGCACGTTAGCAGCGTTTAATTTACACTGCAATTTGTAGCACTTATTTATATAAGTATCTATTTACTACGTATATTTTTTCATTTTTGATTTTTAGCGCAGCCTTTTTTTCTTAATTATATATATATATATATATATATATAATTTCCTTCTGTTGTGGGGCCCTTTATTACGATAACGCAACTAGACCCTTTCACATGTTTTGCACTGTATTGAGGCCCCCCAGGGTGTCAGAAATTAAGAGGTATGTCACCAGCACACCAGGAAAATATAAGGGTTTAAAGCAGTGGGAGAACTACCAGGGTTGCAAAGGTTGTACTTGCGACCGGGCCTTGGTGTTCTGCCACTGTGTGGGTTCCCCAGCCTCCTCTTGCTGTCCTGCCCCTGCTTTTGACAGCCCTGGTCTGGAGTCTGTCTCCTTGGCAGCGGTGGCAGTCTATTAGGACCTAGCAGGGACAGGACAGCAACAATGGTAGTTCTGCCGCTGGTCCACCTGGAAAGTGTAGATGGGGGGATTGGAACATTCCTTTTTTTTTTTTTTTATTTTTTATTCAACCTAATAGTTGAATGAAAAAAGGGATCAATGTAAGGTCTGCCTAAGAGCTAAGACCAGCCACAGATAGTTTAAATCTCGGCCGTTTTAGCGAGAACTGGCTGATATTTAAACCATTAATGGACAGGCTGAATGTACCAAGTTGATCGATCAAATTGGGTACAACCAGCTCTGCCAGATTCTCTTATGATTATGGCTAGCGGTTGCTATATCTGCTAGTAATCGCTATTTGTCGGGAGAATACAATTGCTCAGCGGGAGGGATTCCCCTATCAGCACTGATTGTACTGATCTGTGGATGCAGGAAAGAAATTTGCACCAACTACCCTTCGATCGATTGGTGTCAGCTGACTTATTTTTTCAGTGTCCGCCCCACCTCCCTACATTCTCTCTCTCTCTGGATAGGCGGGGCGGGATGGGGCGGTCCAGACAGTCTCTCTGAGTCTCAGCCTCTTCTCAGCTCAGCGGGCGAAAGCCCCCCTCCCCGTGGCGGAACAAACGGCCAGGCAGCGCGGCCACGGCAGGCCTCCAGGGGCGGTAGATGTAATTGTGGTAACACCGCCCAAGTAATGGGAACGGCGTTACCATGAGGGGAAGAGTAATCAGTTAGATTACTCGTTACCCTCTAAAGTAACTGTGTTAAGTAACTGTTTATTTTAACTGAGTTACTTACATTACTGGAGGGGGGTAGGTGTGTTCGCTGGGCTGTGTAAGAGTGTCACAGACACTCTTACAGAGCTGCAGCCACCAGTCTCAGAATTTACAGGCTGATTCTTCTGTCCTACGGACGGACGAAATCAGTCTGTTTTTTCACTGACATTTAGATAATGGGAGGCTCCCCCCCCCCCCCCCAGTGCTGGTGGAGTCCTTCCTGAAGTCACTCTCCTCCCTGCCAATGAGGATGCAGGGAGAGGGAGCAGAGGGAGGGGGAGAAATCCCCCGCAGGAGCTGTCGGGACACTCTGGCTCTCAGGAGAGCCTGTATCCACTCGGCAGCGACCCGAGCAAGGGCACCCACTACATATAGAAACAAAAATGTGTTTTAACTGGGGGGGGGGGGCACATGGTGGGGCACAGCATAATTTTGGGGGGGCCAGTACCCCCTCTGGCCCCCCTTTAGTGATGCTACTGCCCATAGAATTTTATTAGTATTTACTCTCTAGGTGTCTGAAGAGACTCTATTTAATCTAGCTGAGTCCTGAGCTACTTTTCATCCAATCCCTTTGCCTTGTATCTATCCAGATGAGGATTGAATATGCTCCATATTTGTGACTGTTTATCCTCAGCCCTATCTGGTGATGCATCTGGATATCTAATTGCTGCAGACTTTAAAGCGGTGTTCCACCCCAAACAAAAATTAAAAGCCAGCAGCTACACATACTGCAGCTGCTGGTTTTTAACAATAGGACACTTACCTATCCTGGAGTCCAGCGATGTCGGCACCGCAGCTGATGTTTCCATCAGCTGTCGGGTTCTGCCGCCACCATTGCGGGTAAGGGTACCCGTGGTGTAGCCTTACGGCTTCACGCCGGGAACACTACTGAACTTGCATGAGGCTCCGCTCCTCTCTCCTACTGGCCCGGCGACAGGGAGAGGAGAAGGGATCCCCTCAGTGATGTCACGGGCCGCAGCCCGGATTCATGGAAGTGGGAACAGGATACCTGTCACAGACAGGTATCCTGTCCCCCCTCCCCCCGAAAGGTGCCAATTATGGCACCGGAAGGGGAGAGGAGACAAATGAGCGGAAGTTCCACTTTTGGGTGGAACTCCGCTTTAAGGGGCCAGAATACCTTACCACTTATTAGTATATGACAATGGCCACATTCCCTCTTGCAGGCAGCCTTATGATGATATACAAGCCAATTGTGTGACTCTGTATGAGTGTGCATTGTGTGATCGCAGCTGTGTCTATCCAAGACAACATTGTCTTTTTAAATGTTCACCTAGGTGGAGGTTTTAGTGGAGTTTTTTAACCCAGTGTTTTTTGTATTCTTACATTTTGAATAAAAGTATCCTGTGATTAAGCTGCACGGTCCTGCTGTGACTTCCTTATCTGGGGTCCTTCACCCAAATTCTTCATGCTTGTTTCTGGGTCACTTGAATCACACCATCAAGTTAAGGTGAGTTAGCAATCATTTGGGACGCAGTGATCATGGCTATACTAGCCTCACAATGTTCAATAAACTAGTGAGATATTGGCAATATGTTTTTTTTTCTTTTTTAAAGTGTGAATGGAACCTAAGGTTGGAGCCAGTAAGTGGGGACCAGCTATCTGCTACCAGGATGTGTCTGCGCCCATATATCCTTGAAAGGCTGAGCTGCTGTTGACCTTTTGTGTGTGTGTGGGGGGGGGACCTGTAGCAGGGGGGACCGAACGCTGGGTATCTGTGCCATACCAAGGACCTTGGGACTGAGTCACTAAGTGTTATTTGGCCACATTGGAACCCAAAGGGACCTACTACTGTGTGGGGCTACTGCCTGGGTGAGCCAGCCAGGAACAGGTCATGAGGCCTGAGAATTTGCGGAGCCTGCTGACTGCCAAGCGGTTGGGACCGGAGTAGTCACCTGTCAGGAGTGGTGTGCTGAACTACACATCTTAACCACGTGTCACGTGCATAGTCAACACCATAGAGACTACTTTTATCCAACTACATACTGTACATCACTAAAACTCTTAAAAGGACAGTGCACCGCTTAAAGAAGAACCCCACCAAAAGCCTGCCAATGTTAACTATTAGGCTGTTGTTCTGTGTGTCAGGGAATGCCTGAACGATTAATTTGAGTTCATTTTATCCAATGTAGAATTCTTTAAGAACACAACTGGGATCAATGTGAATATGGACTGGGCTATTGACAATAAATAAGTATTTATTGAATAAGTCAAATTCACACCATAAATAGTTTGAATAATAGGCAGATACAGACATATATACTGTATACAGTATATCTATGTATAAAGTGGATTGATTTCAATAATTAATTTCTCCCCTTAGACAAGATAACTACTGATAACCAATTATCAAACAATAGTCTGCGATTTACGGAATATAAATGTTTTTTCTCTGCAGAAGGAATAAGCTTCAAACTATGGCCCCATAGTACTGGTGGAAGGCATAGGTCTTTGTTTCTGCTTTGCACAGGATTCATGCCCTCCTTATGGACAGAACAGCAATCTGCCTTGTTTACATAGGCAGATCGCCGTTCTGCCTGTGTTTTGAACGATCAGTGGGTGATGGCGGACATCAGGTCCACGGGACCCACTGATCAGCTCCTGCTGCAGAGAATCACAGTGGAAGCAAGCCTCCGGTGGTGCACACTCAAGCCAGATACCTGGAAGTGCAGGATCACGTATATATACATGTGGTCCTGCGCAGCGCACCTGCCCTGTAGCAGTAAATGTATTCTAGAGCGGTCGGCAACTGGTTAAACTACTTTTACACACACAATGTTTCTAACAATAATGATACAGAATCAAACACACTGGCTATCTAATGGGATTATCACTTCCCTCTGACATGCAAATGTTTTTAACAATGGTGATTATACATAAATAACCCATATTAATATTTAGAAATCCTTTTTACGGCAATGGGATATTTTGTCAGGATAAATATTTTATAGATACCTTGCAACATTCGGTTATGATTTAAAATCATATATTTATAAAGATGTTCATAATAATTATAGTATTTTGCTAGGTAAAAGAGTTTATAATCCATTGGTTTGTAAGATTAACCAGGTTTATTAATCTGTTGTGTCCACAAGTCTACCTGTACACACTTATGGAACAGGAAGTAAATGGAAATCTTCCCGATGGGAAACCTGACAGTTATTATGATACTGTCATTGCACCATTGCTTTCCTAAGGCCCCTTTCACACTGGGGCGTTTTTCAGGCGGTACAGCGCTAAAAATAGAGCCTGTATACCGCCTGAAAAAATCTGGCCCCGTTAACTCCAGTGTGAAAGCCGGCGGGCTTTCACACTGGAGCGGTGCGCTAGCTGGACGGTCAAAAAAGTCCTGCTAGCAGCATCTTTGGAGCGGTATAGGAGCGGTGTGTAATAATTGATTAGAATGGGACACCGCGGCGATCTGCGGGGGGTCTTTAAGCGGCCGAAAACCGCGGCTAAAACGACAGTAAAGCAGCGCTAAATATAGCGCTGCTTTACCATCACCGCGGCTCCCCGCCCCAGTGTAAAAGGGGCCTAAGTGTGCCCCAGGTCTTTAACCACCCTAATTACAGATTGACAGATTTATACCACATGTGGCTCCTGAAGAGTGGCACAAAAACCATGAAACGCGTTGAGCCAAGTAGATGCCGTGTTCAAACCTTCGGTATATTTTTAAGTATCATGCCACCTTTCATTCCTATTATCTTGTGGTTTTAAGATCACTTCCATAATTATCATTTTATGATTTTTATTTTATTTCTGATGTGCATTAGAGAGTTTGGAGGATATATATTTACAGCCATTTGTAACTGTACTGTGGTATCATTCAACGGTGGTGAGACGAACGCTTTAGGAAATAGGGAGAAGCTAATAGAGACACCGCAGCTTATATGATACAACCGCTCGTATGATACTTCGCTCCTGGAAGTGCAAACTCTCTTTTTGCATTAAATTGTTTCAATTGATATACTGCACCATGGAAGTTTTATTTTTTTTTATCTCTGAGTGACATTAGAACATCGGCTGGTCCGGATACCTATACGTTTTGGGGAGACTGCTAATTCCCTGTGCTGGGCGAGACTGTTAACAGCAGTCACGACTTTGTGGTAAACAAGCTACTGTTGACCTGAACACACGTTTGATTTGCTTTGGGAAGATTGGTGTCAAAAACTTTTTTTTTTTTCCTCCTGGAATTCATCTTTTGTCCACTGGAGGCTAATTTTGCACGGACTTTCTCATTGATCACTATGGGACGTTGCTTTCGTTTTCTTTTATAAAAAATAATTTTTTGAATATTTTTGCTTTTTTTGCAAAGTTTTTGGTGAAGTCATTTTCTCTTTATTTACTGATTGTTTATTATATATGATTCTATTTTTTATTTTGTTATCACAATTATTTTTATATCACTATTAGCGCTGCACTCACTCGGTTATTATATTCTATTGTAAGTTTTTGGTATTGGACTTTAGGTGCTGGCTGCTTTCACTTATATATATATTTTTAAATATTCACTTTAGTTGTTGAATATCATCCAGCGCAGCGTTAGCTCTTGGGCTTTCTTTTTTATAAAATGTATGGCATTGTAATTTGATTAAAATGTCCTAAAACATATACAACATTTTTAAAAATGTTTTGCTGGTCCTTTAAAGTCCAATTGCAGCGAGAACCTTTCTTTTGGTATTGAGTAAAAGCCATGCTAAAAATTTCAGTTCCCACTTTTGTATTATTTGGTCATAATTTGCACTACTTTGATAAGAAATGGTTTATTAGCTTAGGCTACTTCAGTAGAACATCAGTAATACACATAAATCAATAGAAACCAGCTAAAACTGACCCTAACTGCTGTCAGACTAGTAGAAGCTACATTCTGTGAGGTTGCTACACATATATTTGATTAATATTCTTTGGATATTTAAATACGTATGTATGAGGAATAAAAAAGAGGAAGTTGATATTAATGTCTCACTGTGTGTGAATTTGTAGCACTGTGTACTGTGTACCAGCCCATAGAGCACAGTAATAATTCCCGTCATCTGCTTCCTGTACATTACTGATAGACAAAACACTTGAGCCTCCTTGGATGGATCCAGTAAAACGTTCAGAGGTTCCTGGAGGTTTTATATTATGATTACTGGCTCCATCACTACTTGTTAATCCTATAGGAACACTCCCAGGTGTCTGATATACCCAGGTTGGGTGGTTACTACCAATTACAGAACCATCACTACGACCACAGGACAAAATGACATTCCCACCAAGAGACGCGGTTATTGTGGCTTCCTGGATGACAGTAAACTGAGCCACAGAATCTGCAACACAAATGAGAGAATGATGATAATAGGAAAAAAAACTAGTATATTTATATTTAGTAATCTTAATGTATAAAACATGAATTACATGAAAAATAAGTGATGAAAGTGAAGACAGTCCAGAACATGATCATGGTGATGAGGAATCACTTTGATAGAACAGAGTTTAGTTGAATCCTTCTCATTCTCATAGTTATATCCTGTATATAAACCACACCTTTCTATGCAAAGTGTCTCAGAGTCATTTGCCATCAGCAGCCTCCACCTACTATATATCTACTGATAAAAATTGTTACATTATTGTGTGGTAAATAAAAAAAAGATGCCTGTTTTTTTTATCTACTACATATATTATCATTTAAGTGCCGTAATTACTGAGTTCTCTCTGAATAAAAAAAAATCTGTGATATGCTTTTACTATCAAATAATTTTTACTTGCTTGATTTATATGTAAATATGTAATGTCTAAAAAAAGTGAGGCGAAAGCATCACTCTAGCACTGAAACAAATGCAGTAATTAAAGGTTATTACAATTTTAGGACCCTTCCACACCAACAAAGCTAAAACAGCTGCGCACACTAAAGTAAAGAATGCCAATGTGCTTGTAATGGGTAGCTGGGTAATGATTTACCTTTCCTCCATGTTTTCCTATTAACTCGTTGGGCGTCTAGTCTGGGTCAAATGAGAAGACTAACCCCCGTGGGTACTTCTGGGCTATGCACATGTCTGCTCCCTTTGCAATGGGAAACAGACCATACAGAACAGGACTCCCTCACTGCTAGAGGCTGCCCCACCTGTCATAGGTACATGCTACTGACATGCTGCTTCAACTGACTGTAAACTTTCATTGCCCATGGCAACCACATGTAGTACTGTACCAGGATGACTCTTTAGGTGCTGACTCTTTATACCCCAATGTGCCTAGTGACCTACAGCCGGTGACCAAGTGCTAAAGGTGTCGGTTACTTGCATTAGTCACCTTTAATAACTTCAGCTTGGAATAAACTTCCAGCAGAGGTAGTGATACAGTAAACAGCTTCAAACATGCTTGGGACAAACATAGATCTATACTAAAAAGTTAACTAAAAACAAAATAGCAGAAAAAGCAATAAAAAACAAAAAACAAAACAAACAAAAAAAATAGGCAGACTCCATGGACTGCTCAGTCTTTTTTCTGCCGTCACTTTTCTATGTTTCAGACCAGGCAGAAGGAAAAGTTAAGGCAAAGCTTAACTTTAGCAAAGAGTGAACACATGACAAAGTCCACATGCACAAATTAAATTGTTCTTTTCCCTACATTCCTACCCCCTAACTCAGGCTTGTGTGCTACCCCGGCATACCTTGGCCAGTGTCTTCAGGGGTACTACAGGTCTCAGCAGCCCCTTGCATCTTGGAAGGCTGTTCTCAGCAGGCAATCCCCAGTGATGACAGCTGAACAAAAAGGTAGCTGAAAGAGAGATGAGCAGCCTCCCCTGCCTCTTCAGCTGTTAGTCTGTCCTCCTCCCATGTGGCTGGTCTCTCTGTGCAGAGCCTCCCTCCTGAATTTAAAATGTTACTAAGCCCACAACAGTAAAATCAATCTGTATGTAGTAAAGCGTGCTTGTTATACTCAGTGTTGAACCTAAGGAGTTTAATCTCTTCATTGTGTAAAAAGGATGTTTGATCCTGTCTGCTCTGATCCTCCCCTTCTTCCACTGTCCCCAATCTATCTCCTGATAAGACCGAGCCTTTGGAGTCACTCAGCACATGTTTAGTTTGGTGTAGTTTGGTGTGTATTACGAGAGCTTTTTTTTTTTTTTGGTGGGTGCATGTGATCAGCACAGGGCCAATCAGCACTGTCCAGACAGAGGGTCAGGGGTCCTGCAGCCACATAGGACAGTCAGAGTAAAATGAAAACTCCTACTACAAGCTTTAACCAGACACTGATAGAAGTTATAAGACTGCTTTAAACTGCTGACGAGAAAAGGTATTTAGCCGTTTATATTTACTAAAATAATTGCATTTCCATGTTCTGTGTACTGTGAGAGACCAGATATAGTGAATGCAGAGTCCTGGGTTTAGTAACACTTTAAGTGAAAAGACCAGGAAACTGGTTAATCCCTTCCCTCCCAGCCGTTTTTCTTCTTTTTTTATAACTATAAAGTCAAAATGACATTTTGTTCACCTTCATGCATTGTAGCACATCCATATCCATGTCTTTACGGATCAGCCCCATCTCCATTTGCATGGCATCAATCTTACCCGTAAGCTTCGTTTGGCAGGTGCTAACGGCTTGCATCAGGGCCGTGAAGTTATCTTGGTCCTGTATCGCAGGGTCAGCTACCTCGGTCTGCAACGCCATATTGGACAGCGTGCAGGCCCGAGTCCCCTCGCCACGAGGTTGTGTGCGCTGTGTGGAGAATTTCGGGTGTGCCGCCGACTTGCGCTTGTAGGGCATACCAGTCCAGGGAGTCTCAGGCAGGGTTTTGATGGCTTCAAATGCGTAAATGTCCGCAGGGAATCAGGATTTTGGCAGGCAGGATAGCGGAGCTCTCACACTATGCCTCCGCTCCGGTCGCCATCTTGGACACGCCCCAACTTGATCAATGTTTATTGCACGTTAGCAGCGTTTAATTTACACTGCAATTTGTAGCACTTATTTATATAAGTATCTATTTACTACGTATATTTTTTAATTTTTGATTTTTAGCGCAGCCTTTTTTTCTTAATTATATATATATATATATATATATATATATATATATATATATATATATATATATATCCTTTCCTTTTGTTGTGGGGCCCTTTATTACGATCCCGCAACTAGACCCTTTCACGTGTTTTGCACTGTATTGGGGCCCCCCAGGGTGGCAGAAATTAAGAGGTATGTCACCAGCACACCAGGAAAATATAAGGGTCCAAAGCAGTGGGAGAACTACCAGGGTTGCAAAGGTTGTACTTGCGACCGGGCCTTGGTGTTCTGCCAATGTGGGGGTTCCCCAGCCTTCTCTTGCTGTCCTGCCCCTGCTATTGACAGCCCTGGTCTGGATTCTGTCTCCTTGGCAGCGGTGGCAGTCTATTAGGACCTAGCAGGGACAGGACAGCAACAATGGTAGTTCTGCCACTGGTCCACAGTGGGAGGATTCCCCCATCCACCTGGAAAGTGTAGATGGGGGATTGGAACATTCCTTTTTTTTTTTTTTTTATTCAACCTAAAAGTTAAATGAAAAAATTGATCAATGTATGGTCTGCCTAAGAGCTAAGACCAGCCACAGATATTATATTTAAATATTTAAACCATTAATGGACAGGCTGAATGTACCAAGTTGATCGATCAAATTGGGTACAACCAGCTCTGTCAGATTCTCTTATGTTTATGGCTAGGGGTTGCTATATCTGCTAGTGATCGCTATTAGTCGGGAGAATACAATTGCTCAGCGGGAGGGATTCCCCTATCAGCACTGACTGTACTGATCTGTGGATGCAGGAAAGAAATTTGCACCATCTACCCTTCGCTCGATTGGTGTCAGCTGGTCAGCTGACTTAATTTTTCAATGTCCGCCCCACCTCCCTACATTCTCTCTCTCTGGATAGGTGGGGCGGGATGGGGGGGGGTCCAGACAGTCTCTCTAAAGGCTCAGCCTCTTCTCAGCTCAGTGGGCGAAAGCCCCCCTCCCCGGGAGGTAGATGTAATTGCGGTAACACCGCCCAAGTAATGGGAACGGCATTACCATGAGGGGAAGAGTAATCAGTTAGATTACTCGTTACCTTCTAAAGTAACTGCGTTAAGTAACTCTGTTTATTTTAACTCAGTTACTTACATTACTGGAGGGGTTTTTGTATGTGTTCGCTGGGCTGTGTAAGAGTGTCTCTTACAGAGCTGCAGCGACCAGTCTCAGAATTTACAGGCTGATTCTTCTGTCCTACGGACGGAAGAAATTAGTCTGTTTTTTCACTGACATTTAGATAATGGGAGGCTCCCCCCCCCCCAGTGCTGGTGGAGTCCTTCCTGAAGTCGCTCTCCTCCCTGCCAATGAGGATGCAGGGAGAGGGAGCAGATCGGGCGACCGTGGCTATGCGAGGGGCTCTCGTATTATGCATTCAGCATTGCACAGTGTCAGCGAGCAGAGGGAGGGGGAGAAATCCCCCGCAGGAGCTGTCAGGACACTCTGGCTCTCAGGAGAGCCTGTATCCACTCGGCAGCGACCCGAGCAAGGGCACCCACTACATATAGAAACAAAAATGTGTTTTAACTGGGGGGGCACATGGTGGGGCACAGCATAATTTTTTTTTTGGGGGGGCAGGGCCCCCTCTGGCCCCCCTTTAGTGACACTACTGCCCATCGACTCTTATTAGTATTTACTCTCTAGGTGTCTGAAGAGACTATTTAATCTAGCTAAATCCTGAGCTACTTTTCATCCAATCCCTTTGCCTTGTATCTATCCAGATGAGGATTGAATATGCTCCATATTTGTGGCTGTTTATCCTCAGCCCTATCTGGTGATGCATCTGGATATCTAATTGCTGCAGACTTTAAAGCGGTGTTCCACCCCAAAAAAGCCAGAAGCTTCCCATACTGCAGCTGCTGGTTTTTAACAATAGGACACTTACCTATCCTGGAGTCCAGCGATGTCGGCACCGCAGCTGATGTTTCCATCAGCTGTCAGATTCTGCCACCACCATTGTGGGTAAGGGTACCCGTGGTGTAGCCTTACGGCTTCACACCGGGAACACTACTGAACTTGCACGAGGCTCCGCTCCTCTCTCCTACTGGCCCGGTGACAGGGAGAGGAGGAGGGAGCCCCGCGGTGATTTGACGGCCCGCGGCCTGGATTCACAGAAATGGAAACAGGATACCTGTCAAAGACAGGTATCCTGTCCCCCCTCCCCCTGAAAGGTGCCAATTATGGCACCGGAAGGGGAGAGGAGAAAAATGAGCGGAAGTTCCACTTTTGGGTGGAACTCCGCTTTAAGGGGCCAGAATACCTTACCACTTATTAGTATATGACAATGGCCCCATTCCCTCTTGCAGGCAGCCTTATGATGATATACTAGCCAATTGTGTGACTCTGTATGTGTGTGCACTGTGTGATCGCAGCTGCGTCTACCCAAGACAACATTGTCTTTTAAAATGTTCACCTAGGTGGAGGTTTTGTTGGAGTTTTTTAACCCAGTGTTTTTTGTATTCTTAAATTTTGAATAAAAGTATCCTGTGATTAAGCTGCAAGGTCCTGCTGTGACTTCCTTATCTGGGGTCCTTCACCCAAATTCTTCATGCTTGTTTCTGGGTCACTGGGATCACACCGTCAAGTTAAGGTGAGTTAGCAATCATTTGGGACGCAGTGATCATGGCTATACTAGCCTCACAATGTTCAATAAACTAGTGAGATATTGGCAATATGTTTTTTTTTCTTTTTTAAAGTGTGAATGGAACCTAAGGTTGGAGCCAGTAAGTGGGGACCAGCTATCTGCTACCAGGATGTGTCTGCGCCCATATATCCTTGAAAGGCTGAGCTGCTGTTGACCTTTTGTGTGTGGGGGGGGGGGGCCTGTAGCAGGGGGGACCCAACGCTGGGTATCTGTGCCATACCAAGGACCTTGGGACTGAGTCACTAAGTGTTATTTGGCCACATTGGAACCCAAAGGGACCTACTACTGTGTGGGGCTACTGCCTGGGTGAGCCAACCAGGAACAGGTCATGAGGCCTGAGAATTGCGGAGCCTGCTGATTGCCAAGCGGTTGGGACCGGAGTAGTCACCTGTCAGGAGTGGTGTGCTGAACTACACATCTTAACCATGTGTCACGTGCATAGTCAACACCATAGAGACTACTTTTATCCAACTACATACTGTACATCACTAAAACTCTTAAAAGGACAGTGCATCGCTTAAGGAAGAACCCCACCAAAAGCCTGCCAATGTTAACTATTAGGCTGTTGTTCTGTGTGTTAGGGAATGCCTGAACGATTAATTTGAGTTAATTTTATCCAATGTAGAATTCTTTAAGAACACAACCGGGATCAATGTGAATATGGACTGGGCTATTGACAATAAATATGTATTTATTGAATAAGTCAAATTCACACCATAAATAGTTTGAATAATAGGCTGACACAGACATATATACTGTATACAGTATATCTATGTATAAAATGGATTGATTTCAATAATTAATTTCTCCCCTTAGACAAAATAACTACTGATAACCAATTATCAAACAATAGTCTGCGATTTACGGAATATAAATGTTATTTCTCTGCAGAAGGAATAAGCTTGAAACTATGGCCCCATAGTACTGGTGGAAGGCATAGGTCTGTGTTTCTGCTTTGCACAGGATTCATGCCCTCCTTACGGACAGAACAGCAATCTGCCTTGTTTACATAGGCAGATCGCCGTTCTGCCTGTGTTTTGAACGATCAGTGGGTGATGGCGGACATCAGGTCCACTGATCAGCTCCTGCTGCAGAGAATCACAGTGGAAGCAAGGCTCCGGTGGTGCACACTCAAGCCAGATACCTGGAAATGCAGGATCACGTATATATACATGTGGTCCTGCGCAGCGCACCTGCCCTGTAGCAGTAAATGTATTATAGGGCGGTCGGGAACTGGTTAAACTACTTTTACACATACAATGTTTCTAACAATAATGATACAGAATCAAACACACTGGCTATCTAATGGGATTATCACTTCCCTCTGACATGCAAATGTTTTTAACAATGGTGATTATACATAAATAACCCATATTAATATTTAGAAATCCTTTTTACGGAAATGGGATATTTTGTCAGGATAAATATTTTATAGATGCCTTGCAACATTGGGTTATGATTTAAAATCATATATTTATAAAGATGTTCATAATAATTATAGTATTTTGCTAGGTAAAAGAGTTTATAATCCATTGGTTTGTAAGATTAACCAGGTTTATTAATCTGTTGTGTCCACAAGTCTACCTGAACACACTTATGGAACAGGAAGTAAATGGAAATCTCCCCGATGGGACACAGATGAAGAAAAAAACCTGACTGGCAGTTATTATGATACTGTCATTGCACCATTGCTTTCCTAAGTGTGCCCCAGGTCTTTCACCACCCTAATTACAGATTGACAGATTTATACCACATGTGGCTCCTGAAGAGTGGCACAAAAACCATGAAACGCGTTGAGCCAAGTAGATGCCGTGTTCAAACCTTCGATGTATTTTTAAGTATCATGCCAACTTTCATTCCTATTTTCTTGTGGTTTTAAGATCACTTCCATAATTATCATTTTATGATTTTTATTTTATATCTGATGTGCATTAGAGAGTTTGGAGGATATATATTTACAACCATTTGTAACTGTACTGTGGTATCATTCAACGGTGGCGAGACGAACGCTTTAGGAAATAGGGAGAAGCTAATAGAGATGCCGCGGCTTATATGACACAACCGCTCGTATGATACTTTGCTTCTGTAAGTGCAAACTCTCTTTTTACATTAAATTGTTTGAATTAATATACTGCACCATGGGAGTTTTATTTTTTCGTCTCTGAGTGACATTAGAACATCGGCTGGTCCGGATACCTATACATTTTGGGGAGACTGCTAATTCCCTGTGCTGGGTGAGACTGTTAACAGCAGTCACGGCTTTGTGGTAAGCAAGCTACTTCACACTTGGGTGTTGACCTGAACACACGTTTGATTTGCTTTGGGAAGATTGATGTCAAAAACTTTTTTTTTCTCCTGCAATTCATATTTTATCCACTGGAGGCTAATTTTGCATGGACTTTCTCATTGATCACTATGAGACGTTGCTTTAGTTTTCTTTTTAAAAAAAATATTTTTTGAATATTTTTTCTTTTTTTGCCAATTTTTTGGGGGAAGTCATTTTCTCTTTATTTACTGATTGTTTATTATATATGATTCTATTTTTTATTTTGTTATCACAATTATTTTTATATCACTATTAGCGCTGCACTCACTCTGTTATTATATTCTCTTGTAAGTTTTTGGTATTGAACTTTAGGTGCTGGCTGCTTTCACTCAAATATTCACTTTAGTTGTTGAATATTATCCAGCGCAGCGTTAGCTCTTGGGCTTTCTTTTTTATAAAATGTATGGCATTGTAATTTTATTAAAATGTCCTAAAACATATACAACATTTCTAAAAATGTTCTGCTGGTCCTTAAGCCTGGGTTCAGACTAGTGCGGTGCGAATTGAAGGCCCTGCGTCACTGCGCAGTGAAACGTCGGCTGTTCTGCGGATTGTCCGCGTTTTAGGTGCGAATCAGCTGCTAGCTTAAATTCGCAACTCATTGTACTACTTCTGAGGGTAAAACCCACGCCAAATTTTTATTAAAAAAAACGGCATGGGTTCCCCCTCCAGAGGCATACCAGGCCCTTAGGTCTGGTATGGATTTTAAGGGTACCCCCTACGCCGAAAAAACGGCGTGGGGGTCCCCCCAAAATCCATACCAGACCCTTATCCGAGCACGCAGAATGGCAGGTCAGGAAAGGGAGTGGGGACGAGCGAGCGCCCCCCCCCCCTGCACCGTACCAGGCCGCAAGCCCTCAACATGGGGGGTGGGTGCTTTGGGGAAGGGGGCGCCCTGCGGCCCCCCCACCCCAAAGAACCTTGTCCCCATGTTGATGAGGACAAGGGCCTCTTCCCGACAACCCTGGCCATTGGTTGTCGGGGTCTGCGGGCGGGGGGCTTATTGGAATCCGGGAGCCCCCTTTAATAACGGGGCCCCCAGATTCCGGCCCCCACCCTATGTGAATGAGTATGGGGTACCGATGTACCCCTACCCATTCACCTAAGGTGTAAATAAAAAAAACACACGATTTTGAAAAATATTTTATTGCACTGCTCCGGGGGTCTTCTTCCGTCTTGGGGGGTCTTCTCGCTGGACTCCTCCGCTCTCTTACCTAGCTCTTTTACCGAGCGGAGGAGCACGGCTTTCTTCTTCGTCGCCGCCGTCTGGGGGTCTCGTTCCGCCTTCGGGGGTCTTCCGGGGTCTCTTCTGTTCTTGCCGCTGTCGTCGCCTTCGGCGCCGCCTTCTTCTTCTTCAGATGTTGACTCGTCGCTCTCTCTGGGCGGAATGGCATAGACGCGCTGTGTTGTGACTTATATAGGGACAAGGGGGCAGGGTCACATGCTCATGTCACATGGTGACCCCGCCCCCCTATGATGTCACAGTCTCGGAGGATGCTGGGACTGTGACATCATTATTAAAGGGGGCTCCCAGATTCCGATAAGCCCCCCGCCCGCAGACCCCGACAACCAACGGCCAGGGTTGTCGGGAAGAGGCCCTTGTCCTCATCAACATGGGGACAAGGTGCTTTGGGGTGGGGGGGCCGCAATGCGCATGCACCGGACATATGTGAACATGCCTCATTGAAAACAATGGGTTTTAAAAATGTCCTGCGAATTTGCAGTGTTTTCCACTGCTGCAAATTCGCAATAGTGTGAACCCAGGCTTAAAGTCCAATTGCAGCGAGAACCTTTCTTTTGGTATTGAGTAAAAGCCATGTTAAAAATTTCAGTTCCCACTTCTGTATTATTTGGTCATAATTTGCACTACTTTAATAAGAAATGGTTTATTAGCTTAGGCTACTTCAGTAGAACATCAGTAATACACATAAATCAATAGAAACCAGCTAAAACTGACCCTAACTGCTGTCAGACTAGTAAAAGCTACATTCTGTGAGGTTGCTACACATATATTTGATTAATATTCTTTGGATATTTAAATACTTATGTATGAGGAACAAAAGAGGAAGTTTATATTAATGTCTCACTGTGTGTGAATTTGTAGCACTGTGTACTGTGTACCAGCCCATAGAGCACAGTAATAATTCCCGTCATCTGCTTCCTGTACATTACTGATAGACAAAACACCTGAGCCTCCTTGGATGGATCCAGTAAAACGTTCAGAGGTTCCTGGGGGTTTTATATTATGATTACTGGCTCCATTACTACCTGTTAATCCTATAGGAACACTCCCAGGTGCCTGATATACCCAGATTGGGTGGTTACTACCAACTACAGAACCATCACTACGACCACAGGACAAAATGACATTACCACCAAGAGACGCGGTTATTGTGGCTTCCTGGATGACCGTAAACTGAGCCACAGAATCTGCAACACAAATGAGAGAATTGTGATAATAGGAAAAAAAAAAACTAGTATATTTATATTTAGTAATCTTAATGTATAAAACATGAATTACATGAAAAATAAGTGATGAAAGTGAAGACAGTCCAGAGCATGATCATGGTGATGAGGAATCACTTTGACAGAAAAGAGTTTAGTTGAATCCTTCTCATTCTCATAGTTATATCCTGTATATAAACCACACCTTTCTATGCAAAGTGTCTCAGAGTCATTTGCCATCAGCAGCCTCCACCTACTATATATCTACTGATAAAAATCGTTACATTATCGTGTGGTAAATAAAAAATGATGCCTGTTTTTTTATCTACTACATATATTATCATTTAAGTGCCGTAATTACTGAGTTCTCTCTGAATAAAAAAAAATCTATGATATACTTTTACTATCAAATAATTTTTACTTGCTTGATTTATATGTAAATATGTAATGTCTAAAAAAGTGAGGCAAAAGCATCACTCTAGCACTGAAACAAATGCAGTAATTAAAGGTTATTACAATTTGAGGACCCTTCCACACCAACAAAGCTAAAACAGCTGCGCACACTAAAGTAAAGAATGCCAATGTGCTTGTAATGGGTAGCTGGGTAATGATTTACCTTTCCTCCATGGTTTCCTATTAACTCGTTGGGCTTCTAGTCTGGGTCAAATGAGAAGACTAACCCCCGTGGGCAGGGGCGGACTGACAACTCATGGGGCCCCCGGGCAATAGAAGATCATGGGGCCCCCTTGGTCCCCGCACTCAAGCCACACCTGCACAGGGAGACACAGGGGGAGGGAGCACACACAAAGGGGGACACTCGGGAGGGAGAGCACAATGGGGGACACTGTGGGGGGGGGAACACACACACAGGGGGACACTGGAGGGAGAATGCAAACACGGGGACACTGGAGGGAGATCACACACACACACACAGGGGGTCACTGGAGGGAGAGCACACACACACGGGGTCACTGGAGGGAGAGCACACACACAGGGGGTCACTGGAGGGAGAGCACACACACACGGGGTCACTGGAGGGAGAGCAAACACACACAGGGGGTCACTGGAGAGAGCACACACACAGGGGGGACACTGGAGGGAGAGCACACACACAGGGGGTCACTGGAGGGAGAGCAAACACACACAGGGGGACACTGGAGGGAGAGCACACACACAGGGGGACACTGGAGGGAGAGCACACACACAGGGGGACACTGGAGGGAGAGCACACACACACAGGGGGGCACTGAAGGGAGAGCACACACACACACACACAGGGGGACACTGGAGGGAGAGCACACACACACAGGGGACACTGGAGGGAGAGCACACACACACACACACACAGGGGACACTGGAGGGAGAGCACACACACACAGGGGGACACACACACACACACAGGGGGACACTGGAGGGAGAGCACACACACACACACACACAGGGGGACACTGGAGAGAGAGAGCACACACACACAGGGGGACACTGGAGGGAGAGCACACACACACACAGGGGTCACTGGAGGGAGAGCACACACACAGGGGGACACTCGCACAGGGGGACACTGGAGGGAGAGCACACACACACAGGGGGACACTGGAGGGAGAGCACACACACACAGGGGGACACTGGAGGGAGAGCACACACACACAAAGGGGGACACTGGAGGGAGAGCACACACACACACACACACACACAGGGGGACACTGGAGGGAGAGCACACACATACAGGGGGACACTGGAGGGAGAGCACACACAGGGGGACACTGGAGGGAGAGCACACACACACGCACACACACAGGGGGTCACTGGAGGGAGAGCACACACACAGGGGGTCACTGGAGGGAGAGCACACACACATGGGGACACTCGCACAGGGGGACACTGGAGGAGAGCACACACACACACACACAGGGGGACACTGGAGGGAGAGCACACACACACAGGGGGACACTGGAGGGAGAGCACACACACAGGGGGACACTGGAGGGAGAGCACACACACACAGGGGGACACTGGAGGGAGAGCACACACACACAGGGGGACACTGGAGGGAGAGCACACACACACACAGGGACACACTGGAGGGAGAGCACACACACAGGGGGACACTGGAGGGAGAGCGCACACACAGGGGGACACTGGAGGGAGAGCGCACACACAGGGGGACACTGGAGGGAGAGCGCACACACAGGGGGGACACTGGAGGGAGAGCACACACACAGGGGACACTGGAGGGAGAGCACACACACAGGGGGACACTGGAGGGAGAGCACACACACAGGGGGACACTGGAGGGAGAGCACACACACAGGGGGACACTCACAAAGGGGGACACTGGAGGGAGAGCGCTCACACTGGGGGACACTGGAGGTAGAGCGCACACACAGGGGGACACTCACACAGGGGGACACTGGAGGGAGAGCGCACACACAAGGGGGGGGCACTGGAGGGAGAGCGCACACAAATGGGGAAACTGGAGGGAGAGCGCACTCACAAAGGGGGACACACACAGGGGGACACTGGAGGGATAGCGCACACACAGGGGGACACTCACAAAGGGGGACACTGGAGGGAGAGCGCTCACACTGGGGGACACTGGAGGTAGAGCGCACACACAGGGGGACACTCACACAGGGGGACACTGGAGGGAGAGCGCACACACAGGGGGGGGGACACTGGAGGGAGAGCGCACACACAGGGGGACACTGGAGGGAGAGCGCACACACAGGGGGGGGGCACTGGAGGGAGAGCGCACACACGGGGGGGACACTGGATGGAGAGCGCACACACAGGGGAGGGACACTGGAGGGAGAGCGCACACACAGGGGGGGACACTGGAGCGAGAGAGCGCAAACACGGGGGGGGGGGGCACTGGAGGGAGAGCGCACACACAGGGGGGGGACACTGGAGGGAGAGCGTACACACAGGGGGGACACTGGAGGGAGAGCACACACACAGGGGGGGACACTGGAGGGAGAGCGCACACACGGGGGGACACTGGAGGGAGAGCGCACAGACAGGGGGGACACTGGAGGGAGAGCACACACACACAGGGGGACACAGTGGGGTGGGGGGACACGGGGCCCATGCCTTTGTGCCCCCCCCCGTCAGTTGTGGCGGCCCTGGTGTCTTACCCTAACTTTACTTACAGTCGCCGATGAAGCTGCTGTATTACATGCCGCGATGCCGGTAAAAATACTGCTAATGGCGCCGCACGCGCTGCTCCCCGCCGGCTCCTCCACTCTTCTCGTCTGTCCCAAGTGAAGTCACGACGCATACAGTACAAGCACCTGGGACAGACGGGAGAGAAGGAGGAGCCGGCGGGGGGGAGCAGCGCGCGCCGCGCCATTAGCAGTATTTTTATCGGCTTTGCGGCATGTAATGCAGCCGCTTCAAGTGGCCTCTCATGTGGCCAAGTCCTGGCCCATAAGGGCCCCGGGCGGCGCCCGAGTCACCGACGTGTCAGTCTGCCCCTGCCCGTGGGTACTTCTGGGCTATGCTAGGCATCTGTATCAGGATCACTCTGCTTTACACATGTCTGCTCCCTTTGCTATGGGAAACAGACCATACAGAACAGGACTCCCTCACTGCTAGTGGCTGTCCCACCTGTCATAGGTACATGCTACTGACAGGCTGCTTCAACTGACTGTAAACTTTCATTGCCAATGGCAACCACATGTAGTACTGTACCAGGATGACTCTTTAGGTGCTGACTCTTTATACCCCAATGTGCCTAGTGACCTACAGCCGGTGACCAAGTGCTAAAGGTGTCGGTTACTTGCATTAGACACCTTTAATAACTTCAGCTTGGAATAAACTTCCAGCAGAGGTAGTGATACAGTAAACAGCTTCAAACATGCTTGGGACAAACATAGATCTATACTAAAAAGTTAACGAAAAACAAAATAGCAGAAAAAGCAATAAAAACAAAAAACAAAACAAACAAAAAAAATAGGCAGACTCCATGGACTGCTCAGTCTTTTCTGCCGTCACTTTTCTATGTTTCAGACCAGGCAGAAGGAAAAGTTAAGGCAAAGCTTAACTTTAGCAAAGAGTGCACACATGACAAAGTCCACATGCACAAATTAAATTGTTCTTTTCCCTACATCCCTACCCCCTAACTCAGGCTTGTGTGCTACCCCGGCATACCTTGGCCAGTGTCTTCAGGGGTACTACAGGTCTCAGCAGGCCCTTGCATCTTGGCAGGCTGTTCTCAGCAAGCAATCCCCAGTGATGACAGCTGAACAAAAAGGTAGCTGAAGGAGAGATGAGCAGCCTCCCCTGCCTCTTCAGCTGTTAGCCTGTCTTCCTCCCATGTGGCTGGTCTCTCTGTGCAGAGCCTCCCTCTTGAATTTAAAATGTTACTAAGCCCACAACAGTAAAATCAGTCTGTATGTAGTAAAGCGTGCTTGTTATACTCACTGTGGAACCTAAGGTGTTAAATCACTTCTTTGTGTAAAAAGGATGTTTGATCCTGTCTGTTCTGATCCTCCCCTTCTTCCACTGTCCCCAATCTATCTCCTGATAAGGCAGAGTCTTTGGAGTCACTCAGCACATATTCAGTTTGGTGTAGTTTGGTGTGTATTACTAGAAGTTTTTGTTTTATTGGGAGGGTGCATGTGATCAGCACTAGGGATGAGCTTTGAGTTCAAGTCGAACTCATGTTCGACTCGAACATTGCCTGTTCGCCTGTTCAGCGAACAGCGAACAGCGAACAATTTGGGGTGTTCGCGGCAAATTCGAAAAGCACCCTGTAAAAGTCTATGGGAGAAATCTAAAGTGCTAATTTTAAAAGCCTATATGCAAGTTATTGTTATAAAAAGTGTTTGGGGACCTGGGTCCTGCCCCAGGGGACATGTATCAATGCAAAAAAAAGTTTTAAAAACGGACGTTTTTTCAGGAGCAGTCATTTTAATAATGCTTAAAGTGAAACAATAAAAGTGTAATATTCCTTTAAATTTCGCACCTGGGGGGTGTCTATAGTATGCCTGTAAAAGGGCGCATGTTTCCCCTGCTTAGAACTGTCCCTGCACAAAGTGTAATTTTTGCAGGAAAAAAAGCTATTTAAAATCACTATAATAAATTGCCGGCTCCCGTAATACAGAGAACAGTCATTCATTGAAAGTCATTGATAAAAAAAAATTAAAATAAAATAAAAGCGTGGGGGCCCTTCAGGTCTGCTATGGATATTAAGGGAAACCCTGCGTCAATTTTTTTTTTCAAAATGACGTGGGGTTCCCCCTCAAAATCCATACCAGACCCTTATCCGAGCAATCAACCTGGCAGGCTGCAGGAAAAGAGGGGGGACGAGAGCGCCCCCCCTCCCTCCTGAATCATATCAGGCCACATGCCCTCAACCTTGGGAGGATGCTTTGGGGGTCTGTGACCCCTCAAAGCACCATATCCCCATGTTGATGGGGACAAGGGCCTCGTCCCCACAACCCTGGCTATTGGTTGTGGGGGTCTGCGGGCGGGGGGCTTATCGGAATCTGGAAGCCCCCTTTAATAAGGGGACCCCCAGATCCCGGCCTCCCCCCCTGTGTGAAATGGTAAGGGGGTACAAAAGTACCCCTACCATTTCACAAAAAAAAATTCAAAAATGTTAAAAATGACAGGAGACGGTCTTTGACAATTCCTTTATTAAAATCTTCTTTCATCTTCTTCTTCCATCTTCTTCTTCCTCTGATCCGCTACTTGCTCTGGTCTTCTCGTCCGGCATCTTCTTCCACGGCGTCGCCGTCTTTTCTTCTGTGTCGGGCCGCTCCGCGCAATGGGAGGCTCCAGCTGTGTGAGGCTTCACTCCGTCTGACAGCTCTTTTATAATGGAGGGCAGGGCCACCTGGTGACCCCGCCCCCCTCTGATGCACGGGGACGTCATGGGGACTTCCCTATGGCTTTCCCCATGACGTCAGAGGGGGGCGGGGCTGACCCCATGTCATTATTTTTTATTTTATTTGACGCAGGTTTCCCCTAAATATCCATAGCAGACCTGAAGGGCCTGGTAATTGAATTTGGGGGAACCCCCGCGCTTTTTTTTTCTTTTTTTATCAATGACTTTCAATGAATGACTGTTCTCTGTATTATGGGAGCTGGCAATTCATTATAGCCGCGAGTGATTTTAAATAGCTTTTTTTCCTGCAAAAATGACACTTTGTGTAGGGACAGTTCTAAGCACGGGAAACATGCGCCCTTTACATGCATACTATAGACACCCCCCAGGTATGAAATTTAAAGGAATATTACACTTTTATTGTTTCACTTTAAGCATTATTAAAATCACTGCTCCTGAAAAAACGTCCGTTTTTAAAACTTTTTTTTTCATTGATACATGTCCCCTGGGGCAGGACCCAGGTCCCCAAACACTTTTTATGACAATAACTTGCATATTAGCCTTTAAAATTAGCACTTTTAAACGTCCGAGTCCCATAGACTTTATTTTTTTTTTTTTATTTATACTTTATTAACACCAGTTACGGGTAAACATAAAAGTGAGTAAACAAAACCGAAGCAGTACAGAATATACATATTATTACAAACCATATCTTAGTCTCTACCGTCTACCTATTCGTTATGTATCTATTTATTCAGATTTCTTCCAGGCGTATCCGGAGAGTTTTCATATAATCTAACTTCTTATATTCTCTCCTATTTTCCTTTCTTACCTGCTCCCTTTAATAATACCCGTCTCCCTTTTCTCTTTTTCAATAGTTTCACAAATAATAAAACTAAATATAGCTAAGGAAAAAACAAAAAACAAAAAAAAAAAAAAGGGGAAGAAAGAAAGGGGAAGGGGGGGGGGGAACCTCGCTGGCTCTGGGCAGTCAGGGTGTTCTCCGTATCTATATCTACTTAGTTTCTATTTCCTAAAAGAATCGGGCCCTCTGCTGATACTACAAATTGCTTCCATAGTTTCCAGGTTGTCTGGTAATTTTCTTGTAATTGTTTTGATTCTAACCCAGTTTCTTCCATTTTACTTATCTCTTCCACTTTATGTAGCCAATCTGCCGCCGTTGGAGGGTTCTGTTTTTTCCAGTAAAGTGGCACACAAGCCTTCGCGGCATTGACCAAATGTCTAACTATCGAGTTTTGGTAATTTTTAATTGGAATATTTGATACATGTAAAAGGAAGAAAGCCAGTTCTTTAGTTATCCTATAGTCTGTGAATTTTTGTGTTACTTCCCGGACTATGTTCCAAAAACTAGTTAATTTAGAGCATGACCAAAATAGGTGTAGTAAAGTCCCTCTTTCCTCCAAGCACCGCCAACAGCGGTCCGTGGATTCAGGGTAGTATTTATTTAAAAGATAGGGTGTGAGATACCATCTTGTCATAATTTTATTATTGGACTCCTGCATCTTCGTGGAGACTGATGATTTTAAAGAGAGTCTTACTATTTGTTGTATTTCCTCTATTGTAAACTTCCGTTGAAGGTCCTGTTCCCACTTGTCTATAAATGACAAATGTGGCATTGCCGCTGGGCAGTTCAGCAATGAATACATCTTAGAGAGTACTCGTGTTATACCCCCTTCTTCGGAGCAGTATTCCTCCAACTTTGTCAAGGGACGTCTATAGCGTCTGGGGTCTAATAACGTATCCAGGAAATGTCTCAACTGAAGCGCCGGCCAGAGTGGCAGTGCATACGGTCCTGACTCCTCTTTCAGTTCTTCTATAGAGGGCCACCTGTTTTCTCTTATAAAGTGGGAAACCCCAGTTTTATCGCCCATTCGTAGAGCCCTGAATGTGGCAAAATCCAAGCCTGGGCGAAAACTGGGGTTTCCCAGGATCGGAAACAGTGGAGAGTCTTGTGAGGTGAGGGAAAATTGATTGCTAACCTGAGAGCCTATATGTAGTGTCGTCCCTATTGTAGGATGGTTTTTCAGTTTTATTTCAAGCTGGTCATAGCACCATAAAGTCCCTGGTAGTAATACCTGTGTCTGGGCTTGTTCCACCTGGGTCCATAATTTTAGCTTGCTGTGGCGACACCAATCCACAATCCTGGCCAGGTGGACAGCTTGTTGGTATTTCCGCACGTCTGGAAGGGCCAAGCCCCCATATTGTTTAGGTAAAGTGAGTACCTTCGATGAAAGACGCATTCTCTTATATGCCCAGACAAACTTAACAAAAAGTGCATTGACCTGCTTAAGGTATCCCGGCGATATTCTAATTGGGAGGGCTTGAAGTAAATAAAGAATTTTGGGTAGTACAGTCATCTTTAGTAGATTAATTCTTCCAAACCATGAGTGTAGGCCCCTCTTCCATGAGTCTAGAAGTGAACGGATTTCCGATAGCAGTGGCGGGAAATTAAGTTCGAACACCCGAGATAAATTCACTGGGATATATGTGCCTAGATATTTTATAGCTTTTGTCGTCCATTTGAAGTTAAAATTTGCTCTAAATCTAGCTAATGTCTTATCGGGTATCCCACATCCTATTGCCTCTGATTTTTCCCAATTTATCTTCATATTAGAAAATGCTCCGTATATTTCGAACTCTCGTAGGAGATTAGGAAGAGAAATCACCGGGTTTGTCAGGGAGAAAAGTAGATCATCTGCATAAGCAGAAATTTTGTATTGTTTACCTCCTGTAATTAAACCCTGTATATCAGGGTTTAAGCGAATTCTGTTCAGGAAGGGCTCTAGTGATAATGCAAATAAAACCGGGGAAAGTGGGCATCCCTGTCTTGTCCCATTTGATATAGAAAAGGGATTAGATAGGACTCCATTGATTTTGACCTGAGCTGTGGGTTGAGAGTATGCTTTAGTTATCCAATTAATTATTGTTTCTCCAAAACCTAGTTGTCTAAGAACTGTGAACATATATTCCCAATTTACCCGGTCAAATGCCTTTTCCGCGTCTGTACTAAGGAAAATACTAGGGGCCTTAATAGAGTTGGCTATGTGGACCAGATTAAGAACTTTCGTCGTGTTATCTCTGGCTTCTCTTGAGGGGATGAAACCCACCTGATCCAAATGAATTAAGCTCGGTAGATGTTCCGCTATGCGGGTTGCTAAAATTTTTGTAAATAATTTGAGATCCACATTTAGTAGCGAAATTGGCCTATAACTGCCACACAAGGTCGGTTCTTTCCCTTCTTTCAAGATTACCGAAATATGTGCCTTCAGAGTGTCTCTAGTTAAGTTAATGTCCTTACCAAGTCCATTTAACAGATCTACCATATATGACCCCAGAATAGGTAACAGCGTTCAGTAATATTGAATAGTAAAACTGTCTGGTCCTGGTGCTTTACCTAACTTCATCGAGCTTATTGCCCGTTTTAACTCTCCCAGGTTTATAGGTGCGTCTAATTCTGCCTTGATTTCCGGCGTAATCCCTGCTAACCTGGAGGAGTGAACATACTCATCTATTTGTGTCTGTGCTTTCCTCTCAGTCGATAAGTTATATAAAGATGCGTAGAAGTCTCGGAAGGTTTCTGAGATTTGCTTCGGTAGAGTCACTTTTTGAGCCTTTGAGTTCAAAATCTGTGGTATGTATGACCGGAGGCGGTCCTCTCTTACTGATCTAGCTAATGTTTTCCCACATTTATCTCCGTATTCATAATCAATCTTCCTACCTCTCTGTAAAGCCGCTTTTGCCCTTTGTCGCTACAGGTCATTGATTTGGGTTCGTATTAAAGTAAGTTCCTGTTCTAAACTGGGGGAGGATATATGTTTATGCCGCAACTCAATTATATGAAGCTTGGTCAGCAGTAATTTTAATTGCTTCTCCCTCTCTTTTTTAAATCTGGATCCGTATTTAATCAAAATGCCTCTTATAACGGTTTTATGTGCTTCCCATACCATATCTAATGAACTATCTAGAGTTTGATTTATTTCAAAATATGACGGTAATTCTTTCTCGATCTCCGCCACTACCTCTGGATTTTGAAGAAGGCTTTCATTCAATTTCCACGTGCCTAATGTTTGCGTGGTATTATGTGACAAAGCATATGTCAGTAAAATCGGGGCATGGTCTGACCATGTTATCGATCCAATAGAGGTTTTTTGTACCGCATGTAGTTGAGCGTGAGGGATCAGGAAATAATCAATTCTCGAATAAGTCCTATGCGGTGGCGAATAGAAGGAGTAATCTCTTTCTCCTGAATGTTGGAGTCTTCACACGTCAATTAATTGTGCTTTGTGTATGGATTGTGTGATTCGCTTGTAAGAGCTTATCGGAACCGAGGATGAGCCTGAAGATGTATCAATTTTAGGGTTTAGTGGTATATTGAAATCTCCACCCAGGATTAGTTGACCCTCGGTAAAATCTAGTAATTTGTTCAAAATCTGACGAATAAAAGTATCCTGATTTTCATTGGGTCCATAAATTGTTGCCAGCGTCACACTCACCCCCCCCCCCCCCAGAAGTCCTCTCACAAACAGAAAACGTCCCCCCTCATCTAACATAGTTGAATTACATGTCCACGGGATTTTGCCTGAGATTAAAATGGATACCCCTTTGGTTTTGGCTACCTTGTTAGTGGAGTGGTAAATTACTGGGTAGAATCTATTTTTAAGTACCGGAAGTTTGTTGTCTCTAAAATGGGTCTCTTGTAGAAAAGCAATATCAACACCAGCTGTTTTTAAGTCATATAATAGCATCTTTCTTTTCTCCGGTATATTCAGTCCCTTAGCATTCAAGGACAGCACCCTTACACTGCCCATTGCCAACGAAGGACCAGGAACAAGGAAAGAAAGAGGGATAATAAAAAAAAAGAAAAAAAAAAAAAAAAACCCTAAAGAAAAAAAGAAAAAGAAAAAAAAAAAAAAAAAAAGGAAAACCTACAAGGGGGAAGTTTTCAGGGCGGGCCCAAATCCCAATCCCTGCGTACCCCCTGATCTAAATTGGATTAACACTAATCCCTATATACACATATGTCCCCCTCCACCTCCTAGAGGGCGTATGTGTCAACCTATTTGAGGAAGTGGCTAGAGCCGGCTCATAATAACCTCCTGTATCCTCTTCCACCCAGCCAGCCTCCCAAATCGTATGGCATGCCCCTCTCCTGTAACTACCTTCCCCCTGACTTACTTGACAGGGGTGAGGAAGGGGAGGGGGGGGGGGAAGAAAAAAAAAAATAACAATAAGAAACAAAGAGAGCAAAAGAGAGGGGGGGAGGACCAAAGGGGAGAAAAAAGGAATTTGTGCTTCTCCTCCTCTCCTCTACCCCATCTCCCCCTAGTTTATAACAGTGGGGGAGTAATCCCATCCCCCTCTCTCCCTCCATCCCCCTTTCTCTGCCGCCCCCCCCTAGTACCTGTAATTATGGGAGGAGGCCTATATCCTCAAATCTCCCCTCTCCTCTCCTCTTTCTACCAAGCGTGAGTTTCCCTATATTGCCTTCCATTCCATACTTATACCCTTCTTCTCTTTTTCCCTCTCCCTTCTCATCATTTAGTCCCTTCTCTGTTGATCTTAAATTAGGAAATTTTGTCTCATATTCAGGCAGCTTACCCCCAAAAAAAAAAAAAAAGGGGGAAAGGAACGGGATGGGTAACATACAGCTTATAATTGACCCCCCCCCCCCCCACGGACATTTATTCTGGTACGATAATCTATACCTAACACTTGTAGCACATAACACATGGTATAACAGTAATAATATAATACAACAGTAATATGTGAGGTCTCTCTTTTTACCACCTCTTGATACATGTATGCTGCTTACCCCTTGAGGTTCCCATTGTTAATAGATCATTATATCACATCATATATATCACATCGTGTATCATTTAGTATATATCACTCTACACTCCTACCTAAAAAAAAAAAAAAAAAAAAAAAAAAGAAAAAAGGGGGGAGAAAAAAAAGAAAGAACTCTAGGGATCTCCGTTCCCTGCGACGTTACGAAGCACAGGAGAGGAGATCGGCGCCAAATTCAAAAAGTTAAAAAACACAGTACACATACAGTACTGTAATCTTACAGTACTGTATAAAAAAAAATACACATCCCCTTTGTCCCTAGAGGTCTGCCCAGTGCCCTGCATGTCATTTTATATAATAAATAGATTTTTTTCTGCCTGGAAACTGGAGATTGTCCATAGCAACCAAAAAGTGTCCCTTTATGTCAAAAGTGGTTTTAGACCAGCTAGAAAACAACGATAATAAATTAGAATTACAATTCACCATCAAACAATAAATTTAATGACAGCGACTATTCTGCAACTGAGCAAATTTTAGTGTTTTTGATTTGATTACATTATTGAATAATTTTTATATATATTTTTATTTTATTATAATTTATGATTTTGTGTTTCAAACTGTATCATACCTGGGATGTCTACTAGACTCTGGTTTGGACAGATTTAAGTGAGTTATTCATAAGAATTGCATGCCTACAATATAAAAACGCCAAATTTCCATGCAAAATAATTGTACCGCTTTCAGCACAAAATTCCAGACATAATCATACCGCCAGGGAGGTTAAAGGGGTTGTAAACCCTCATGGTTTTTCACCTTAATGCATTCTATGCATTAAGTGAAAAACCTTCTGTGGTGCTGCAGCCCCCCTTTGCCCCAGTTTTACTTACCTGACCCGATCTTTCTCCGGCCGGAAACGAGCACACCAGCACTAGCTGGTGTCTTGTGTCCTGATTGGATAGATTGATAGCAGCACAGCCATTAGCTCCCGCTGCTGTCAATCAAATCCAATGACCCAGCGCCGGGGGCAGGGCTGAGTCCTGCATTATGTGTGAATGGATTCAGATGCGGGACTCAGGAGTGCACCCGCACGGGTGTCAACCAAGGAGAGCGCTTCTTCAACGTGGACACTCGATGTGGGGAGGAGCCACCAGCGCCGCTAAGGGACCCCAGAACAGGAGGACCGGGGCCACTCTGTGCTAAATGAACTGCACAGTTGAGGTAAGTATGACATGTTTGGGGTTTTTTTTGTGTTTTTAAATGAGGGTTTACAACCCCTTTAATGTTGATTTTTTTTCACCATCCAGTCAAGGTTTCAAGACTTTCTGTGCCATGGGTCACAAAAGATATAAGAAAAAAAATGGTTCCAACTTTTCCCCATTCTATCTAAAGTACAAAAAGACATGAAATTGAGTTCTGCTTATATGTTTGCTTATAAAAAAATTGCAAGTGCATTTAAAGCGGAATTCCACCCAAAAGTGGAACTTCCGCTCATCTGATTCCCCCCCCCCTCCGGTGCCATAATTGGCACCTTTCAGGGGGAGGGAGGTGCATATACCTGTATAATACAGGTATCTGCACCCACTTCCGGGAATAGACTCCCGCAGGAGTCACGCCCCTTCCCGCACCACCCCTCCCCGGCTGTCTCCTGGGAAACACACAGGTCCCAGGAGATAGCGGGGACCACTTACGATGTTCAGCGCGACTCGTGCATGCGCAGTAGGGAACCGGGAAGTGAAGCCGCAACGCTTCACTTCCTGATTCCCTCACCGAGAATGGCCCGGCAGCATCCAAGAGCCGAGCGATTGATTGGCCTCGGCTGCCGACATCCCTGGACTCCAGGAAAGGTAAGTGTCCATTTATTAAAAGTCAGCAGCTGCAGTATTTGTAGCTGCTGGCTTTTAATACATTTTTTTCAGGTGGACTCCCTCTTTAAGCTTTAGAATATAGACATTTCATTGAAATGTAAATGATTATAATTATGTATGAAAAATTTATTGTGTACTAATTACGGTACCATGTTTGTATATTCTATTTTTATCAGAAGGCTGACACCCCATGCAGATATTTTTATCAGAAGGCTGTCACCCCATGAGGAAGCCCAATACATAGAGCGAAACATGTCGGGATTCAACACTACTTTAACCACTTGCTTACTGGGCACTTAAACCCCCCTCCTATCCAGACCAATTTTGAGCTTTCAGCGCTGTCGCACTTTGAATGACAATTGCGCGGTCATACAACACTGTACCCAAATTACATTTTTATAATTTTTTTCCCCAAATAAAGCTTTCTTTTGGTGGTATTTGATCACCTCTACGATTTTTTTTTTTTGTTAAAATTTTTTAAAAAGACCGAATAAAAAAAAATAAAAATGTTACCCATTTAAATTTTTTATAACAAAAAAAAAATAAAAAATGTTTTGTCCGTCATTGATGTACGCTAATGAGGCGGCAGTTATGGGCACCGATAGGTGGCAGTAATGGGCACTGATGGGTGGCAGTGATGGGCACTGATGGGTTACACTGATAGGCAGCACTTTTAGGTGGCACTGATTGGCGGCACTGGTGGGCATTGATAGGGGGCACCTGTGGGCATTGATAGGTGGCAATTGTGGGCATTGATAGGTGGCACCTGTGGGCATTGACAGGTGGCAACTGTGGGCATTGACAGGTGGCACTTGTGGGCATTTACAGGTGGCACTTGTGGGCATTTACTGGTGGCATACATGAGGCATAATTGCCTCTGACTTTTCGGGACCGATGTCCCTTTAAGATGAGCCGGTGATCGGCTTTTTTTTTTCTCCTTCGCTGTCACCGTGTGATCAGCTGTCATTGGCTGACAGCTGATCACATGGGTCCCGCCCCTTACTCGGATCGCTGATCACCCGAGTCTCAGTGACTCAGTGATCACGGTGCGTGCAGGGAGCGTGCAGAGAGGAGGACATCATATAACGGCCTCCCGAGTATTGAGATCTGCGCTGTGGCCGTCATTCGGCCATAGCGCGGATGTCAAGTGGTTAAACAAATTTCTGAGCCATATCCTTAGGTTTAAGCTTATGTCTTTTAAAAATATGACTCTGTTTTAAACATATAATACATTTTAAAAATTTTATCTTAACATATTTTTCTTTGGTTTGTTTCTTGCACCGCTATAGTCCAATTCTTTGTTCTATTTGCTCCAATAACCCAGGGATGAGGTGCTTTATATTGTGTGAATCTATCCACATTGGTCTACATTCTACTTAATAGGTGTCTTACTTACTACACCACTCTTTCTTACTAATGTGGATATGTCACTTTAATTTCAAAAATTCATCTTTCCCAGAATGCATCTGAGGCTAAGGAGGCTAATCCTGATAAATCCTTTTTAAAACTCTGTCTCTGTCTCTGTCTGTCACTCTGACTCTGTCTAGTGGATAAAAAAGTCAGAATAGTCTGTCAAAAAAATATTTTGAAAAATACATTGAAAATAGAGTCACCCCGTGGAGATTGCGAATCCAAATTTTTCCAAGTCTTAAGAAAATTGATGAGGCTTTGAAAAATAAATGGGAACAAAATTTACAAATGTGTTCCTCTGAAATGATGTTTATGTTGTGTAATCAGTATGAGACTGAACTTTCTGAGGTTGATAAGTCAAAAATGGTATGATGAACAATTTTTACTCCTTACCCTACCCAGCTTTCTTAGCAAAGAACTGGAGTTAAAGGATCATATAGAAAAATATACCATTGATATTATTAGCAATAAAGAAAATAAATATACACATAATAAGTCAGCTCATGATATAGGCTATGCATCTAAATGGAAAAAAAAACACAACCTAGATGTTTTTCCCAACAAAATAATCAGGTACCACTTAATCACAGTAATCATGTATCTGATGTATCATCAGTGTCTTCTGTATCTTCCAGTCAGTCCAGAATTTATCACGATATCACAGGTGAGAGATCTTCCAAGAAACGGAAAGGAAACACTGACACTTCACTATCCGGTAGCTCCAAAGGCGCACTCTGACCAACATTAGATCGTAAATCACTCGTGGTTCATCCCAAAAATACTCAACAACGTTCCAATTCTGTTCACCATTTGTCTTTCAAACCTTCATTTAACACTTCAGTTTCTAAAACGGACAATGTGGTGGAATCTTTGCTAACCTCCCACAACACCAGCACAATTTCCAATCAAGGTGAGTGATTCCAATATGCTTTCCACAAGTAGCCAATCACATATAGATCCCAAAATGGCTCCTATTTTTTTAACCAACAGTACTCTGGAGCCACGGGCAAAGAGACTCCAGAGAGCCCTAATATACATACATACATGGAGAGACACCATTCTAAATCATAAATCTATCCTCTTACCGCCTTTTCCAAGCTGAATTGCATGATTTACAGCTAGGTTTAACATTTTGTTCAGAAGCTAATGCCGAAAATTTTTTACATCATTTAAGACATACACTTGTTGGCTTGAAAATTAATGTTTAAAACTATATATGACAAACCTAGTAACGCTATACAATTCAAGTCTCAAACTACCACTGAAGAATCAAATTTCACAATTAGGGAAATTCAAGCCATTAATGAGGTGATGGAGCTTTGGGATTAGGGTGATGCACTCGATGAGGTAGCCCCCCTCCTATGGCCCAGGGGCGTACCTAGAGCATTTGGCACCCAGGGCGGATCCTGTATCTGGCAACCCCCCCCCCCCCACGTTAAAATGTAAAAACACCCCAATGTGCCCCCTGCATACCTCTGCGTCCTTCAATATCTCTTTGTCACTACTGTGTACCCCCTCTCCACAACTGCACGTCTGGACCCCTTTACATTACACAACACCCTGCACCTCTGGACCCCTTTACATTACACAGCACCCTGTACCTCTGGACCCCTTTACATTACACAGCCCCCTGCACCTCTGGACCCCTTTACATTACACAGCACCCTGCCTCTCTGGACACCTTTACATTACACAGCCCCCTACACCCCTTTCAATTACACAGCACCCTGCACCTCTGGACCCCTTTACATCATACAGCCCCCCACAGCTCTGGACCCCCTGCATGTTACACAGACCCCCCCTACAGTGCAGACCCCTCTTCAGTGCAGGCCCCCCTTCAGTGCAGACCCCCCCATTCAGTACCTCAGATCAGCATGGCACATGCACAGCAGGTCCCCTCGACTGTGCCTGTGTGAGACATCCGGGACGCTCAGACAGCCTGTGGCCATGAGAGAAGGGGATCGTTGGTGCAGTGGTGTCACCCCGCACCCCTGCCCCCCTTGCAACACCACTGCAGCTCGCCCCTCCCTCTTCTAACCTGCCTGTCACCGCGCCGTTGCCTAAACCCGCCCCGCGGTGCTGTCACCGCTTCAGTCGCGGAGGGGGGGCTGGCCTGGCACCCCCCTAGTGTGTTGCATCCGGGGTGACCTGCCCCCCACTTGGTATGCCACTGCTAGCGCCCGATGCTTTCTGATGGGTAAAACATTTTCCCCTCTCCTGTATCATTTAAAACTAAATTTTAGTACAGCAAATAACTAAAGAAATAGAGGACACAGTATGGTCTAAAACCGGCCAAGATAACCTCTCCCCAACACATTGGAAAGCTTTTGCATCTTTGCAGAAGAACGCCAATATAGTGATTAAATCTGGTAATCATGAATCTTGAAATCAAAAACAGGAAGAAGATCTGGACAGCCGCACTCAAAAATTCTTGTGAACAAACATACAAGCCACAGCATGAACACCTTTTCCTGCTGTGGCTTGTATTTTTGTTCACAAGAATTTTTGAATAAAAGGCAAAAAAAACTTTTTGAGTGCGGTTGTCCAGATCTCCTTCCTGTTTTTGATTGCTATATGCATTGCCGTCACCTGGGCTTCCAAGCTGGATGAGAAAGTTTTCCACTGTGGGTTGACCTACCTGGAGCGGTGATATCCCTCTCTCTACCTTGATTTCTGGATTTAGCACACATGAACCGTGAAACCTATGAGCAAATCTGTATGACCATACTTTGTAATAGAGAATGATATAGACCTATCTCCCAGACGGTGATTGACAACTACTGTGTGGAATATAGGACTCTTTTGGATGGTATCATAGATAAACAAACATGGAACTATTTAAATACCAAGGAGCCTAAAATACCAACTTTTTATGCGCTACTGAAGGTGCACAAATCTATTTCCAAGACCTCAGGTCGACCAATTATATCTGGTTGTGGGAGTCTGACAGAGAATGCGAGGAGCCTAGTCGATAGATACTTACACCCTCATGTTAGATCCATTTTTTCCTATGTATAATATACAATAGATCTTGAAAATTATTGAAGGGATATACATCCCTAAGAATGCATGGCTTGTAGCCATAGACTTAGAAAGCCTCTACAACACTATTCTACATGAGTTGGCCTTAAAAGTCATAGATAAACTGCTACTGGAGCATGGTCACCTGGCCTCCAAGTACAACGATTTTGTGCTGTCTTTGCTAAAGTTCATACTCAATAGAAATGTATTTATGTTTGGTCATTCCCACTACCTGCAGGTGCAGGGGGTTGCGATGGGGACACAAACGCTGTGCCCCATCATATGCCAACCTGTACCTGGGGGGTGGGAAATAGAATTATTTGCACAAGAAGACATCACATCCTTTCTTGACTGTATTGTCACCTGGCACCGTTACATTGACAATGTCCTAATTATCTGGTCAGGCAATCATCGTGAACTGATCCAATTCATGGAGATCCTAGACCGTAACACATATAATTAAAAATTTACGATGTCTTGTGACCAACAACAACTTGCCGAGTACCTGTTGTATATACTACAACAAAATTACATAAGGATCGGGTCCACCCACCGGGGAGACCTTTTTGTTAATTCTTTACTGTCAGTTAATGCTAGATTGGGGGAGTACATTGATTTGTTTTTGCAACCGTTGGTACCAAAGACTCGATCCTATTTACGGGATACCAAACATCTTATACAGATTCTGGATGGTATTGAAGTGAGACACGAATGTTTACTATTGGCAACGGCAGATGTGTCATCACTTTACACAATTATTGATCATGATGAGGCTATACCGCTATATATCGGTGAAATGGGAATTTGACACTTTTAGTGAGCTACCATCTAAATAAAAATCTTATGTACTCAAATGTTTGGAATATGGACTTAGTCACAACTATTTATGGTGCAATTCTGATTATTTTAAACAAATTAAGGGGATCTCTATGGGCACTATATACGCGCCAAGCGTAGCTAATTTCTTTATGGCAAAGGGGGAAGAAGAAACCATTTACAATAATCCTAATTAAGAAATTCCATTATATAGGAGGTCTATTGATGACGTTATAGTATTATTGGCAGGTGACGAAGAGAGTCTTAATGGTTTCGTCCAGCGGTTGAATAACAATAAGAAAAATATACAATTGTCACTGGAATATAACGATAGATCCATACATTTCCTTGACCTAATTGTGGAACTGCAAAACTGTAAAATAGTCACTAAAACATTTTTTAAACAGGTTAAAAGGACAACTAATCAGACTACGTAGAAATTGTACCAATGAACAAGATTTCAATGAACAGGCCAGATTCATTGGTAAAAGATTCATAAAAAGAGGTTATGATGAAGACTTTATTAATCAAAAAATAGAAGAGGTTACCAGAATGGAGAGAACACCTCTGATCCAAGATCACCCTAGAAATGAGAGAAATACATATGACTTACCCATCATATTGAATTATAATGTACAGCATAAGCAAGTCAAAAAAATATTTAAAAACCATTAGTATATTCTGAGAGCTGATACACAATTATGTACCATCTTACCAGTAGTTCCAAAATTTACATACAGAAGAGCACCAACTTTACGAGATATGATTGCAAAAAATATCCCTAATCCTCCTAATCAATCAGCCAGGTTTAACTTCTTTCAGGGAAACATTTTTTTTTTTCCCTGTAGGAGATGCTATGCATGTAAGAATAGTAAGCTTAATGGCCAAAAGGGCTATAGATTCATATCGACTGTCACAAATAAAGAATATGAGATTAAAGACTTCATTTCATGTAGGACAGAAGGTGTGGTTTATGTCCTTCAATGTCCGTGCTTAAAACAGTATGTAGGTAGGTCTAAATGCCCTATGTGGAAAAGGATTCGTGAGAATATACAAGAAAATTGTAAGGGGTTCACCAAGCATAGTGTCCCCAGACATTTTGCCCAATACCATTCACAAGATCCCTCTTTATTGAAACTTTTGCCAATTGACAAATACACACCACATTGGAGAGGGAGCAATAGGGTTAATGTGCTAAGTAGATGTGAATCCAAATGGATTTTTGAAATAATAATTGAGAAAGATTTGGTGGGACTTTAAATGAGGTGGTGACATTAGTCAATTACCTCCATCCCAAATTTGTTTAATAAGAAGAGAGCAGAAAGGGCGGGACTTTGCATGTGTGGGATAAGGGTATGGTTATTAGTAGGGTAATAGACATATCTATAATACAATTTTGAACTTGATTTCACATAATTACTATCTAATTGGCTGACATTACTATTGTTCAGACAGTTACGTATGTGGACATGGGAAAGTTAAGCTGAATAAACTAATCCATAGCAAAGATGAAGTAAAAAGGTGTACAAACGTAAAACGTAACAGCTTTATTATATAGTTATAAAATATTTACAGGTCCATAGAGTATTGAAGGAATATAGACAGCAATACATGGACAGAGAATATTAATAATGCATTATGGAAATACTGGTTGTGACACATAGTTAAACACACGATATCTGTTGGCGCTACGTGTTTCACGACTTATTATCGCTCATCAGGAGCAAACGTGTATTGTGTCTCTGAAATGACAAAAATAAAATTACAGATTGATCCAGGACATTCACATATTGAGGGGGCAAAGAACACGAGGTCAGAGTCCCAGCTGACCATGTACTGCTGGGGGCTGAGACGGGGGACCCGAACGGCAGGCACCCCATACAGGACATACCGAGGGTAGACAGGCTTCACGTTATAGTGAAATGTATAAGCTGTTGGGAAGGTCAGAAGCAGTGGTTGTGGAAAAATTAATTATAATAATTAGTAATAATATGGGTGCAAAAAGAAAGAGGAGAAAATTATGGTGACCATAGTGATGATGAAGTGTAAAACTATGAGTCCATATAACTGGTATTAAGATTATGTATAGGTGGGACGGTGTGCACTAAGCTAATTCAAAAAACACTAAGTTACTAAACACAGCCAACAAAAAAGCAATCCAAGGGGGAGAGGATGAAGTGGGAATGAAAGGGCAAGGACCTATATGAGGGAAGGTTACCTGTGCAAGTATCTGGGGGGTGTATGATGAGTGTAACTCTGGAACGTGAGGAATAGCCAAATGCCTGGACAGCCCATGGATAGTGCGGTGGTATATGGGCGCCGCTGCCCAAGGACCAAGGATTTTTGAAATTAAGTCATTTTATCCGCAAGGGTTAAATATTGTTTTTGACCTAAATTGTTTTATTTACGATTATTAAATGTAATTTCTTCTCGATTTCCTTCCTCAATTGTTTTATTATATTAATATTTTTATTTTTATACTTATTTTTATTTTTAATCTATGAGTAATTATCTTTACCCTTTTTTTATGATTTATGCTATTTTTATCCAATGTTTAGCACCAATATGGATATGTGTATACTAGATGTCATTGGTGTCTATTTACAGTTGGATATAGATATCATGTTTGTCCACTAGATGTCACTGATGCTCATTAACCACTTACCCACTGAGCACTTAAACCCCCTTCCTTACCAGACAAATTTTAAGCTTTCGGAGCTCTCACATTTTGAATGACAATTTCTCAGTCATTCAACACTATACCCATATGAAATGTTTGTCCTTTTTTCCACACAAATAGAGCTTTCATTTGATGGTATTTAATCACCGCAGTTTTTTTTTTTTTATATTTTGCGCTATAAAAGAAAAAAGACTGAAAATTTGGTAATTTTTCTTTGTTTCTGTTATAAAATATGGGTGCAAAAAGAAAGAGGAGAAAATTATGGTGACCATAGTGATGATGAAGTGTAAAACTATGAGTCCATATAAACTGGTATTAAGATTATGTATAGGTGGGACGGTGTGCACTAAGCTAATTCAAAAAACACTAAATTACTAAACACAGCCAACAAAAAAGCAATCCAAGGGGGAGAGGATGAAGTGGGAATGAAAGGGCAAGGACCTATATGAGGGAAGGTTACCTGAGCAAGTATCTGGGGGGTGTATGATGAGTGTAACTCTGAAACGTGAGGAATAGCCAAATGCCTGGACAGCCCATGGATAGTGCGGTGGTATATGGGCGCCGCTGCCCAAGGACCAAGGATTTTTTAAATTAAGTCATTTTATCCCCAAGGGTTAAATATTGTTTTTGACCTAAATTGTTTTATTTACGATTATTAAATGTAATTTCTTCTCGATTTCCTTCCTCAATTGTTTTATTATATTAATATTTTTATTTTTATACTTATGTTTATTTTTAATCTATGAGTAATTATCTTTACCCTTTTTTTATGATTTATGCTATTTTTATCCAATGTTTAGCACCAATATGGATATGTGTATACTAGATGTCATTGGTGTCTATTTACAGTTGGATATAGATATCATGTTTGTCCACTAGATGTCACTGATGCTCATTAACCACTTACCCACTGAGCACTTAAACCTTACCAGACAAATTTTAAGCTTTCGGAGCTCTCACATTTTGAATGACAATTTCTCAGTCATTCAACACTATACCCATATGAAATGTTTGTCCTTTTTTCCACACAAATAGAGCTTTCATTTGATGGTATTTAATCACCGCAGTTTTTTTTTTTATATTTTGCGCTATAAAAGAAAAAAGACTGAAAATTTGGTAATTTTTCTTTGTTTCTGTTATAAAATGTTGCAAATTAGTTATTTTTTCTAAATTTATACTGCTACATATCTTCAGTGAAAATAACCCAAATTGGTGTATATTATTTGGTCTGTGTGAAATTTAAAGGAGTCCACAAGCTATGGTGCCAATCTCTGAAAATTGATCACACCTGAAGTACTGACTGAGTCCCTAACAAGCCAGGAAAGTATGAATAATCCCAAATGACCCTTTTTGTAAAGTAGACTTTCCAAGGTATTTAGTAAGAGGCATGGTGAGTTTTTTGAAGTTGTAATTTTTTCCCACAATTCTTTGCAAAATCAAAAAAAAATTTTTATCTATTATTTTTCCACAAAATTGTCATATTAGCAGGTTATTTCTCACACACAGCATATGCATACCACAAATTAAACCCCAAAACATATTCTACTACTCCTCCTGAGGACGGCAATACCAAATGTGGGAAACTTTTCTACAGCCTGGCCACATACAGAGGCCCAACATGCAGGGAGCACCATCAGGTGTTCTAGGGGCATACATTTCAAATCTAATTTGACTACCTATTACACTTTTGTGAGGCACTGTAGTGGCATCCTGCCTGTGGCCAATTATTGCTCTCCTCGCCCCTGGCTCTTTGATTGGCCAAGCATGCGGGTCACAGTGCATGCTTGGCCAATCATCAGCCAGCAATGCACTGCAACTGGCGCAGTGCATTGCAGGCCACTCGCATCACACGAATTTGATGCGAGCGGCCCAAATACTTCTGGGCTCGCCGAACAGGCGAAAGCCCGATGTTCGATCCGAACATGGGTTCGAATCAAACACCGGGCCCATCCCTATTTGCCAGTAATACAACCTCGCCCAAAATTAATCAGCTGATTGAACTGTAATGCGGCGTACACACGGTCGGAATTTCCGATGGAAACGGTCCGATGGGAGCTTTTCAACGGATTTTCCGACCGTGTGTATGCCCGTCGGTCTTTTTCTGTCGGAATTTCCGACGGACTTTGGATTGAGAACCTGTTCTCAATTTTTCGGATTTTCCGATCGTGTGTATGCAATTCCGACACGTAAAATTCCGATGCATGCTCGGAAACAATTCGACGCATGCTCAGAAGCATTAATCTTCCCTTCTATAGTGCTGTCGAACGTGTTTTATGCCGCTGTGTTACAGACCATAGGAATTTGGTGTGACCGTGTGTAGGCAAGACAGTTTGAGCGAAATTCCGTCGGAATTCCGACGGGAAAACCATCAGAGCTTTTTCCGACGAGAATTCCGACCGTGTGTACGTGGCATTAGATTTACTTTGAGTTGACCTTTTGTTTCATTAGATCTTTAACGAATTACCGAATCATGTTGAATTAATTTGATATATCCACTATAATTTCTTTGTATTAGTTGAAATTCGTCATTTTTTTATTCGGACATTCGGATGCATCCGAATGTCCGAAAGATGCAAAATTCAGCCGAATTTCGATTCGTTACGAAACTAATTGCACATATCTACTGGTAATCCTAGCTCAAAAGTGGACATTGCCTTGCGGCAGGAAAATGTCCGCTGGGCAGTTGTACTTGTGGCCAGTCCTTTCAAGTGGTGCTACCTTGGGTTTCAGGAGCTGCCCTAGGAATGGTTAGATAGGGCATGCTGGGTTCTAGTGATGGTGGGTGTGACAAACGCAAGTCAGACCACTGCCTTTCTCACCAACTCATGACAAAGGGCTGGTAGACCTCACACCATGCTGTCACTGATTACCCAACAATGCCACTCTCAGCCCTACACTGTACAAAGATTTTCAGGCTTGTAGGACCACAATCTAGGTGTCAACAGATGGAGAACAATTGTCATTGGGTTTAGTTAATTAAGCTATTAACTCTTTACACTGCCACCACCTACTTTTAACAAAAAGCAGGAAAATTTCACAAGATTAGCAATACCAGTTATGATTTAAAAATAAACATTTGTACACACACACTGTCACAACAGACAGGTATATTCATAGATTTATAATATACAGTAGCGCTCTTCAAGAGACAGATTCTTTTAGTTTACATACATAGAGCTTTAGAGACTGTTTTAACACTTTTCAAAATATAGTTTAATCATGAAAATGTAAAAATTGCGCAAATAAAAATATTTACAAACAAAAAAAATTACAAAGAAAACAATATTACAAAGAAACAAAGAGCAATAGAAAGATAAAGGGGTGAAAAATTAAGAATATTGGCAAGTCCTATTTCAGCAGATTTTAGTCCATGATAAAGATGCTTTGATTGTCTCTCATAACTTCTTTAGTTGCTTGACGGTACACAGCAGCTGTAAACTTTCGGAGCAATCTCCTTTTCTTTGATATCAAGGGAGTGTTGTCAGGGATCATCTGACCAATTACACGACTGGGGAGTGGCCATAGGATGTCACTGGGTTTATGACTGTATGGCCCTCCCTTACATTTACTAATACATACTTACATTATACTAATATTAATATATTCCAATATGTACACGTTGCATTCTGAAAACTGGTAAATTATTGTTCAGCATTGAATTTCATTTCCAGGGATACCAAACACAGGGTCTGTCTGGGACGTGCTGGCCAAAGCGCAGCCAAAGCTCCTAGGCAGAGGCAGATACACATGCGCAGACATGCATCTGCCGGTGCCTGTCTTGCCGGGCATAGGCTAACAACTATGCGCATGCGTGGAAACATTAGCGTGAACAGGCGGACGCATATGCCCTGCGCTAAAAAGCATGCACTTTTGCCATAAATGCTGGTGACCAAATGGCCTATATAAGGGTAGCAGCAGCACTAGTGCATTGCTGTCTGATCTGCAGCTTTACCCCATATACCTGTTCCTGTGATCTCTACTTGATTCCTGTGTTTGACCTGGCTTATCATGACCATGCTTGCTCTCCTCCTATCCTGACCTCAGCTTGCCTTAAAGACTTTGCTATATCTTCCATCTGCCTGATATCCTGTTGCCAACCTCTGCCTGCACCTTGACCATTCTCTGCCTGCTGTTTATGCCGATACCTGATCCTCTGTTGCTAACCTGGCTTGTCTGATTCTGCATTCAGTTATCTGTCTGTCCTGCTCTGCATAGGGCCTGGTGACGCTGGTCCTACATCTGCTGTGTGCCTGCATCTGCTGTTCCTGTTGCAATCCAATGTTTCAGCCATCCAGCCCAGGTGACTTACCTGCCACCAGGCATGTACTGGCCATCAGGACTACGGGAAGTTTGCCGGGGGACGATGGCTCAGTAGGACGGTTTTTATGCAGAGTTTAGCGGCAGTGGGAGCGTGGCAGCAAACAGCGGCAGGGATTCAGGGAAGGTAGCCAGCGAGGTGGACAGTTAGATGTAAGAGCCCGGGAAGGGCTCCACCCTTTCCCTGACCACCGAAGAGGCGAACAGGAGTGGGCGTGGCCACACTGATGCTTCCAGAACCTCGATTTCTCAAGGAGCCACTGGAAGGAGCAGAGTAGCGAGAGCACCCCCGGATCAAGAGGGAGACTCAGCGCTGCTGGCCATCAGGTACATCCTATACCAGTGATGGCGAACCTTTTTGTGCCCGAATGCCCAAACTGCAAACCAAAACGACTTTTTTTTTTCAAAGTGCCAACACGGCAATTAAACCTGAATATTAAGGTTTTAGTTTAGAAAAAAATATTCGTACAGTTTTTCAAACTAATTAAGAGCAGAGTATTGCACAGCATGGGCAGAGTATTGCACAGCATGGGCAGAGTATTGCACAGTATGGGCAGAGTATTGCACAGCATGGGCAGAGTATTGCACAGCATGGGCAGAGTATTGCATAGCATGGGCAGAGTATTGCACAGCATGGGCAGAGTATTGCATAGCATGGGCAGAGTATTGCACAGTATGGGCAGAGTATTGCACAGTATGGGCAGAGTATTGCACAGCATGGGCAGAGTATTGCACAGCATGGGCAGAGTATTGCACAGCATGGGCAGAGTATTGTATAGTATGGGCAGAGTATTGCACAGTATGGGCAGAGTATTGCACAGCATGGGCAGAGTATTGCATAGCATGGGCAGAGTATTGCACAGCATGGGCAGAGTATTGCATAGCATGGGCAGAGTATTGCACAGCATGGGCAGAGTATTGCACAGCATGGGCAGAGTATTGCACAGCATGGGCAGAGTATTGCATAGTATGGGCAGAGTATTGCACAGCATGGGCAGAGTATTGCACAGCATGGGCAGAGTATTGCACAGCATGGGCAGAGTATTGCACAGCATGGGCAGAGTTTTGCACAGCATGGGCAGAGTATTGCACAGCATTGCATAGTATGGGCAGAGCATTGCATCTCTCTCTTTTCCCCTCTCCCCTCGCACTGTAGGGCATGCGGGAGCAAGATTCTCTGGGGGGACGTCGGCAATTGGTTCTAAAACTCACTTGATTCACTAAAATCGGTCAGTTCCCAGTTGCTCCGGTCGCTCCGTTCGCTCCGGTGGTGTCCTTGTGTCAGGTGATTTTCCACGCAGGTGCGTCAGATGTTTGAGAGCGGGGGGCGTGGCTTCAGTGTTCTCTGGGGAGGGTTCTCCCCAGAGAACTGTGGGAGATGTAGTCCGCGGGAGCGGACGCCGTGACTACAGTGTATGACTGTAGTCACGGCGTGCCCACAGAGAAGGCTCGGCGTGCCACGCGTTCGCCATCACTGTCCTATACATACCTGCGGGGGGGAGCAGAGGAGGGACTGCAGATAGGGACAGTGCTATGTGGTCTGTCTCAGCCCTCCCCCTCTTTCTCTCAGCACCCCGCTCTTTCAGTCCCCCCTTTGTCTCCCAGCTCCCCCCCTCTCTCAGCCACCCTCTGTCTCTGAGGCCTCCTCTGTCTCTCAGCCCCCCTGTATCTCTCAGACCCCCCCCTCTGTCTCTCAGACCCCCCCTCTGTCTCTGTTTTTTTGGGCGGTGGGGGCAGAATTTTATTAAATTAAAGTGGGCCGGTCTGGATGAAGTCCAGGGCTAAATTTTTGTCCCAGTCCAGCCCTGCCTGCCACACACTTCTGCAACCAACGGAAGATCCTGCAGGCACTCTTACCTCACTGCGCTCTCGTGGCCACTGTCTCATCTCCAGTGGCCCTTGAGCCGGGGCTGTATGAGTATGGGTCTCCCTCTACAGGTCAGGCTCTGCTACGAGGTACGTGACACCAGCGTTGTCTTCACCCCAGCTGATTTTTTAATCCGCTCTCAGGTGCTGCCCCTGCCATTTCTTGTAAGGGAAGCTGGCTCCCCACGTTGATTAAGCTCTGGGCTTTGTGAATGGCCCAGCAATGGGGGAAGGAGGAGGGGGCTGAACTTCTGGGTGATTTTGCCACAGTGTCAAAACCAGGTCCCCTCTCCCCGACCCCCCCCCCCCCCCCGCCCCAGAAAGGTGCCAAAATGGGCCGCGGAGGAGGGGGAGGCAAAATCAGAGCTTCCCATTTTGGGCAGAGCACCACTTTAATATTAATGTGTCTTGGTCCTGTTTGATTTCATGAATTGTGTGTAGATTCTTTGAAATAGCAAATGAGGCAGAGGTCTCTGAAGGGTTGCCTCTGACCCTTAATGGCTTTTACAATACCCATTAGTCCGAGTAGAAATTTAATGGCTGTGTATTCCTAATGGGTTTAATTGCCCTACAAACCATGGGTGACAGAACTGAAGGATTTTTGTGACTGTTTTATGATGAGTCAGAGGGATGTGATAATCTGTAGATGTTTATGGTTAGCAGAAATTAACAGACATCCTGCCAGGACCTCAATTAGATCATTGCAGCTCTGGTAAAGGCCTGTGTACTTGTGCCTGCTGTTCCTAAGTGGGGATTACAAGTTCTTTGACATGTGACTAAGTTAAAAGACTATTGAGGTACACTCCTAACTGCTGCAATGTGTACTGTTGTACAAAACCATCATGACCGACCTATGATTCCTGTACAACATGGCCACCAGACACAGCATTTTGTGTGTGCCCAGTACGTGATATCATTACAGTGGAAACTCCTCATCACTGTTGAACACCAGCGCATTCCACGATTCCAAGTGGTCTACTTGCAGCACAAATGGAGCTTGATCACCTGTGTAGTAGGTGTAGTAGGTGCTTCCGACGGTGTAGTAGTATACAGGAGCTGTGATTTGCAGGTTAGCTGGTACTGGAGAATCGAGGATAAACAGGCAGGTTTTGTCTGGGGGACCACATTGGACAAATCCAGTATTGGCAGTATTTTATGAGGGTACTTTGAGCAGGAGCCAATCATGAAGCAAGCAGATGCTGTTCACCTGGCAGATTCTAGAAAACACAGCCATGGTCTCTTTTGGGTGGTCTTCAGGTGCATGTGATGAGCTTAGCCCCATGTTGAGCACCAGTTGTGTAAGGGGGTAGACTGGTTTTCTGTTACATCCATGTTTCCCTCTCTCATTGGGTGCCAAGCAAGGGTCACATGAGAGGTTCCCCCTTGGGGTAGGTCCTTTGTACTACACCAGGCATTGAACGGGATCTCTAACCCTTTCAAGTTGATTAATACTTTGCCCGAAGGCATGCTTACCAATGCCTGGGGACCAGGCAGGAGCCGCAGTCATGTGAAGAGTCAAACATTAAGGCAGACTCTGAGCTCAGAGATAAGTCCCATGTGTGCAGTACCCAAGTTACAGAGTTTATCCCTATGCCTCCTCGTCTTATGTCCTACACACTTCTATTGATTTATGTGTTGCATTTGTAGGGACCAGCTCTGCCGCTGCCCACTTCACCAGTCAGCGTATCTCTGTTATCTCACTCCTAGTAACAGAATGGGTCCCGATAAACACACAGCGCAGACCTCATACAAGCTCTTGCTTCCTGTCCACAAGCAGATGTTTTGATACTGTCATTGAATCATTCTTCCTAAGGGTGCTCTAGGTCTTTCACAACAATAGTTACACCCCTCCTTTACAGCATAGTTAATGTATGGCTTTTTAATGAACATTTGATACAAAACTTTTATAAATATTCTACTGGTCCTTTAAAGCCCAATTCCAGCCAGAATGTTTGTGGTACTGAGCAGACGCTATACCAAAAATATCAGTTTCCATTCTATTATTTGTTTTTCTAATTTGGCCTAAGTTGATAAGAAATGTTTTATTAGCTAATGCCCCGTACACACGAGCGGATTTTCCGTCGGAAAAAACTTGGATGGTTTTTCCGACGGAATTCCGTTTAAGCTTGGTTTGCATACACACGGTCACACAAAAGTTATATGAACGTTTGACCGTAAAGAACACGTACAACACTACGACGAGCCGAGAAAATTAGGTTCAATGCTTCCGAGCATGCGTCAAATTGTTTCCGAGCATGCGTAGGAATTTTGCGTGTCGGAATTTGTACAGGCGATCAGAATTTTCGGATCGGAACTTTTTCCGACCAAAAATTAGAGAACATGCTCTCAGTCTTTTGCTGGCGGGAATTCCGCCAGCAAATGTCCGATGGAGCATACACACGGTCGGAATTTCCGATCAAAAGTTCTCATCAGACTTTTGCTGGCGGAATTTCCGATTGTGTGTACGGGAAATTAGTCTACGTTAGTAGAGCACCTGCAATACTCATGGAATCCTCATATTTGATTTTTCATATGCTCACAAATCATTATTACGTTTATTGAAAAAGGCAATATAAATTTGTATTTAATTAATCAATTTTTATCAATACTGTATATGTATTTATTAATCAATAGAAACCGGTTAAAACAACTCTAACTGCAGTCAGACCAGTGAAAGGACTTTTCTGTGGGGTTGCTACACATATATTTGATTATTACTCTTTGGATACTTAAATAAGTATTTAAATAAGCATGCAAGAGGAACAAAAGAGGAAGTTGCTATTAATGTCTCACTGTGTGTGAATTTGTAGCACTGTGTACGCACTACTAGTCCATAGAACACAGTAATAATACCCGTCATCTGCATCCTGTACATTACTGATAGACAAAACACTTGAGCCTCCTTGGATGGATCCAGTAAAACGTTCAGAGGTTCCTGGGGGTTTTATATTATGATTACTGGCACCATTACTACTTGTTATACCTTTAGGAACCCTTCCAGGTGCCTGATATACCCAGGTCGGTACGTTACCACCAGCTACCGAGCCATCACTACGACCACAGGACAAAATGACATTACCTCCAAGAGATGCTGTTATTGTGGCTTCCTGGATGACAGTAAACTGAGCCACAGAATCTGCAACAAAAGTGAAAGAATGTTGAAAGTAAACAAAAAAATCCCATTATATTTATATTCAGTAATCTTAATAAAGTATAAAATATGAATTACAGGAAAAATAAGTGATAAAGGTGAAGACAGTCCAGAACATGATCATGGTGATGAGGAATCACTTTGACAGAAAAGAGTTTAGTTGAATCCTTCTCATTCTCATAGTTATATCCTGTATATAAACCACACCTTTTTATGCAAAGTGTTTCAGATTTATTTGCCAACAACAACCTCCACCTACTAAATATCTACTGAGAAAATCATTACATGTGCTAAATAAAAAATATGCCTATTTTTCTCTATAGCTTATTTTAAGCACTGTAAGTATATAGTTATGTTTAAATAATAATAAAAAAAAACAGTGATATGCTTTTGTAGTGGAATGATTTTAGCTTGCTTGATTTAAGTGTGTCTAAAAAAGTGAAAAAGCATCATTCTAGCATTAAAACAATAGCAGAAAATAAAAAATGTCCAGAAATTTTGAAGCCATGGGGAAAAAACATTTTTCCTGTTTTTATTTATGGAAAAAAACGGAAAATTGTATCAAATACTTACCGTAATTTTCCTTTCCTGACGCCAAACCATGGCAGCATACTAGTGATAGAGCTCCGCCTCTTGACCACTCCCTCAGGACCAGTGAATAGCATAAATATAAGGCCTAGTTAGGCCCCACCCCATTCTCTGTAATTAGCTACATACCGAAACGTATAAGGGTGGGACCATATGCTGCCATGGTTTGGCGTCAGGAAAGGAAAATTACGGTAAGTATTTGATACAATTTTCCATTTTCCTGACGCCAACATGGCAGCATACTAGTGATAAATAACTAGCTAACAGGGTGGGATCTACTTGTCAAACCAATCTTCTAATTAGGATGAGACAGAGGACTGAATAGTCCTTCTTACAAAGTCCCCCGGGTCTATTCCGTCAAGTTTGAGTAGGAATGTTGGAGCGACCGTGTACCCCTGTACAGATGGACACCATAGATTCTCTTGAATGTGTTGCCTATGAGGCTTTAACTGCTCTGGTAGAGTGCTCTGGCGCCGCTGACGGAGGCTCGTGACCTCTATCCTATACACAACCAAGCCTGCTAGGATCCAGGCAGTAACCTCATTCCCTTGATGATTCCCAACTGGAATGACAAAAGGTTTATTTAGATGACCTGATAGGGACAATTGTGGAGAGATATTCGTTTAAAGTTCCGAAAATGAACAGTACGTGTGACTTTCCTGTGTGATGTTCTGGAAAGTTAGGCAATGTCCAGCTGTCTGTTAAATAGCAGTCTGTTGCTATGTTTGATGCAGAATGATCTACAAGATCCAACTCTACTCTTTCTGGAAAGAAAGGTACATATTATATATAATTTTTTCTTTATTTTTATTTTATTTATTTTTTTACTTTGAAGCTCCAAGAGCTTGAATCTCTGATAACCTTCTGCTTAAAGTTCTTGCAATTGATACTGCTTTGTAAGTGATGGCTAAATGGATAAACTGATACGAGATCCAGCAACTGCAATGGATCTTTTCTTCCTTGGTGACCGACTCCTCACGACTGCCCTCAAAAGTTGTGCAAACTGAAGGATTCTTGGTCCTTTCAAATGTGTTATTGCCAATATAGCCCACACTTGTGAGCTATGTGAGGATAGGCTAAGGCCTGGAGGAAGAATACAACAGCTGACACTGGAAGGGCAGTAGGATCAATGTCTCGCCCCACCAAGAAAAAAGCAAACTTGTTCCAGAATTAGACCTAGATGTTGTAAGTAGAATGTCTTCTCACAAAAGTAGAGATCACTCTGGAGTGAAACTGGAGCAACTGGAGTTGCCCATCCTCCCCCTTTAGTGCCCCTGCTTGAATGGCCAGGGAAAACCGAGGGCCTCCTGGTCAATATGGAGAACTGGCTATGACAACTATGTTCTCCCTTGACAGCCTCAAGGGAAATCTCATTTACGGGAAATGTTGGGGAAAATATATAGGTTAGATTGCAGACCCAGGGAGAGACCAGAGCATCTGCCCCTTGTTCCTTGGAGGAGGCCTGAGGAGGTCTGTCTGTGGTAGGCCCCACCTGTGGGCCAGCTGAGAGAAGACCTTGGATGTAGACGGTAGACCCACTCGGGCTCTGGGAAGCTTGTATTCGTTCAAAAGAAAAATATGCTGGGAGGTAAACTGCTTCCTGAAATTTTTCTGGTGATCTTCTGCCCCAGGTGTTATGGGTTTCACCTCTCCCAATAGTATATTGCTGCGAGTTTCATACTGGAGCTGAATATAGGCGACTGCTGCCCTGTTGCTAAACTGCAGGGAGATTGGTCCTCCTTGACTCTGTGTAGTGAGGCCAAAGTGCTTAAAAGGGCTCTTTGAACCCCCAGCGCATTAAAGATTATCCTCCTTGGCTGGGAAGCTCTGATTGCCTTGACCGAAAGTCCCTCGCAATGCATCTTCCAGTCTAAAAGGTCCTAACGGACTGAGACTTCCTCAAGGTCTTTCCATCACCGCTGAGCGCTACTCATACTGAGTAACACTTATTAACTGTGTTCTATCCTGTTTCCTCCCTTGCACTAAGAATTCTAGATGCAATATGCGCAGGTGCCTATGCACCCCAGGAATCATCTATATGCTATGCATGATGACGTTGTGCCCAGATGACTGAGGCACTGAGAAGCCATCAAACAAGCGGAAGTATTCATCCTCAGAAATCTATTCCTGACTATCACCACTTCCTCTGATTGAAATAAAACAGAGGAACTAGCCGAGCACCCCCGGGTACACCAACCATTGGGATGGAGAAAGTTGGCTTTGCTTTCCCTCTAAGGTGTGAGGATAGGATAGGCATCCTGACGATCCATCAACAGCCTCCAGCCATGTGGTTATACTGTTTAATGGACTCCGTCTTAAAGAACTCAAAGAGGGCCCCACAGGGTTCAACCTCTTCCGATCTTCAACTGGACACTAACCAACATCTCCTGCGAACTCCAAACAGGATTGGGTAAAAAACGTGCAAACCCTCTTGAGTCTGAGGTGTCTGTAAGCAATGTAGCAGTCCACACGCTGTTGTGGTGGACTTGTCAGCTTCGTGGAAGAGAGGAGCAGTGAGGAATCTCCCGAAGTGACCATGAGTGTCTGATACCTTCATCCAACATGCCGTCCAGATACCAGTGAAGCGTGAAGAGTTTGGGCATGTACCTGCGTGACTGGCTCACTTATCCCCCCAGAAGTCTGCACCAAGACACAAGCCAGACCCTCGGCATCCACTGTCACAAAAATCTAATTTTTGGCAAGACACTTCGGATAGGAAAACATATCTAAAGGGATGCAGACCCTGACACTCTTCTCAGAGTCCTGCAGGTGCAGCAGCTGGTTGATAATTATTAAACCATTCCCATTAGATTCACCCAGCACATGGGCTGGTTATTGCTAGTCTGCCAGCATCTGCAGATGTTACAGTATGTAGGAGCAGGTTGACCATTAACTTGTTCAGAGTATACAGTTTCAATATCCTGTTTATACAGGCATTTTTCTCAAACCCCCTTTATTCTTCCCCACTTTTGTTTCTAGGAAGCAATACGCAGCCCAGGGTCTCAACCATATGGCCTCCCTAACCGCCAAGGTGCCAGGGTGCTCTTTCAGTGGCTATACAAGCAACTAGGAGGGACTTCCTCGTCAGCCTCCATATTTTGAATAGCAGACTGCTGCATCTGTAATAATTGTAACAATGACCCAGGCCCCCTTCAGTCCAATGAGAACCTCCAAAGCCATGAGTTGTCAACATCCCTCCACATAGAGTGGGTTGTAAGGCATAGTAGGTGCAGAGCATGTCTTTGGATTGTGTTGAGAAACCCACACAGGGAGAAGAAATAAACATCAAAACAAGTATTAGCATGTTGGGGAATTGAACTAGCAACCCCAGTGATACTAGACAGAATTGTCACCCACTTAGCCAGCAGGCAGCCTCTGCAAAGTAGATTCATGGGCACCAGACACCTGTGCCACCTGTCCAGGATTCACCCAGACAGTTCGGATTTTGAATCATGCATCAGGGTTTCAGTCCACCTGAGACCCGGACATATTACCCAGACCTGGCTGTGGCTCCCCAAGTAACCGAGATAGTCATATACAAAACTGTTGCTGTTGTAGGCGGCTGTTTAGCCTCACTGAAAGGTGATGATGTCAGCAAGAGCAATTTGGCCACTAGAGCGCTCTATGCATTACATTACTACTCTCCTTGGGGCACCCAAATGTGTCTGTGCAACGCCAACCCGGCAGACTCCCAGACTTCTACAGGACAGCCACGCAGGGAAAAGCATCCAGCAAGATGCCACATCTGCACGTGTATAAGTACGCTGTCTCCTATGGCAACAGTCTCCAACAGTTTCCAATACAAGTGTAACAGTTGCTCCGGGTAATTAAGGCAGGTCCAAAACAGAATCTTGTGCCAATTATATCCATAATAAAGACATTTGGCATTACCTGTTAGCTGCATACTTCTCCAGGCAGTGTCTACTCACCAGCCTTCCGGGCATAGATACTGCGCCACAGGCCCTGTAGGAATCTTGCTGGGGCGCTGGCTCTGGGGAAGAGGAGCAAAGACGTCTTCCTTGGAGCTCTTCTCCTGAGTGGGAGCGCCATCCGGGCTATGCTCCTCTGAAGAACGTCCGCCATTCCTTGGCCCGGCCATCTTGAGAGCGTGGGCGTGTGGGGCTGAAACAAATCAAAGCCAATCCGCATGAGAGGGCACTCTTTTTCCTGAAAACTTACCAATATGGTGGTCCCCACCCTAGTTGTTGAGGGTCTTTATATGAGCGGTAACTGACTCTTTATCTGTGGAGAAATGGGACGGCCAGCTGAGGTGAGGATAGCTGAAAAGTGTAGATATAGGAGAAAGGATTCCACTTTCCTTTTTTTTTTTTTTTTATTTATCTACATATACTTACATATGTACACATATACAAACATACCCACACACATACATACACACATATACTGCAGAGGGTCAGTCTGGGGCGGGTTAGGAAAGGGTTAATTAAAGAGGGCAGGAACCTTCAGCCCTGCTTACTGTCAGCTGAGCTGAAGATGTCAGAGGAGTTGTGTGTTTGGAGAGAGAGAGAGAGAGAGAGACACACACAGCATTCAGTGTAAGGATTCATTTGCTGGGTTAAGTAAAAACATATAAAAAAAACTGTATCTCAGACTAGAGCCATGTACTTTGTCTATATATCAGCCTGTTGGTTAAAGAGACTGAACCTTTCCTATCTCTGCACCTCTGTGACAAGACAAGCCTGTCTTTTTCTTCTGTTTGTTTTGCTGAATAAAGCCATTTTTATTTTACTGAACTGGCCTTTCACCCCTCTGATCCCCTACAATACATACATGTATTTACATACACGTATTTACATACACCACCACACATATGCATACCCACACATCTACATACAATTTTATTTATTTTTTTAAACGTGTATATACATATACACACACACCCATATCACATATACATACATACATAAATACATACCTATACACACACATGCAACACCTGCAGAGGACAGCAGGGAATGGGAAAGGTAATGAAGGACACGAGGAGACACAAGGGGCTAAGAGAGATAAAGCATAGCTGGCCCCCCATATTCCACAAGTGCTGCAGTTATCAATTTTAAAAGCAGATTTCGTTCCTAAAGAGGAAACACTGCAGGGGGCCCCAATAAGACCCACAGAAGGGATTCCCAGGCTTTTTAGCGCATGTTAGCAGCCTGAGCGCTGGGACTTCGTACTGGGAGAGGCTTGAACCCAGCCGGATGCTGCACAGAGGCAGAGGGGGGGGGGGGGACATAGTACTGCTTACTCTTCACTGGTGCGTTGAGGTATGAGGAAAAAAAGAAGAATGGGGTGGGGCCTAACTAGGCCTTATATTTATGCTATTCACTGGTCCTGAGGGAGTGGTCAAGAGGCGGAGCTCTATCACTAGTATGCTGCCATGTTGGCGTCAGGAAATGGAAATTTTAAGAAAAATGTAAAAAGAAATTCAGAGCAGTAGTAGTTTTAGAAATTGAAAGTCATTTTGTTACACTGGGAAGGTGACGTGTAGTGAATATAAAAATAATTATGCTGGAAATAAAAGTACAGCTTATTCAGTAAATACTAGTTATGAACTAGTATTTACTTATTCAGTAAATACTAGTTAAAATACTAGTTTGGAGTGGAGGTCCCCCTCAAAATCCATACCAGGCCCTTCAGGTCTGGTATGATTTTAAGGGGAACTCCACGGCAAAATAAAAAAAA
>CM053026.1:228515415-228580609 GCA_028564925.1 Lithobates sylvaticus
CAAATACAAAAAAAAAACATAGTTAAAAATAAAACATTTTTTAACGCAACCTGTACCTAAAATATATATATGCCAAAGCATGGGGGCATCCTCCCGCAAAAAAGTTATGCCACGTACACATGGTCGGACTTTTCCATGGGCAAACCTCCGTCGGAATTTCGACCGTATATACACGGCATTAGGAGCCAACCGCTCCTCCGCCCCTGCTGCCCCCATGCTTCGGCATATATGCTCTTTTTTTTTTAACTGTGGTGGTGAAATCACCTCCTACAGCGTTGGAGTCACGGCTTTATGTATCGTGGGAGCAAACGCTGTTGCTGTCAAGATAGATAAATCCGCGCTGCAACTGAATGGCGTACCTGAAAACAAAAAAATGGTTAACAATAAAACATTGCAGAATATTATACAGTAAAAAAGAGAAGAACAATAAAGAGACAACGACAACTATTTTTGTTTTTTTATTTTATATATTTTTTTTTTTTCCCTTTTTATTTTTTTTACACTTTTTTTTGTAACTGTAACAGTTCTAACGGAACTGTTGTAACGGTTCCAGCGGTTTTGGTCTCAAAATGCAATGGCATCTTGGGAGACCCTGTGAACGTGTGACTAGTCTGTGCAATGCTGTACCCTACGCTAATACTTAACTAGTGAGTGGTAGCGTTCAAAGCATTCACCAATGCAAAGACCAGGATTGTTAGGACAGGGGGGACAATAATAGCGGGTGTCACGCCTATATCCGCGCTTTCTGCAGACACAACATTTTCTTTGGGGGGCTCGTTCGGTAGGGGTACGTGGGAGGGCATAAGGATAATGTCGCTCATGCAGCCGGCTTACTGCATTTGGTTGGGGAAGGGGAGGTGGAGCACCGACTGAATGCAGAAGGGCTCCAATGACCTCTTCCTGGACTTTAAGGAAGGATCCAGTACGTCCTGAAGCTCTGTATAGCACATGAGCATTCAGAAAAGCCAATTGAAATAAATGGACACTTTTTTGAACCAGCATCTAGCCTTATGGGCAACTAGGTATGGCGCCAACAACTGGTCGTTGAGGTCCACCCCTCCCATATTTTGGTTATATTCGTGGACACAGAGGGGTTTCTCCACAACACCAGTCGCCGTAGTAATTTGGACTGTCGTGTCTGCATGAAGGGAGGTAAGAACAAAAACATTCTTATTATCCCTCCACTTCATAGCGAGCAAGTTATTACACTTCAAGCAGGCTCTCTCCCCCAGCCTAAGATGGGAATCTACAAGCCGCTGGGGAAAGCACCGGCAATTAGGTCGCACGGTGCCACATGCTCCAATCTGCTGATCAAACAAATGACTAAACAGTGGCACGCTCGTGTAATAATTGTCCACGTACAAGTGGTACCTCTTTCCGAATAAGGGTGACACCAAGTCCCACACAATCTTGCCAGCTTTCCCTATGTAGTTAGGGCAGTTTGTCGGCTCTACGCGGCTATCATATCATATCATATTGCCCTCATAAACCATAAAACTACATGTATAGCCTGTGGCCCTGTCACAGAGCTTATACATCTTGACCCCGTATCTGGCACGCTTGCTGGGAAGGTACTGTTTGAATGACAAGCGGCAAGAAAACTTAATCAGGGACTCATCAATGCAGACAACTTGATCGGGAGGAAACAAGTCTGCAAAACATTGGTTGAAATGGTTTATGAGGGCCGAATTTTGTAGAGCCGATTGTATGCAGGGTCTCCACAAGGACGACAGAGTTCATTGTCGTTGAAGTGCGTGAACCGCAAAATCATCTCGTATCGTGCCCTGGACATTGAAGCAGAGAACACGGGCATATGGTACATTGGCTCAGTGGACCAATATGAACGCAACATACCCATTTTAACTACGCCCATGTCAAGGGAAAGGCCAAGAAAGAGCTTAAATTCGGGGACCGTAATTGGTCTCCAATAGGGATGGGCCCGGTGCTCGATTCGAACCCATGTTCGAATCGAGCACCGGGCGTTTCGCTCGCTCGGCGAGCCCAGAACTATTTGGGCCGTTCGCATCACATTCGTGTGATGCGAGCGGCCCCCGCAATGCATTGCGGCCGGCGCGGCCGGCGCAGTGCATTGCTGGCCGATGATTGGCCAAGCATGCACTGTGACCCCGCATGCTTGGCCAATCACAGCGCCGGAAACTAGGAGAGCAATAATTGGCTACAGGCAGGATGCCTGTAGCCAATTAAAGCTCAGGGGCTTTAGTACACACCCCACCATTTAAAAGGCCGCCACGCCGTCGGCCCCGGTCACATGTGTTCCGGCTTTAGGAGAGAGCAGTCTGCTGATTCTGTCTTTGCTTGATTGCTATTTCTTTGCTAAACCATTGCTACCTGAATAATTCATCATTCGTGATCATTCATGCTGCTGATTGCACAGTTAGTGTGTTATTAGCTGCTGCTGGGGATTAGTCTGGTGTGTGCGTACTGTTAGTACAGTATTGCAGTAGCACCAATCGCAGTGCTGTTAGCACAGCATTGCACCCCAACTTCTGTCCCAACCTTCTGTCCCATCCATATAGCAGCCCTCAAAAATTACACTCGCACACTCGCATTTTGCGAGTGATTTTTGAGGGCTGGCGAGGAGAAGAGAGGAGAGCCAGCCCTCACACAGCTTTCGTTTCATCATAAGCTGTGTGTTCCCCCGCAGCACGCCGTCACATAAGCCCCTCCCCTTTTCCGGGACTTTGATAGACAGATCACCCGTCCAATCCTAGGACGGGTGACATGTATCAAAGTTCCCCGAACAAGGGGAGGGGCTTATGTGACGGCACGCGGCGGGGGAACACACAGCTTATGATGAAACGAAAGCAGTGATGTTCCCTGCTGTGATCTCCCAGAGGCGGCTCTCCTCTCTTCTCCACAGGTAGGCAGCACATGGGGGACACAGGCTGCACATGGGGGGGACACAGGCTGCACATGGGGGGGGGACACAGGCTGCACATGGGGGGGGGGACACAGGCTGCACATGGGGGGGGGGACACAGCCTGCACATGGGGGGGGGACACAGCCTGCACATGGGGGGGACACACAGCCTGCACATGGGGGGGGGGGGGACACAGCCTGCACATGGGGGGGGACACAGGCTGCACATGGGGGGGGGCACAGGCTGCACATGGGGGGGGGACACAGGCTGCACATGGGGGGGGGACACAGGCTGCACATGGGGGGGGCACAGGCTGCACATGGGGGGGGGGGGGGGCACAGGCTGCACATGGGGGGGGGACACAGGCTGCACATGGGGGGGGACACAGGCTGCACGCGGCGGGGGAACACACAGCTTATGATGAAACGAAAGCAGTGATGTTCCCTGCTGTGATCTCCCAGAGGCGGCTCTCCTCTCTTCTCCACAGGTAGGCAGCACATGGGGGACACAGGCTGCACATGGGGGGACACAGGCTGCACATGGGGGGGGACACAGGCTGCACATGGGGGGGGACACAGGCTGCACATGGGGGGGGGGACACAGCCTGCACATGGGGGGGGGACACAGCCTGCACATGGGGGGGACACACAGCCTGCACATGGGGGGGGGGACACAGCCTGCACATGGGGGGGGGGACACAGGCTGCACATGGGGGGGGGCACAGGCTGCACATGGGGGGGGGACACAGGCTGCACATGGGGGGGGGGCACAGGCTGCACATGGGGGGGGGGGACACAGGCTGCACATGGGGGGGGGGACACAGGCTGCACATGGGGGGGGGGACACAGGCTGCACATGGGGGGGGACACAGGCTGCACATGGGGGGGGGGACACAGGCTGCACATGGGGGGGGGACACAGGCTGCACATGGGGGGGACACAGGCTGCACATGGGGGGGGACACAGGCTGCACATGGGGGGGGGACACAGGCTGCACGGGGGGGACATAGCCTGCACATGGGGGAGGGACAGGCTGCACATGGGGGGGGGCACAGGCTGCACATGGGGGGGGGCACAGGCTGCACATGGGGGGGGGCACAGGCTGCACATGGGGGGGGGCACAGGCTGCACATGGGGGGGGGCACAGGCTGCACATGGGGGGGGGACACAGGCTGCACATGGGGGGGGACACAGGCTGCACATGGGGGGGGGGGGACACAGGCTGCACATGGGGGGGGGACATGGGGCTGCACATGGGAGGGGACACAGGCTGCACATGGGAGGGGACACAGGCTGCACATGGGGAGGGGGGACACAGGCTGCACATGGGAGGGGGACACAGGCTGCACATGGGGGGGGGACACAGGCTGCACATGGGAGGGGGACACAGGCTGCACATGGGGGGGACACAGGCTGCACATGGGAGGGGGACACAGGCTGCACATGGGGGGGGACACAGGCTGCACATGGGGGGGACACAGGCTGCAAATGGGGGGGGACACAGGCTGCACATGGGGGGGGGGGCACAGGCTGCACATGGGGGGGGACACAGGCTGCATTACCATTAAAGTTGTTAATATTTTTATAACTTAATTGCATAAAACATTAAAGGTGTCATTTAATTAGATAATTTGAGGGTGGGTTTAGGGGCGGGGCAACTGGTGGCGAGTAATCCTTGAGGCCTGGCTAGTAGCTCAGGACTTGAAATTTTGAGCCCTGCATATAGTACCTATAGTGTCTTAGTGTCAGCAGCACCCATAGGACTTCTATTGTGTTAGTGGCAGCACACAGAGCTCCTATATTTTCTTGTCTGCAGCACACATATAGTACCTATAGTGTCTTTGTGTCAGCAGCACCCATAGGACTTCTAGTGTGTTATTGGCAGCACACATAGCTCCTATATTTTCTTGTCAGCAGCACACCTATAGTACCTATAGTGTCATTGTGTCAGCAGCACCCATAGGACTTCTAGTGTGTTAGTGGCAGCACATAGAGCTCCTATATTTTCTTGTCAGCAGCACACATATAGTACCTATAGTGTCTGTGTGTCAGCAGCACCCATAGGACTTATAGTGTGTTAGTGGTAGCACACATAGCTCCTATATTTTCTTGTCAGCAGCACACATATAGTACCTATAGTGTACTTGTGTCAGCAGCACCCATGGACTTCTAGTGTGTTAGTGGCAGCTAGGGATGGGCCCGGTGCTCGATGCGAACCCATGTTCGCATCGAGCACCGGGCGTTCGCTCGCTCGGCGAGCCCAGAACTATTTTGGCCGCTCGCATCACATTCGTGTGATGCGAGCGGCCCCGCAATGCATTGCGGCCGGCGCAGTGCATTGCTGGCTGATGATTGGCCAAGCATGCACTGTGACCCCGCATGGTTGGCCAATCACAGCGCCGGAAACTCGGAGAGCCATAATTGGCTACAGGCAGGACGCCTGTAGCCAATTACAGCTCAGGGGCTTTAGTACACGCCCCACCATTTAAAAGGCCGCCACGCCGTCGGCGCCGGTCACATGAGTTCCGGCTTTAGGAGAGATCAGGCTGATTCTGTGTCTTTGCTAGATTCATTCATATAGAAAGATTTGCTCTACTTTGCTAAACCATTGGCTATTTATTTGCTAAACCATTGCTACCTGTCATTGATCGTCCATTGCTGCTGGTTAGTGTGTTTTTAGCTGCTGCTGGGGATTAGTCTGGTGCGTGTTTTACTGTTAGTACAGTATTTCAGTAGTACCAACCGCAGTGCTGTTAGCACAGCATTGCACCCCAAAAGCACCCATAGGACTTCTAGTGTGTTAGTGGCAGCAAACAGAGCTCCTATATTTTCTTCCCAGAAGCACCCATAGGACTTGTACTGTGTTAGTGGCATCACACAGAGTTCCTATATTTTCTTCCCAGAAGCACCCATAGGACTTGTACTGTGTTAGTGGCATCACACAGAGTTCCTATATTTTCTTCCCAGAAGCACCCATAGGACTTGTACTGTGTTAGTGGCATCACACAGAGTTCCTATATTTTCTTCCCAGAAGCACCCATAGGACTTGTACTGTGTTAGTGGCATCACACAGAGTTCCTATATTTTCTTCCCAGAAGCACCCATAGGACTTCTACTGTGTTAGTGGCATCACACAGAGTTCCTATATTTTCTTCCCAGAAGCACCCATAGGACTTCTAGTGTGTTAGTGGCATCACACAGAGTTCCTATATTTTCTACACAGAAGCACCCACAGGACTTGTAGTGTGTTAGTGGCATCACACAGAGTTCCTAAATTTTCTTCACAGAAGCACCCATAGGACTTTTAGTTTGTTAGTGGCATCACACAGAGCTCCCATATTTTCTTGCCAGAAGCACCCATAGGACTTCTAGTGTGTTAGTGGCATCACACAGAGTTCCTATATTTTCTTCTCAGAAGCACCCACAGGACTTCTAGTGTGTTAGTGGCATCACACAGAGCTCCTATATTTTCTTCCCAGAAGCACGCATAGTGCTTCTAGTGTGTTAGTGGCATCACACAGAGTTCCTATATTTTCTTCCCAGAAGCACCCATAGGACTTCTAGTGTGTTAGTGGCATCACACAGAGTTCCTATATTTTCTTCCAGAAGCACCCATAGGACTTCTAGTGTGTTAGTGGCATCACACAGAGCTCCTATATTTTCTTCCCAGCAGCACCCATAGGACTTCTAGTGTGTTAGTGGCATCACACAGAGCTCCTATATTTTCTTCCCAGAAGCACCCATAGGACTTCTAGTGTGTTAGTGGCATCAAACAGAGCTCCTATATTTTCTTCCCAGAAGCACCCATAGGACTTGTACTGTGTTAGTGGCATCACACAGAGTTCCTATATTTTCTTCCCAGAAGCACCCATAGGACTTGTACTGTGTTAGTGGCATCACACAGAGTTCCTATATTTTCTTCCCAGAAGCACCCATAGGACTTGTACTGTGTTAGTGGCATCACACAGAGTTCCTATATTTTCTTCCCAGAAGCACCCATAGGACTTGTACTGTGTTAGTGGCATCACACAGAGTTCCTATATTTTCTTCCCAGAAGCACCCATAGGACTTGTACTGTGTTAGTGGCATCACACAGAGTTCCTATATTTTCTTCCCAGAAGCACCCATAGGACTTGTACTGTGTTAGTGGCATCACACAGAGTTCCTATATTTTCTTCCCAGAAGCACCCATAGGACTTCTACTGTGTTAGTGGCATCACACAGAGTTCCTATATTTTCTTCCCAGAAGCACCCATAGGACTTCTAGTGTGTTAGTGGCATCACACAGAGCTCCTATATTTTCTTCCCAGAAGCACCCATAGGACTTCTAGTGTGTTAGTGGCATCACACAGAGCTCCCATATTTTCTTCCCAGAAGCACCCATAGGACTTTTAGTTTGTTAGTGGCATCACACAGAGCTCCCATATTTTCGTTGCAGAAGCACCCATAGGACTTCTAGTGTGTTAGTGGCATCACACAGAGCTCCTATATTTTCTTCCCAGCAGCACCCATAGGACTTCTAGTGTGTTAGTGGCATCACACAGAGCTCCTATATTTTCTTTGCAGAAGCACGCATAGTGCTTCTAGTGTGTTAGTGGCATCACACAGAGCTCCTATATTTTCTTTGCAGAAGCACCCATAGGACTTCTAGTGTGTTAGTGGCATCACACAGAGCACCTATATTTTCTTCCCAGAAGCACCCATAGGACTTCAATTGTGTGTTAGTGGCATCACACAGAGCTCCTATATTTTCTTCCCAGCAGCACCCATAGGACTTCTAGTGTGTTAGTGGCATCACACAGAGCTCCTATATTTTCTTCCAGAAGCACCCATAGGACTTCTAGTGTGTTAGTGGCATCACACAGAGCTCCTATATTTTCTTTGCAGAAGCACCCATAGTACTTCTAGTGTGTTAGTGGCATCACACAGAGCTCCTATATTTTCTTCCCAGAAGCACCCATAGGACTTCTAGTGTGTTAGTGGCATCACACAGAGCTCCAATATTTTCTTCCCAGAAGCACCCATAGGACTTCTAGTGTGTTAGTGGCATCACACAGAGCTCCTATATTTTCTTCCCAGAAGCACCCATAGGACTTCAATTGTGTGTTAGTGGCATCACACAGAGCTCCTATATTTTCTTCCAGAAGCACCCATAGGACTTCTAGTGTGTTAGTGGCATCACACAGAGCTCCTATATTTTCTTCCCAGAAGCACCCATAGTACTTCTAGTGTGTTAGTGGCATCACAGAGAGCTCCTATATTTTCTTCCCAGAAGCACCCATAGGACTTCTAGTGTGTTAGTGGCATCACACAGAGCTCCTATATTTTCTTCCCAGAAGCACCCATAGGACTTCTAGTGTGTTAGTGGCATCACACAGAGCTCCTATATTTTCTTCCCAGAAGCACCCATAGGACTTCTAGTGTGTTAGTGGCATCACACAGAGCTCCTATATTTTCTTCCCAGCAGCACCCACAGGACTTCTAGTGTGTTAGTGGCATCACACAGAGCTCCTATATTTTCTTTCCCAGAAGCACCCATAGGACTTCTAGTGTGTTAGTGGCATCACACAGAGCTCCTATATTTTCTTCTCAGAAGCACCCATAGGACTTCTAGTGTGTTAGTGGTATCACACAGAGCTCCTATATTTTCTTTCCAGAAGCACCCATAGGACTTCTAGTGTGTTAGTGGCATCACACAGAGCTCCTATATTTTCTTCCCAGCAGCACCCATAGGACTTCTAGTGTGTTAGTGGCATCACACAGAGCTCCTATATTTTCTTCCCAGAAGCACCCATAGGACTTCTAGTGTGTTAGTGGCATCACACAGAGCTCCTATATTTTCTTCTCAGCAGCACCCACAGGACTTCTAGTGTGTTAGTGGCATCACACAGAGCTCCTATATTTTCTTCCAAGAAGCACCCATAGGACTTCTAGTCTGTTAGTGGCATCACACAGAGCTCCTATATTTTCTTCTCAGCAGCACCCACAGGACTTCTAGTGTGTTAGTGGCATCACACAGAGCTCCTATATTTTCTTCCCAGAAGCACCCATAGGACTTCTAGTGTGTTAGTGGCATCACACAGAGCTCCTATATTTTCTTCCCAGAAGAACCCATAGGACTTCAATTGTGTGTTAGTGGCATCACACAGAGCTCCTATATTTTCTTCCCAGAAGCACCCATAGGACTTCTAGTGTGTTAGTGGCATCACACAGAGCTCCTATATTTTCTTCCCAGAAGCACCCATAGGACTTCTAGTGTGTTAGTGGCATCACACAGAGCTCCTATATTTTCTTCCCAGCAGCACCCATAGGACTTCTAGTGTGTTAGTGGCATCACACAGAGCTCCTATATTTTCTTCCCAGAAGCACCCATAGGACTTCTAGTGTGTTAGTGGCATCACACAGAGCTCCTATATTTTCTTCTCAGAAGCACCCATAGGACTTCTAGTGTGTTAGTGGCATCACACAGAGCTCCTATATTTTCTTCCCAGAAGCACCCATAGGACTTCTAGTGTGTTAGTGGCATCACACAGAGCTCCTATATTTTCTTCTCAGAAGCACCCATAGGACTTCTAGTGTGTTAGTGGCATCACACAGAGCTCCTATATTTTCTTCCCAGAAGCACCCATAGGACTTCTAGTGTGTTAGTGGCATCACACAGAGCTCCTATATTTTCTTCTCAGAAGCACCATAGGACTTCTAGTGTGTTAGTGGCATCACACAGAGCTCCTATATTTTCTTCCCAGAAGCACCCATAGGACTTCTAGTGTGTTAGTGGCATCACACAGAGCTCCTATATTTTCTTTCTCAGAAGCACCCATAGGACTTCTAGTGTGTTAGTGGCATCACACAGAGCTCCCATATTTTCTTGCCAGAAGCACCCATAGGACTTCTAGTGTGTTAGTGGCATCACACAGAGCTCCTATATTTTCTTCTCAGAAGCACCCATAGGACTTCTAGTGTGTTAGTGGCATCACACAGAGCTCCTATATTTTCTTCCCAGAAGCACGCATAGTGCTTCTAGTGTGTTAGTGGCATCACACAGAGCTCCTATATTTTCTTCCCAGAAGCACCCATAGGACTTCTAGTGTGTTAGTGGCATCACACAGAGCCCCTATATTTTCTTCTCAGCAGCACCCATAGGACTTCTAGTGTGTTAGTGGCATCACACAGAGCTCCTATATTTTCTTCCCAGAAGCACCCATAGGACTTCTAGTCTGTTAGTGGCATCACACAGAGCTCCTATATTTTCTTCTCAGAAGCACCCACAGGACTTCTAGTGTATTAGTGGCATCACACAGAGCTCCTATATTTTCTTTGCAGAAGCACCCATAGGACTTCTAGTGTGTTAGTGGCATCACACAGAGCACCTATATTTTCTTCCCAGAAGCACCCATAGGACTTCAATTGTGTGTTAGTGGCATCACACAGAGCTCCTATATTTTCTTCTCAGAAGCACCCACAGGACTTCTAGTGTGTTAGTGGCATCACACAGAGCTCCTATATTTTCTTCTCAGAAGCACCCATAGGACTTCTAGTGTGTTAGTGGCATCACACAGAGCTCCTATATTTTCTTTGCAGAAGCACCCATAGTACTTCTAGTGTGTTAGTGGCATCACACAGAGCTCCTATATTTTCTTCCCAGAAGCACCCATAGGACTTCTAGTGTGTTAGTGGCATCACACAGAGCTCCAATATTTTCTTTGCAGAAGCACCCATAGGACTTCTAGTGTGTTAGTGGCATCACACAGAGCTCCTATATTTTCTTCCCAGAAGCACCCATAGGACTTCAATTGTGTGTTAGTGGCATCACACAGAGCTCCTATATTTTCTTCTCAGAAGCACCCATAGGACTTCTAGTGTGTTAGTGGCATCACACAGAGCTCCTATATTTTCTTCCCAGAAGCACCCATAGTACTTCTAGTGTGTTAGTGGCATCACAGAGAGCTCCTATATTTTCTTTGCAGAAGCACCCATAGGACTTCTAGTGTGTTAGTGGCATCACACAGAGCTCCTATATTTTCTTCCCAGAAGCACCCATAGGACTTCTAGTGTGTTAGTGGCATCACACAGAGCTCCTATATTTTCTTCCCAGAAGCACCCATAGGACTTCTAGTGTGTTAGTGGCATCACACAGAGCTCCTATATTTTCTTCTCAGCAGCACCCACAGGACTTCTAGTGTGTTAGTGGCATCACACAGAGCTCCTATATTTTCTTTGCAGAAGCACCCATAGGACTTCTAGTGTGTTAGTGGCATCACACAGAGCTCCTATATTTTCTTCTCAGAAGCACCCATAGGACTTCTAGTGTGTTAGTGGTATCACACAGAGCTCCTATATTTTCTTTGCAGAAGCACCCATAGGACTTCTAGTGTGTTAGTGGCATCACACAGAGCTCCTATATTTTCTTTGCAGAAGCACCCATAGGACTTCTAGTGTGTTAGTGGCATCACACAGAGCTCCTATATTTTCTTTGCAGAAGCACCCATAGGACTTCTAGTGTGTTAGTGGCATCACACAGAGCTCCTATATTTTCTTCTCAGCAGCACCCACAGGACTTCTAGTGTGTTAGTGGCATCACACAGAGCTCCTATATTTTCTTGCAGAAGCACCCATAGGACTTCTAGTCTGTTAGTGGCATCACACAGAGCTCCTATATTTTCTTCTCAGCAGCACCCACAGGACTTCTAGTGTGTTAGTGGCATCACACAGAGCTCCTATATTTTCTTTGCAGAAGCACCCATAGGACTTCTAGTGTGTTAGTGGCATCACACAGAGCTCCTATATTTTCTTCTCAGCAGCACCCACAGGACTTCTAGTGTGTTAGTGGCATCACACAGAGCTCCTATATTTTCTTTGCAGAAGCACCCATAGGACTTCTAGTGTGTTAGTGGCATCACACAGAGCTCCTATATTTTCTTTGCAGAAGCACCCATAGGACTTCTAGTGTGTTAGTGGCATCACACAGAGCTCCTATATTTTCTTCTCAGCAGCACCCACAGGACTTCTAGTGTGTTAGTGGCATCACACAGAGCTCCTATATTTTCTTTGCAGAAGCACCCATAGGACTTCTAGTGTGTTAGTGGCATCACACAGAGCTCCTATATTTTCTTCTCAGCAGCACCCACAGGACTTCTAGTGTGTTAGTGGCATCACACAGAGCTCCTATATTTTCTTTGCAGAAGCACCCATAGGACTTCTAGTGTGTTAGTGGCATCACACAGAGCTCCTATATTTTCTTCTCAGCAGCACCACACAGGACTTCTAGTGTGTTAGTGGCATCAGACAGAGCTCCTATATTTTCTTTGCAGAAGCACCCATAGGACTTCTAGTGTGTTAGTGGCATCACACAGAGCTCCTATATTTTCTTCTCAGCAGCACCCACAGGACTTCTAGTGTGTTAGTGGCATCACACAGAGCTCCTATATTTTCTTTGCAGAAGCACCCATAGGACTTCTAGTGTGTTAGTGGCATCACACAGAGCTCCTATATTTTCTTCTCAGCAGCACCCACAGGACTACCGACTACAATGGCTGGAAGACCGCCAAGGGGAGGCAGAGCGTGCAGAGGCAAGAACACAGGGCAGGCAGGCTCTGTTTCTAGTGGACGTGGCCGTGGACGTGGTCGTGCATCGTCATCAGCACGTGGCCATGGGACACGCGTGTCTTTGTTTTCGGCAGTGGGACATGTGGAGCCGCATCATGCTGAAGGCTTGGTTGAATGGATGACCAAGCCCTCCTCATCCTCCTCATCCTCTCTCACCCAGGCTCAGGGTACTGGCAGAGCAGCTGCCAACGCGTACTCAATGGCATCATCAGCCACCCCTTCCCTAGACCCACCATGTCCTCCCGAGGAGTCCCCCTTACTCTTTGAGCACAGTGTTGGGTACATGCTCCAGGAGGATGCCCAACGATTCGAAGGCTCGGATGATGATACCCAGCTTGAGGAAGTCAGTAGTGTGCGCGCAGAGAGAGGGGATGCTGAAGGACAGCAATCTGGCAGTACTGTTCCACCAGCTGCAGCTTACTGCCAGGTTTGCTCTAGTGGTGAAGAGGGAGGGGATGATGAGGTCACTGACTCCACGTGGGTGCCTGAAGGAGAGAGGATGAGGAGGAGGACGAGGAGGAGGAGGAGGAGGAGGATGCGGCGTCACATGTCCAACAAGGCAGGATGCCCCCTGGAGGCCAGCTAGAGGCCAGCACAGCAACTGTACAACACCGCAGAGCTCCGCCTGTGCAGGGCGCTGCCTCTGCACGTTATCAGAAAAGTTCTTTGGTGTGGGCCTTTTTTGAGACGAGTGCATCAGATCGCACCACTGCTATTTGCAATATTTGTCTCAAGCGTATCTCGCGTGGCCAAAATATCAGCCGCTTGGGCACCACAAGCATGAGCAGACATATGTCGACCTGCCATGCAGCTCGTTGGCAAGCACACATAAAAGACCCACACCAAAGAACTAAGCGGACCTCTCCTTGCTCCTCATCAGCTGGGATCTCCATCCCCACTACATCTTCAGTCCTCTCTGAAAGCTGCTCTGAGAGGACTGAAGGTGTAGAATTAGGTGTGTCACAACCAAGTACTTGCAGTACACCGACGTCCGATTCTACCAGGCAAATTTCCCTGCCCCAGCTGCTGGACCGTCGAAAGAAGTACACTCCCAGCCATCCACATGCCCAGCGGTTGAATGCTAGCTTGGCTAAATTGCTAGCACTTCAACTGCTGCCTTTTCAGTTGGTAGTGTGCGGTTCCTCAGTGGCAGGTTCCCAAACGCCACTTTTTCTCACGGAAGGCGATTCCGTCTCTCTACCGGCATGTGGAAGGCAATGTCCATGCCTCGCTGGACAGGGCGGTCAGCGGTAAGGTGCATATTACCGCTGACTCATGGTCCAGCAGGCATGGACAGGGACGTTACCTTTCTTTCACGGCCCATTGGGTCACTCTATTGGCAGCTGGGAGGGATGCAGGACAAGGTGCAGTAGTGTTGGAGGTTGTTCCGCCACCACGCCTCCAAAATGCTACTACTGCTACTGGTTGTGACACACCTCTCTCCTCCACCCCCTCCTCTTCTTCTTCCTCCAGTGCTCTGTCCTCGGAACCAGCGGTGCTCCGTAGGCGTACAAGGGGCTACGCAAGTATGCAGGCAAAAAGATGCTATGCCGTGCTTGCGCTGGTGTGTTTGGGGGACAGGAGCCACACTGGGCCAGAGGTTCTGGCAGCTCTGCAGGGGCAGGCCGAGAGGTGGTTGACGCCACGCCAGCTTAAGCCAGGAATGGTCGTTTCTGACAATGGCACCAACCTCCTCTCCGCCCTGCGACAGGGGCAGCTCACCCATGTGCCCTGTATGGCTCACGTCCTCAACCTGGTGGTGCAGCGGTTCTTGGGCAGGTTCCCAGGCTTACAGGATGTCCTGAGGCAGGCCAGGAAAGTCTGTGTGCATTTCCGCCGATCTTATAATGCCAGTGCTCGGCTGACTGAGCTGCAAAAGGAGCTGAACCTGCCCAAGAACCGCCTAATATGTGACATGCCCACCAGGTGGAACTCAACGTTGGCCATGCTGCAGCGACTGCACACGCAGCAGAGGGCCATCAATGAGTACCTTTGCGACTACGGCACCAGGACAGGGTCAGGGGAGCTTGTTTTTTTTCCCCACGTCAGTGGAGCATGATCAGGGATGCATGCACTGTCCTCTCACCATTTGAGGAGGCCACGAGGATGGTGAGCAGTGACAGTGCATGCATCAGTGACACTGTACCTCTTGTCCACCTGTTGGAGCATACGCTGCGTGGGATAATGGACAGGGCACTTGAGGCAGAACAGAGGCAGGAAGAGGAGGACTTCCTTGCCTCTCAAGGCCCCCTTTATCCGGACAGTGTTCCTTCTGTCCCACCCATCACACAGGAAGAAGAGGATGAGGAGGAGGAGGAGGAGGAGGAGGATTGTGTGAGCATGGAGTTGGAGCCTGGCACTCAGCATCAGCAGCAGCAGTCTTTTAGGGATGATGTACAGTCCCAACAAACCAGTGGACTTGTACGTGGCTGGGAGGAGGTGGCTGGCGATCATGTCATCCTCAGTGACCCAGAAGACTCCGGACCGAATGCCTCAGCAAACCTACGCTGCATGGCCTCCCTGATCCTGAAAAGCCTGCGGAAGGATCCTCGTGTTCTTCGGATCAAGGAGAGGGACCATTACTGGCTGGCCACTCTCCTTGACCACGGTACAAGGGTAAGGTTGCGGACCTTATCTTGCCGTCGCAGAGGGAGCAGAGGATGAGACATCTCAGGGAGGCCTTGCAGAAAGGTCTGTGCAACGCGTTCCCAGAAACTGGGAGGTTACAAACTCCTGGTCCTGGACGACGAGTTGCTGAGGCTTCGGTCAGTAGCAGAAGGAGCGGTGGGGAAGGTGGACGTCTGACCGATGCGTTCAGACAATTTTTTAGTCCGCAGCCCCAAGGTATAATCGGTTCCAGCAACCATCGCCAGCGTCTGATATACATGGTGCAGGAATACCTTGGGGCAAGGTCAGACTTGGACACCTTTCCCACCGAAAATCCTCTGGCTTACTGGGTCCTGAGGATGGATCACTGGCCAGAGCTTGCACAGTATGCAATTGAGCTACTGGCCTGTCCTGCCTCCAGCGTTCTTTCCAAACGCACATTCAGTGCTGCTGGAGGATTTGTCACCGATCATAGGGTGCGCCTGTCCACCGACTCGGTTGATCGACTGACCTTCATCAAAATGAATCAGTCTTGGATCACCACCAGCTACCAGGCACCTGAAGCGGATATAACGGAATAATTTATAATGTCACATCCCTTCAAGACTGCCTATGCTGATGCTGAGTGACTGTCCTGTTATGTTCACTGACTATCCTCTTCCTCCTCCTCAATGATCCATGCCACCACACCAGTGCCTAAGGCACAATTTTATATCTGTTTACAATACAGAGCCAGAGGAAGCATTTCCTCTAGCTCTGTTTACATTACAGAGCTAGAGGAAGTGTTTCATTGGCTAGAGGAAGTGTTTCATTGGCCGGGAGCGATCGCGAGGGGGTGGCCATGAATGAGTGGCCTCCCCCTCATCTCCGATTGCTCCCGCAACGATGCTGACCGCCGCAGGCACCCGCGGGCAGGTAGGGACGTACCTGTACGCCCATATGCCTGCCCGTGCCATTCAGTCGACGTACATCGTCGTGCGGCGGTCAGCAAGTGGTTAAAGGACCAGCAGAACATTTTTAAAAATGTTGTATATGTTTTAGGACATTTTAATCAAATTACAATGCCATACATTTTATAAAAAAGAAAGCCCAAGAGCTAACGCTGCGCTGGATGATATTCAACAACTAAAGTGAATATTTAAAAATATATATAAGTGAAAGCAGCCAGCACCTGAAGTTCAATAGCAAAAACTTACAATAGAATATAATAACAGAGTGAGTGCAGCGCTAATAGTGATATAAAAATCATTGTGATAACAAAAATAAAAAATAGAATCATATATAACAAACAATCAGTAAATAAAGAGAAAATGACTTCCCCAAAAAAATTTGCAAAAAAAGAAAAAATATTAAAAAAAAAAAAATGTTTTAAAAGAAAACTAAAGCAACGTCCCATAGTGATCAATGAGAAAGTCCGTGCAAAATTAGCCTCCAGTGGATAAAATATGAATTGCAGGAGAAAGAAAAAAAATGTTTTGTCACCAATCTTCCCAAAGCAAATCAAACGTGTGTTCAGGTCAACACCCAAGTGTGAAGTAGCTTGCTTACCACAAAGCCGTGACTGCTGTTAACAGTCTCACCCAGCACAGGGAATTGGCAGTCTCCCCAAAACGTATAGGTATCCGGACCAGCCAATGTTCTAATGTCACTCAGAGATGAAAAAATAAAACTCCCATGGTGCAGTATATCAATTCAAACTATTTAATGTAAAAAGAGCGTTTGCACTTACAGAAGCGAAGTATCATACGAGCGGTTGTGTCATATAAGCCGCGGCATCTCTATTAGCTTCTCCCTATTTCCTAAAGCGTTCGTCTAGCCACCGTTGAATGATACCACAGTATAGTTACAAATGGTTGTAAATATATATCCTCCAAACTCTCTAATACACATCAGATATAAAATAAAAATCATAAAATGATAATTATGGAAGTGATCTTAGAACCACAAGATAATAGGAATGAAAGTTAGCATGATACTTAAAAATACATTGAAGGTTTGAACACGGCATCTACTTGGCTCAACGCGTTTCATGGTTTTTGTACCACTCTTCAGGAGCCACATGTGGTATAAATCTGTCAATCTGTAATTAGGGTGGTGAAAGACCTGGGGCACACTTAGGAAAGCAATGGTGCAATGACAGTATCATAATAACTGCCAGTCAGGTTTTTTTCTTCATCTGTGTCCCATCGGGGAGATTTCCATTTACTTCCTGTTCCATAAGTGTGTACAGGTAGACTTGTGGACACAACAGATTAATAAACCTGGTTAATCTTACAAACCAATGGATTATAAACTCTTTTACCTAGCAAAATACTATAATTATTATGAACATCTTTATAAATATATGATTTTAAATCATAACCCAATGGTGCAAGGTATCTATGAATGAATGAATGATTTGTATAGCGCTGCAACTGCGAACTGAATAGCCTTGAGGTGACAAAATTTATCCTGACAAAATATCCCATTGCCGTAAAAAGGATTTCTAAATATTAATATGGGTTATTTATGTATAATCACCATTGTTAAAAACATTTGCATGTCAGAGGGAAGTGATAATCCCATTAGATAGCCAGTGTGTTTGATTCTGTATCATTATTGTTGTGTAAAATAGTTTAACCGGTTGCCGACCACCCTATAATACATTTACTGCTACAGGGCAGGTGCGCTGCGCAGGACCACATGTATATATACGTGATCCTGCATTTCCAGGTATCTGGCTTGAGTGTGCACCACCAGAGCCTTGCTTCCACTGTGATTCTCTGCAGCAGGAGCTGATCAGTGGGCCCCGTGGACCTGCTGTCCGCCATCACCCGCTGATCATTATAAAACACAGGCAGAACGGCGATCTGCCTGTGTAAACAAGGCAGATTTCTGTTCTGTCCGTAAGGAGGGCATGAATCCTGTGCAAAGCAGAAACACAGACCTATGCCTTCCACCAGTACTATGGAGCCATAGTTTGAAGCTTATTCCTTCTGCAGAGAAATAACATTTGTATTCCGTAAATCGCAGACTATTGTTTGATAATTGGTTATCAGTAGTTATTTTGTCTAAGGGGAGAAATTAATTATTAAAATCAATCCATTTTATACATAAATAAACTGTATACAGTATATATGTCTGTGTCTGCCTATTATTCAAACTATTTATGGTGTGAATGTGACTTATTCAATAAATACATATTTATTGTCAATAGCCCAGTCCATAGTCACATTGATCCCGGTTGTGTTCTTAAAGAATTCTACATTGGATAAAATGAGGGATGGGCCCGGTGTTCGATTCAAACCCATGTTCGAATCGAACATCGGGCGTTCGCCCGCTCGGCGAGCCCAGAACTATTTGGGCCGCTCGCATCAAATTTGTGTGATGCGAGCGGCCCGCAATGCACTGCGCCAGTTGCAGTGCATTGCTGGCTGATGATTGGCCAAGCATGCACTGTGACCCGCATGCTTGGCCAATCAAAGAGCCAGCGGTGAGGAGAGCAATAATTGGCCACAGGCAGGATGCCTGTGGCCAATTATAGCTCAGGGGGTTTAGTACACGCCCCACAGTATAAAAGGCCGCCGCGCCGGCGGCCTCGCATATTGTGTTGTGTTCCAGCGTCAGTGTCAGTGTTATGTGCTGCTGACTGCTGACATTATGTGCTATGATTCTGGGGATTTGTGTGTGCGTGCTGTTAGTACAGCATTGCAGTATCACATCTGGGGGGTGTCTATAGTATGCCTGTGAAGGGGAGCATGTTTGCTGTGCTTAGAACTGTCCCTGCAAAAAGTGTCATTTTTGCAGGAAAAAAAGCTATTTAAAATCACTTGCGGCTAATGTATTGACGGCTCCCGTAACACAGAGAACAGTCATTCATTTAAAGCCATTCATAAAAAAAAAGTCATTGATAAAAAAAAAAAAAAAAAAAAAAAAAAAAAGCGTGGGGGTCCCCCCAAATTCAATAACCAGGCCCTTCAGGTCTGCTATGGATATTAAGGGGGACCCCAGCCAAAAAAAAAAAAAGGCGTGGGGTCCCCCTCAAAATCCATACCAGACCCTTGAGGTCTGGGATGGATTTTAAGGGGAACCCCAGCAAAAAAAAATGGCGTGGGGTCCCCCTCAAAATCCATACCAGACCCTTATCCGAGCACGCAACCTGGCAGGCCGCAGGAAAAGAGGGGGGACGAGAGCGGCCCCCCTCCCTCCTGAACCGTACCAGGCCACATGCCCTCAACATTGGGAGGATGCTTTGGGGTCTGAGACCCCCAAAGCACCTTGTCCCCATGTTGATGAGGACAAGGGCCTCTTCCCCACAACCCTGGCCATTGGTTGTGGGGGTCTGCGGGCGGGGGGGCTTATCGGAATCTGGAAGCCCCCTTTAACAAGGGGACCCCCAGTTCCCGCCCCCCCCCTGTGTGAAATGGTAAGGGGGTACAAAAGTACCCCTACCATTGTACCAAAAAATTGTAAAAATTACAGGAGACGGTCTTTGACAATTCCTTTATTAAAATCTTCTTTCTTCTGGTCTTCCTCCTTCCTTACTTCATCCTTCGGTTTCTTCATCTTCTCCTTCCGGCATCTTCTTCCATCTTCTTCTTCCATCATCTTCTTCCTCCGATCCGCTTCTTCTTGCTCTGGTCTTCTCGTCCGGCATCTTCTTCCATGGCGTCGGCGTCTCTTCTGGGCCGCTCCGCGCAATGGGAGGCTCCCGCTGTGTGAGGCTTCGCTGCGTCTGACAGGTCTTTTATAACGGAGGGCGGGGCCACCTGGTAACCCCGCCCCCCTCTGACGCACGGGGACGTCATGGGGAATTCCCTATGGCTTTCCCCATGACGTCAGAGGGGGGCGGGGTCACCAGGTGGCCCCGCCCTCCGTTATAAAAGACCTGTCAGACGCAGCGAAGCCTCACACAGCGGGAGCCTCCCATTGCACGGAGCGGCCCAAGAAGAGACCCGGACGCCGTGGAAGAAGATGCCGGACGAGAAGACCAGAGCAAGAAGAAGCGGATCGGAGGAAGAAGAGGGAAGAAGAAGATGGAAGAAGATGCCGGAAGGAGAAGATGAAGAAACCGAAGGATGAAGAAAGGAAGAAGGAAGACCAGAAGAAAGAAGATTTTAATAAAGGAATTGTCAAAGACCGTCTCCTGTCATTTTTACCATTTTTGACACTTTTTTGGTGAAATGGTAGGGGTACTTTTGTACCCCCTTACCATTTCACACAGGGGGGGGGGGGATCTGGGGGTCCCCTTGTTAAAGGGGGCTTCCAGATTCCGATAAGCCCCCCGCCCGCAGACCCCCACAACCAATGGCCAGGGTTGTGGGGAAGAGGCCCTTGTCCTCATCAACATGGGGACAAGGTGCTTTGGGGGTCTCAGACCCCCAAAGCATCCTCCCAATGTTGAGGGCATGTGGCCTGGTACGGTTCAGGAGGGAGGGGGGGGCCGCTCTCGTCCCCCCCTCTTTTCTGCGGCCTGCCAGGTTGCGTGCTCGGATAAGGGTCTGGTATGGATTTTGAGGGGGACCCCACGCCATTTTTTTGGCTGGGGTTCCCCTTAAAATCCATCCCAGACCTCAAGGGCCTGGTTATTGAATTTGGGGGGACCCCCACGACTTTTTTTTTTTTTTTTTTTTATCAATGATTTTTTTTTTTTATGAATGGCTTTCAATGAATGACTGTTCTCTTTTTTACGGGAGCCGTCAATACATTAGCCGCGAGTGATTTTAAATAGTTTTTTTTCCTGCAAAAATGACACTTTTTGCAGGGACAGTTCTAAGCACAGGAAACATGCGCCCCTTCACAGGCATACTATAGACACCCCCCAGGTACGAAATTTAAAGGAATATTACACTTTTATTGTTTCAATTTAAGCATTATTAAAATCACTGCTCCTGAAAAAACGGCCGTTTTTAAAAAAAAAATATGCATTGATACATGTCCCCTGGGGCAGGACCCAGGTCCCCAAACACTTTTTATGACAATAACATGCATATTAGCCTTTAAAATTAGCACTTTTGATTTCGAACGTTCGCATCCATTGTAACTAATAGGGTTCTAAATGCTCGCACGGACTTTAGGTCCGTTCGCGGGTTCTGGTGCGAGCCGAACCCGGGGGTGTTCGGCCCATCCCTAATCCCTACCCACACAGTAGTAGGTCCCTTTGGGTTCCAATGTGGCCAAATAACACTTAGTGACTCAGTCCTAAGGTCCTTGGTATGGCACAGATACCCAGCGTTGAGTCCCCCCTGCTACAGGTCCCCCCACACACACACAAAAGGTCAACAGCAGCTCAGCCTTTCAAGGATATATGGGCGCAGACACATCCTGGTAGCAGATAGCTGGTCCCCACTTACTGGCTCCAACCTTAGGTTCCATTCACACTTTAAAAAAGAAAAAAACATATTGCCAATATCTCACTAGTTTATTGAACATTGTGAGGCTAGTATAGCCATGATCACTGCGCCCCAAATGATTGCTAACTCACCATAACTTGACGGTGTGATCCAAGTGACCCAGAAACAAGTATGAAGAATTTGGGGGAAAGGACCCCAGATAAGGAAGTCACAGCAGGACCGTGCAGCTTAATCACAGGATACTTTCATTCAAAATGTAAGAATACAAAAAACACTGGGTTAAAAAACTCCACCAAAACCTCCACCTAGGTGAACATTCAAAAAGACAATGTTGTCTTGGATAGACGCAGCTCCGATCACACACATACAGAGTCACACAATTGGTTAGTATATCATCATAAGGCTGCCTGCAAGAGGGAATGTGGCCATTGTCATATACTAAGTGGTAAGGTATTCTGGCCCCTTAAAGCGGAGTTCCACCCAAAAGTGGAACTTCCGCTCATTTTTCTCCTCTCCCCTTCCGATGCCATAATTGGCACCTTTCAGGGGGAGGGGGGACAGGATACCTGTCTTTGACAGGCAGGGGCGGACTGACCATTCGGCCACTCGGGCACTTCCCGAGGGCCCCGGGCCACTAGGGGGCCCCATCAGGGTTGCCAGCCTCAGTAAAACCAGGCACAGTATGTAAAAATCTGTGTTTTTTTACATCTGTGTCTGAAATGTCCCTTACTGACATCCCTTTGGGCTAAAAATCCAGAGATTATAGCTGCCCCACCTCTCCAGTACCTTCTCAGCCAATAGAAACATGTCTGTGTATACTGTGTGTACATGTATGTGTATACTGTGTGATTGTATACTGTGTGTGTATACTGTGTGGCCCCATAAGCTCTGATAATCTCCTATTGCCCGGGGGCCCCATGAGTTGTCAGTCCGCCCCTGTTGACAGGTATCCTGTTCCCATTTCCGTGAAGCCCGTCACATCATTGCGGGGATCCCTCCTCCTCTCCCTGTCGCCGGGCCAGTAGGAGAGAGGAGCGGAGCCTCGTGCAAGTTCAGTAGTGTTCCCGGCGTGAAGCCGTAAGGCTACACCCAGGGCCGGACTGGGAATAAAATCCAGCTCTGGAAAAAATTTCATACCAGCCCCACAGCATTATTATACCAGCGCAACAGCATAACGTCATTATTTTCTGGTTCATGAAAGGGAAAACCATGCATTTTAAAGCACATTTGAAGAGTGTATTATATATAGATAAGACAGATATGAAATGAGATAGAGATAGAGATAGAGATAGAGATAGAGAGAGTGCTGGGGGGGAGCTTAAGAGAGCACTGGTGGGGGAGCCAAAAAGAACAGGGGTGGAGAGCACTGGGGCTGGAGAGCACTGGGGTGGGAGCTGGAGAGCACCGGGGGCAGAAAGAACAGGTATGGGGAGCACAGGGGGGCTGGACAGCACTGTGGGGGGGCTGGAGAGCACTGGGGTGGGGCCTGGAGAGCCCCGGGGGCAGAAAGAACAGGGGTGGAGAGCACTGGGGGGCTGGACAGCACTGTGGGGGGTGGGGAGCACGGGGGGCTAGAGAGCACTGTGGGGGGTGGGGAGCACTGGGGTCGGAGCTGGAGAGCACCGGGGGCAGAAAGAAAAGGGGTGGGAAGCACATGGGGGCTGGACAGCACTGTGGGGGTGGAGAGCACTGGGGTGGGGGCTGGAGACTCATGGGGAGAGCTGGAGAGCACCGGGGGCAGAAAGAACAGGGGTGGGGAGCACGGGGGGGGGGGCTGAACAGCACTGTGGGGGTGGAGAGCACTGGGGTGGGGGCTGGAGACTCATGGGGAGAGCTGGAGAGCACCGGGGGCAGAAAGAACAGGGGTGGGGAGCACGGGGGGGCTGGAGAGCACTGTGGGGGTGGGGAGGGGGGCTGGAGAGCACTGTGGGGGTGAAGAGCACTGGGGTGGGAGCTGGAGACTGATGGGGAGAGCTGGAGAGCACTGTGGGGGGTGGGAAGCAGGGGGGGGGGGGCTGGAGAGCACTGTGGTGGGTGGGAAGCAGGGGGGGGGGGCTGGAGAGCACTGTGGTGGGTGGGAAGCAGGGGGGGGGGCTGGAGAGCACTGTGGTGGGTGGGAAGCAGGGGGGGGGGGCTGGAGAGCACTGTGGTGGGTGGGAAGCAGGGGGGGGACTGGAGAGAACTGTGGTGGGTGGGAAGCAGGGGGGGCTGGAGAGCACTGTGGTGGGTGGGAAGCAGGGGGGAGCTGGAGAGCACTGTGGTGGGTGGGAAGCAGGGGGGGGGCTGGAGAGCACTGTGGTGGGTGGGAAGCAGGGGGGGGGGGGGGGCTGGAGAGGGATGGGGAGCGCTAGAGAGCAGGGGAGGCAGAAAGATGAAGGATTGAGGGAACTGTGGGGGGGGGGCTAGAGAGTGTGGGGGGGGAGGAGAGCACTGGGGGGAGCACAAGGAGAAGGGGGGGCAGTAAAAGGAGTTGGATAGGGGGATCAGCAGGGGGCGGCATATAGAGGAAATTAGCTTTCTATATTCCTCCATGCAGCCGCTAAATGCTTGATTCTCCTCCTCTCCCTCCTCCAAGCATTCAGCGGCTGCATGGAGGAATATAGAAAGCTAATTTGCTCTTTATGCCGCCCCCCTGCCGATCCCCTATCCAGGCACACATATATGGCTGTACTCACAGCCATCTCTCCTCCTGTGATCACGGAGCTGGCCGAGTCTGTGCTCGGCGGCCGCGCACCGCGCTGTAACACGGTCCCGCCCCCATAGACCAGCTCGTGTGATAGGTGGAACACTGATTCTCTACTATCACATGAGCCAGTCTAGGGGGGCGGGACCGTGTTACAGCGCGGTGCGCGGCCGCAGAGCACAGACTCGGCCAGCTCCGTGATCACAGGAGCAGAAGAGAGGGGATTAAGGGGAGCACCGCAGCCGCAAAGCGCCCCCAGGGCAGGCAGCCTACCGGGAAATATCCCGGTATCCCGGTAGGCCAGTCCGGCCCTGGCTACACCACGGGTACCCTTACCCACAATGGTGGCGGCAGAACCTGACAGCTGATGGAAACATCAGCTGCAGTGTCGACATCGCTGGACTCAAGGACAGGTAAGTGTCCTATTGTTAAAAACCAGCAGCTGCAGTATGTGTAGCTGCTGGCTTTTCATTTTTTTTGGGGTGGAACACCGCTTTAAAGTCTGCAGCAATTAGATATCCAGATGCATCACCAGATAGGGATGAGGATAAACAGTCACAAATATGGAGCATAGTCAATCCTCATCTTGATAGATACATGGCAAAGGGATTGGATGAAAAGTAGCTCAGGACTCAGCTAGATTAAATAGTCTCTTCAGACACCTAGAGAGGAAATACTAATAAGAGTCCATGGGCAGTAGCGTCACTAAAGGGGGGCCAGAGGGGGCTCTGCCCCCCAAATTATGCTGTGTGCCCCCCCAGTTAAAACACATTTTGTTTCTATATGTAGCGGGTGCCCTTGCTCGGGTCGGTGCCGAGTGGATACAGGCTCTCCTGAGAGGCAGAGCGAGAGAAGCGTCTCCCCCTCCCTCTGCTCGCTGACACTGTGCAATGCTGAATGCGTAATACGAGAGCCGCTCGCATAGCCACGGTCGCCTGATCTGCTCCCTCTCCCTGCATCCTCATTGGCAGGGAGGAGAGCGACTTCAGGAAGGACTCCACCAGCATCTAAATGTCAGTGAAAAAACAGACTGATTTCTTCCGTCCGTAGGACAGAAGAATCAGCCTGTAAATTCTGAGACTGGTGGCTGCAGCTCTGTAAGAGTGTCTGTGACACTCTTACACAGCCCAGCGAACACACCTACACCCCTCCAGTGATGTAAGTAACTCAGTTAAAATAAACAGAGTTACTTAACGCAGTTACTTTAGAGGGTAACGAGTAATCTAACTGATTACTCTTCCCCTCATGGTAACGCCGTTCCCATTACTTGGGCGGTGTTACCGCAATTACATCTACCGCCCGGAGGCCGCCGTGGCTGCGCTGCCTGGCCGTTCGTTCCACTGTGGGGAGGGGGGCTTTTGCCCGCTGAGCTGAGAAGAGGCTGAGACTCAGAGAGACTGTCTGGACCTGAACACTGAAAAATTAAGTCAGCTGACCAGCTGACACCAATCAAGTGAAGGGGAGGGTCTCTCTCTCTCCCCATGAGGAGAGGTATCCCTGGATGGGCAGCGCAATCGATCCATCCCAAGTCCTCCACCACCTCTGCTTCTTACTGATCCCATCCCTACCCACCCACCATCACTTCTACAACAGAGGTGATGGGGGGTAGGGTAGGGATGAGATCAGTGGTGGTGGATGATGGGATCAGTAAGAGGCAGAGGTGGTGGTGGGAGAGGATGGTACCACCACTGCCACCCCCCCCCCCCAAGTACCACCGTTGCCTGCCACCCCCCCCCCCCAAGTACTGTACACCACTGCCAACCCCTCCAAGTACACCACCACCACTGCCACCCCTCAAGTACCACCGCTGCCACCCCCTCAAGTACCACCGCTGCCACCCCTGTCACAGTTACTTTGCTGAGTAACTAATTGCTTTTCCAATGTAGTAACCAAGTTACTAACGCAATTACTTTTTGGGAGAAGTAATTTGTAACTTAACTAATTACTTTTTTAAAGTAAGATGACCAACATTGCCCCCCTCGGAGAAGTATACTGCTCCTCCTCCTCCCACCTCTGCTCCTCCTCTGTCTTCCCATCCCGCCCACACTATCCCCGGTGTACAGCTGTATCTGAAGAGAGGGGATGTGTGGGTGGGAAATATGAAAACCAGCAGCTGCAGATTCCTCTGTGTGCCAACGATGCCTGAGCTCCCAGCCTGGGCCTGTGGGTGAGTGCACACTGCAGTACACTGTGATCACTGAACTGTCCCAATCTGCCTCCCTTCTCTCCCTCATCTGTCTCCTGAGGGGGGCTCCTGTTCTTTCAAGACATTCAGAAACTTTCAGTTCCAGTTAGGCAGCCCATAGATGGTGCAAATTTCTTTCCTGCATCCACAGATCAGTACAGTCAGTGCTGATAGGGGAATCTCTCCCGCTGAACAATTGTATTCTCCTGACAAATAGCGATCACTAGCAGATATAGCAACCGCTAGCCATAATCATAAGAGAATCTCGCAGAGCTGGTTGTACCCAATTTGAGCGATCAACTTGACACATTCAGCCTGTCCATTAATGGTTTAAACATCAGCCAGTTCTCGCTGAAACGGCCCAGATTTAAATATATCTGTGGCTGGTCTTAGCTCTTAGGCAGATAATACATTGATCACTTTTTTCATTTAACTATTAGGTTGAATTAAAAAAAAAAAAAAAAAGAATGTTCCAATCCCCCATCTACACTTTCCAGGTGGATGGGGGAATCCTCCCACTGTGGACCAGCGGCAGAACTACCATTGTTGCTGTCTTGTCCCTGCTAGGTCCTAATAGACTGCCACCGCTGCCAAGGAGACAGACACCAGACCAGTGCTGTCAATAGCAGGGGCAGGACAGCAAGAGGAGGCTGGGGAACCCCCACAGTGGCAGAACACCAAGGCCCGGTCGCAAGTGCAACCTTTGCAACCCTGGTAGTTCTCCCACTGCTTTGGACCCTTATATATTCCTGGTGTGCTGGTGACATACCTCTTGATTTCTGCCACCCTGGGGGGCCCCAATACAGTGGGAAGGGAGCTCACTGCAAAACATGTAAAAGGGTCTAGTTGCGGGATCGTAATAAAGGGCCCCACAACAGAAGGAAAGGATATATATATATATATAGATATATATATATATATATATATATATATATATACATACATACACATATATACACACACAATTAAGAAAAAAAGGATGTGCTAAAAATCTAAAATTAAAAAATATACGTAGTAAATAGATACTTATATAAATAAGTGCTATAAATTGCAGTGTAAATTAAACGCTGCTAACGTGCAATAAACATTGATCAAGTTGGGGCGTGTCCAAGATGGCGACCGGAGTGGAGGCATAGTGTAAGAGCTCCGCTATCCTGCCTGACAAAATCCTGATTCCCTGCGGACATTTACGCATTTGAAGCCATCAAAACCCTGCCTGAGACTCCCTGGACTGGTATGCCCTACAAGTGCAAGTCGGCGGCACACCCGAAAGCCTCCACACAGCGCACACAACCTCATGGCGAGGGGACTCGGGCCTGTACGCTGTCCAATATGGCGTCGCAGACCGAGGAAGCTGACTCAGCGATACAGGACCAAGATAACTTCACGGCCCTGATGCAAGCCATTAGCACCTGCCAAACGACGCTTACGGGTAAGATTGATGCCATGCAAATGGAGTTAAATTTAGATCCCGATTGACAGAAGCTGAACAGCGGGTGGGAGACGCTGAGGACGTGCTTCGAGGTCATTCCACCTCCCTCTGCACCCTCACCAACAAGGTCCGGGCTCTTGAATACCGAGCTGAGGACACGGAGAACCGCAACAGGCGGAACAATCTCCGCATCATTGGGCTCCCGGAGGGGTCGGAGGACCCCAATCCAGTCACTTACGTTGAGTGTCTTCTCCAGCAACTGCTCCCTCAAGCGACATTCTCCCCATTCTTCACGTCGAAGGGGCCCATAGAATACCGGCTACTCGCGGCCCTCCTGGAGCCCCTCCATGCACACTCCATCTCCTAAACTATAGAGACAGGGACACAGTATTGAGGGAGAGCAGGAAACTTGAAGCCCTGCGTGTCCTGCATGATCATTCCAGATTTCTCAGTTGAAACTCAAAAACTGAGAAAATCTTTTGACCAGGTCCAGGTGAAGCTTGTACTGTGGCAAAAAGGCCTGAAATATAGCATGCTTTTCCCTGCTCGCCTCAGAGTTCAAGACGGAGAGACACTGAAGTTCTTTACCTTGCCCGAGGATGCCTCTAACTGGCTGGAGTCGCTGCCACGCAGATGAACCCTGAAGATTTCGACGGGACCCTTCTCCTCGCTTCTATCATAGTGGATGGGTGAGACATTTTTCTACTACTTGTTTACCCCTACACTGTTAACCCTTGGATGCAACGACTGGCAGAATGGAAATAGTTCCCTCTCCGCGTGCTAGACTCTCTGGACCCCCGGAACCCCTTCATTTTCCTTGCCTGTGGGGGAGAGGTGACTTGTTTTTTGATTTTTTGCCCATTTTTATATTATATAGTTTTCTGTTTCTCTACACCCTATGGACATCCGCCTCTGGTACTGGGGAACCCCTGAATGCCCCATACTCAGCCTGATACTGCTGGAGTCGTGTTGCGGGCTCCATTTTATGGACCGCTACTGGGAGTACTCCTTGTGGATATGTTGCCCCATCCGTTGTGTGTGGGTGGACCTGAGAGGAAGGGACCGCTACAACTTATACCAGTTTGATCTGTTTACAACTATAGGTGCTTCTATGCAACTTCAAGAATTGTGCCCCCAGACCTGTCCGGGTGAATACCTCTCCGCAGGGAGGACGATTTTCTAACACTTCCTTTACCTTACAGGCAATCATCGGCAGGGCAGTTGCTGACTAGGTGACAGGTGCCTTTTCACTTTGCCTTCCAGGGGCCTTGTTGATATACTGCCTCTCAGAGACTGATGGTCTTACTTTATTTGGGTTATCAAACGTGCCCGAGTTTGGGGGGTAGCGAAGGGAGGGGGGAGGGGGGGAAAGGGGGGTTTGCTAGTTATGGTTTTTTGTTTTGCATTACTACTGATTTTATTTTGTCCATGTCATTACGTTCTGATCTGTTGAAGGCGCTTCGAAAAATGCACAGATTGCTCCCATTTCCTATACTGCTGTTAGGCCAGGACGGGAGGCTGGGGGGACTGGTGATTGTCTTACTAACTCCACTATGGCTCCCCTGAGGTTACTCTCATGGAACGTGCGGGGGATGAACTCTGGGATCAAGCTCTCCTTGGTCTTTTCATACCTGAAGAGACATCTCCCGCACATATGTATTCTCCAGGAGACACACCTCATGGGATCCAGGACACTGTCATTAAAGAAGACATGGGTGGGGTCCTACTATCATTCCACTTTATCCTCTCATTCCCGAGGAGTAGGGATGAGCCGAACACCCCCGGGTTCGGTTCACACCAGAACCTGCGAACGGACCGAAAGTTCGCATGAACGTTAGAACCCTATTAGTTACAATGGACGCGAACGTTCGAAATCTAAAGTGCTAATTATAACGGCCAATATGCATGTTATTGTTATAAAAAAGGTTTGGGGACCCGGCTCCTGCCCCAGGGGACATGTATCAATGCAAAAAGAAGTTTTAAAAAACTGACGTTTTTTCTGGAGCAGTGATTTTAATGATGCATAAAGTGAAAAAAAAAAAAAAAAGTGAAATATTCCTTTAAATGTGGTACCTGGGGGTGTCTAAAGTATGCCTGTCAAGTGACATGTTTTTTCCGTGTTTAGAACTGTCTCTGCACAAAATGACATTTGTAAAGGAAAAAAAAGAAGCCATTTAAAACTGCTTGCGGCTTTAATGTCATGTATTGTTCAGGCAATATGGATGAAAATCTTTGAGAAAAATGGCATGGCTACACCCCCCCCCACCCCAGCCTATTACCAGCCCCTTTGGGTCTTGTATGGATATTAAGGGGAACCCTGCACCCAAAATAAAACCCTATACCTAAAACCCTATATACTCTGAACCGCAGTATACAGGCGGTGCAAACAAGACAGGGACTGTAGGTATATAATGTATGTATGTATGGACTGTTGGTGTATACTGTGCTGTGCTGGAGGCACACAAAACACACAAAACAGGGCAGATACAGTGAAGCCTTAAACCGACCACGGGAACTTTTCAAACTAGTCGCCCAGACTATGAACCCCACCTGCCTTGAGCCCCTAGGAAACGAAACTCAAGAATACTGCAACAAATTATCAGATTTTTTCATCAACAAAATAGACAACATTCAGAAAATAATTCAACAAAAAAAAACAACAACCAGCTCTACTCAACTCAACCCAGGTAAGGAATTTTACATCCACAGCGCACAAGCACCACATTTTTCACTTACCCCGATCACAACGGATGAAACCAAAAATGTCATCAAGAGCCTCCGAGAAAGCACCTCGCCAAACGACATCATCCCCACAAAACTCTTGAAAGAATGCTCCGACATTCTGGCCCCCGCTATCACACACCTAGTAAATCAGTCGTTCAAAGAAGGATTGGTTCCGAATTCCCTCAAGCAAGGCATCATCAAACCATTACTAAAGAAACCCAACCTCGACCCCAAGGATCCGAACAATCGCAGACCGGTAACAAGCCTGAACACCATTTCCAAGATCATGGAGAAAGCAGTAGTACAACAGCTTCAACTTCATCTGGACACACACAAGCTCCTAGACCCACTACAATCGGGCTTCCGCCCAGGCCATGGCACAGAAACGGCACTTCTGAAAATATGGGATGACGCCCTAGAAGCAGCGGATGAGGGAGAATCGTGTCTTCTGGTATTGCTGGATCTCAGTGCGGCGTTCGACACAGTGGACCACAACATGCTTCTCAGCCGCCTCAAGGAAGTGGCAGGAGTTACAGATGGAGATCTGCCATGGTTCGCTTCCTTCTTAAACAAACAGTGAAACTAGGAGCCTTCACTTCGGAAACTCGGGCAATCACTTATGGAGTCCCTCAAGGATCACCATTGTCACCAGTACTGTTCAACATTTACATCCGACCACTCTTCAAAATTATTAGCAAATTGGATCTGTGCTTCCACTCATACGCGGACGACACTCAACTGTACTTCCGGATCACCGGACAAAAAGACCAATACCAGGAACTAGGAAAATGTCTCACATTGATAGATGACTGGATGACCACTAGCTCCCTCAAACTAAATGGATCAAAAACAGAATTACTGCTCCTCGACGCAAACTCAAGGAAAAAGACGAAGACCCCTTGGACACCACCAACCATCTTGGGACAGACCATCCTTCCAAGCAACAAAGCCAAAAGCCTCGGAGTAATCTTTGATTCAGAGATGACAATGGAGGCACAAATAGGATCCGTAATCAGCGGATCCCACCATCTCCTTCGCATGCTACGCAGACTCATCCCCTTCATCCCGGAAAAGGAAAAAGCGGTAGTAGTAGGAACGATCATCAATTCACGGCTCGACTACGCAAACTCACTCTACATAGGATTACCGGATTACCAGATTGCGCGCCTTCAAATTGTCCAAAACACAGCAGCAAGAATAGTCACCGGAAAGAAACCCTGGGAATCCATCTCCCCATCCCTAAGGATGCTCCATTGGCTCAAGGTAAAAGACAGGATCACATTCAAGACCCTCTGCCTCACCCACAAATGTACACAAGGAAATGCGCCTCAATACCTTTGTGAGAAAATAGAAAAATACATACCGAATCGCAGACTTCGATCAACAAACCAAAATCGCCTTCTCATCCCCAAAGCCCGCTACAAATCGAAGGGAGAACGAAGATTCGCAGTACAGGGACCCCGGCTATGGAATGCTCTACCAAACAACATCCGCATGGAAGAAAACCATCAGGCCTTCAGGAAAAAACTCAAGACCCACCTCTTCTAATACATGGCATCCCAACATGAGCAGTCAAGCGCCTCAAGGCGATTCAGTTCGCAGTTGCAGCGCTATACAAATCATTCATTCATTCATTCATTCACTAACTCCTGCAGATGGCTGTCTTAGGTGACAACAGGGCAGATACAGTGTAAAGTGGTTTAGTGTGCTACTGCTGTGCTATACTCACACAGCACACACACACACACACACACTAACTCCTGCAGATGGCTGGATTGGTAGAGAACAGCACTGAGAAGAACACACTATCCCTGCCTATTTTCCTCTATCCCTACTCTTTCCCCACAAGCAAAGGCTGAGAAGAATACACTATCCCTGCCTATTTTTCCTCTTTCCCTACACTTTCCCCACACAGAAATGATTCACATATAGTGTGTACATGTACAGTACACTGTCACTGTTCCTCAAGCCGAAACACACTACACGAGGCCCCTGGCGCGGCAGCCTTATATAGTGTGGGGCGTGTACTAAACCCCCTGAGCTAAAATTGGCCACAGGCATCCTGCCTGTGGCCAATTATTGCTCTCCTCGCCGCTGGCTCTATGATTGGCCAAGCATGCGGGGTCACAGTGCATGCTTGGCCAATCATCAGCCAGCAATGCACTGCAACTGGCGCAGTTCATTGTGGACCGTTCGCATCACACGAATTTGATGCGAACGGCCCTCAGAGTTCTGCCCTCGACGAGCGGACGAACGGCCAATGTTCGATTCGAACATGGGTTCGAATCGAACACCGGGCCCATCCCTACCGAGGAGTTAGTGTTCAGAGAAGCCTGTAATGAGAATGCACCACAGGGGAATGGTAATGCAGGGCTGGACATGACTGTGTGTATAGTTTACTATATGCAGGGTTAAATGGGGGTTGTGGTTTGCTAGGGGAGGGCTGAGCAAGCACAGGGGAGTGGCTGTATAAAGGTGGGGGCGGAGCAAAGGAAGATCAGTTTGCAGGAAGGAGAACACGAGGAGGCAGGTTTTTCCCCACCCACCCTCCCTTTTTTGGTTATGGGTATTAGTTATGGAAGTTTTTTATGTAATCCTTGGAGGTACTAATTTTCTTGTCGTTTCAGGATCGTTTTGGCATTATGGTCATCACAGCAGCATGTGTGGGTGGCGTGTTGATTGTTGGTCAGTGGCGGAAGCATGTATACAGGTGGTAAGTGGGTGGGGGGCTCATCAGTAGATGGCCCCTCCTTTGTAGTACATCAAACGGTGTTGATGATTACTCTGGTTGAAGTGGGTGGGGGGCTCATCAATATATGGCCCCTCCTTTGAGTACATCAAACGTTGTTGATGTTTACTCTGGTTGTTGCACTGCGGGTAAGGTAATGGTCTCAGGGCGGTACAGAAATAGACCTACGTGGGTTCGGTAAAATCCCGCAGTGCCCCCTGGTGGTAGTTTTGGATATCTATCCATATCATGGGTGTTTGCTATATGCAAGTAGCTCCGTCACTGACCAACAGGGTGGGTTGAAACATGTTGTTTCAAATTATGTTATTGTGTATGTATATTGGTTAATTTATACGTTATTTATATTTAAATAAAATTGGAGTTTATTTTGGTTTGGTTAATAAAGTACGGCCTTGCGGCCAGTTAACTCCAATTAAAGTTGTGGTCTCTTATTTTAGGGGCTGGTATGATATAGGGGGATATTTAGCTTATGGTATTATCTAGGCTACACAGGTCATGGTACATAAGACGCTTCCCTTTGTACTGATAGACCTCCACTTAGACCTGGAGGGACAATATGTGATTATGCATGCGATGTGTGACCGAGTAGAAATGGTGATTGTAGGCCTCTATATCCTTCCACCGGCAAGTATGACTGTTTTATATAGGATCCTCAACATAATAGCTAAATACCCCACAACGAATATTGTCATGGCGGGTGATTTTAACATGACCCCTAACCCTAAGACCTACAGGCTAGGCCCGGGTCAGACGACAGGCCCAGGCTTGGCAAGATGGGCGGAGACATTTGGTCTACATGATGCGTGGAAATGGAAACACCCAGACATGAGACCATATACGTGCCACTCGGCTACACATGCCACCATGTCACGCATCGATTTAATCTATGTGAGTGACTCTCTGCTAAGTAGAGTCTCTGCGGTTTCCATCTTCTCACACGGAATCTCCAACCACGTCCCAGTTATGGTGACACTGACTACTGACACAGTGGCTGGGGTGGGGCTTTGGAGACTCTCCAGATACTGGGTCACGGACAAAAAGCTGGAACCATTGATGCTGTCTGAGTTGAGAGAATACTGGACCCATAATGAAAATACTGCATCCCAGGCTTCGATTTGGGATGCATTCAAGGCCTATGCCAGGGGCAGATACCAATTTAACATTGCGAAAGCCAGAAAGGAAGCGAGACTTGAGCTCTCAGCGGCTGAACTTAAGGCCTTGATGCTAGAGGATCGCTATGCTAGCTCCCCAGATCCTGGTGCCCATACTGATATGCTTACAGCCTACAGAGAACAGGCTTTGATTCGAATCGACTCGTGCCATCGCTTCCTTCTCTCTCAAACCCACTGTATATTCGAGCAGGGGGAGCGTCCCGGCAGACTTCTAGCCTGGTTGGCAAAGGAGAGGTCGGGGAGCCCTTGTATAGCAAATATATAGGCGGCAGACGGCACCTTACTCTCGGAGCCGGTTGGCATCAATGCCAGGTTCGAACAATACTACACCCACCTGTATGCCTCCAGGGCTACCTACACCCTAGGTGAACTGGCTTCATTTCTGGACACAATTGAATTTCCAGCCTTGTCTGCTGAGGCGGCCCAAGATCTGGAATGTCCTATTACACTACAGGAAGTCCAAAAGGCCATTAAATCTCTGCAGACAGGGATGACTCCGGTACCTGATGGACTCCCCTCTGAGTTCTATAGAACTAACATAGAGGTGATAGGCCCTCACTATCACTCGATACTTACCAAAACTCAACTTAAATGATCTCCCAACCTCCATGTCCGAAGCTAGGATAGTTGTTACACCCAATCCGGGAAAAGACCCCACACTGTGTTCTTCCTATAGGCCCATATCTTTATTGAACGTTGACTCAAAAATCTTAACCAAGATACTGGCCAATAGATTGAATACAGTGATTCTCTCTCTAGTCCACGGGGACCAGACGGGCTTTATGCCAGGTAAAGGTACAGACGTCAATATTCGCTGGCTCCACACAAACATAGCACAGTTTAAAGATAGTGACCTGGGGGGGGGGGGGGGGCAGTGGCCACATTAGACGCAGAAAAGGCCTTTGATTCGGTAGAATGGGTCTTTCTATGGCAAGTCCTGGCTAGATTTGGGTTTGGTCCCAAGTTTATTACCTGGATCCAACAGCTGTACTCCTCCCCAACGGCACGTGTGCATACTGGTGTTACCCTCTCCCCCCTTTTGCCTCTGTAGGGGCACAAGGCAGGGGTGCCCCCTCTCTCCGGGGCTGTTTGCCCTGGCCATTGAGCCTTATGCAATCCTTCTCCGCTCAACATGCAAAGTTAGAGGACTGCAGGTGGGCCCCTTGGTGGAGAGGGTATCGCTGTACGCAGACGATACATTGCTCTATCTGGGTGACACCACTGATTCCCTTACAGCAACTTTGACAATTATTGATGGATTTGGTAAATTCTCAGGTGTTCGGATTAACTGGGAGAAATCCAACCTGTTCCTACTCTCGAACTCCCTGATGACCTCGATATCTTCATTCCCCCTACAGAAAGTTTCCAGCTTTAGATTTCTGGGTATTGAGATTACTAGAGACCTTTCCCAATACCTGACGGACAACCTATATCCAATCTTACAATCCCTAACAACTAAATGCATGACGTGGAGGACACTGCCCTTAACACCGGTAGGCAGAGTTTTTTCAACACTCTTTATTACAAAATCTTTTTCCTTACGTAATAATTTACATAGTACATTTTATATCCTTTTACAATTCTTTATATAATACTAATTACATTTACATTTTCTCCTCTCATTCATTCCACTCTCTCTCACCATCTATGGTCACCTTATACTACGATTTCAGATATTCCTATGTCCACTGTTAACCATGATCTATTCCACTTTGCCCATATGTTTTCATATCTCTGCCCATTTCCCCTTTGTTCATACATTATTTTTTCATAAGGTAGGACCTGGTTTACTGCTCTTACCCATTGAATTACTGTCGGAGGATGTGGCTGAATCCATTTTTCTATTATTTGTTTTCTTGCCAAAAATAGTACCTCCCACAAGAAGGTCTTATTATCTCTGTTGCCTCTCTCTTCCCTTAGTACCCCCAGCAAACACAGTTCCATCGTAGCCAAAAAAGGTTTATTCAGAACTTTCCCTATTCTTCTAGCTACCTGTTGCCAGTATTTCCCTATTTTACCACAGTACCACATTACATGGAGAAAGTCTGCTCCCCCTGCCCACATCTAGTACATCTTGGTTCAGCCATCCTCCCCATTTTATACAATCTATTTGGAGCCAAGTACGTCTGATGTATTATATTTATCTGTATTATCCTGTTGTTCATTGCAGGGGATACTTTCAAGTGAGAGGTGCAGACTTCGTCCCATTCATGATCGCTCATGTCTGGGATAGCCGCCTGCCATTTATCCTTTATTTCCAGTGGTTCGCCTTCTATTTTCTTCTGTAGCAAATGTGTATAGATTTTGGATGATTCAGTTGCCCTGCCAAATAACGGAAAATTGTTACCAATACTTACCGTAATTTTCCTTTCCTGGCCTGCCCTCACGTCAGCACACAATGGGTTAACCCCTTCCTCCAGTCTCTCAGTACCACCTTCTCTTAGCTGATAAAAAGGGAGCCCCTCCTCCCCAGCCCTTGTTCCATTAACTAGCGGACGACAGGCTTATAGGGAGGGAAAAAAAAAAGATTGTGCTGACGTGAGGGCAGGCCAGGAAAGGAAAATTACGGTAAGTATTGGTAACAATTTTCCGTTTTCCTGGCCAGCCTCACGTCAGCACACAATGGGATTTGATTTAGCTGATATAGGGTGGGATAACAAAAAAAGAGTCGAAAAACAACTGGTAATGCTGCTTTAGTGAATATTTTATTTTGCTTGGAAGGGTGCTGACACCACTGCGTTTCCAAAATTTGATGCACTAGCTGCTGTGACATCTAAACTGTAATGTCTTGCGAAGGTTTCGCAGGAGCTCCAACTAGCGGTCCTGCATATGTCTTCAACCGATATTTTAGCAGAAGCTGCCCATGATGCTGCCACCCCTCTTGTAGAATGAGCTCTAATAGCTTGTGGAGGCGTCAGCCCCTGTTTCTCATACGTGAGGCTTATCACCTTGGTGATCCAGGTAGCTATGATTCTAGCTGATGCCGCTTCTCCTCTTCTAGGTCCTGACGGCAGGACGAACAAGGTATCCGTTTTGTGCATCTGTAGAGAGCGGTTTAAGTAGGTTGAAAATAATTTGACCATGTCCAATGGTCTGAGATCTAGTTCCTCCGCTTGTCTCGGCGGTTGCGTGAAGCTGGGTAGGACCGCCTCCCAATTTACATGGAACTTTGAAACCACCTTAGGGGTTAAGGCTGGTGAGGGCCTTAGGATCACTTTGTCCGGGAGAATGATGCAAAAGGGATCTTTGCAAGATAGAGCTGCCAGCTCTGAAACTCTCCTTGCTGACGTTATGGCTGTGAGGAAAATTTGCTTGACTGTCAGGAACCATAGTGGGCATGTCTCCGCAGGCACGAATGGATGTTGGAGCAACGCTTTTAGCACTGTGCCCAAGTCCCAAGCTGGGAATAGGGACTTCCTTGGTGGTCTTATTCTTATGGCCGCTCTAAGAAATTGCTTTATTAGTGGCTCGTTTGCCCACTTGTGGCCTGTGAAGCAAGACAAGGCTGACACCTGCACCTTTATGGTGTTGTATGCTAAGCCCATACTTAGAGCTGACTGTAAAAACTCCAGCACCTGCGCAATGTTTGCGGACAATGGGGAGAATTTTTGTTGTAAAGCGAATGCTGTAAATTTTCTCCAAATCCTGGTGTATGTGGCATTAGTTGTGGCCCTTCTTGACTTCAATAGTGTCGAGATTACCTCCTCTGAGATGCCCTGAGACTGCAGTCTGGCTGATTCAACAGCCATGCTGTCAGTTGCAATCTGCCTGGGTTTGGGTGACACCATTGGTCCTGCTGTAGAAGGTCCCTCTTCAGCGGCAGCCATATTGGGGGAACTGCCGCCATCTGCAGGAGCAGTGGGAACCATGGCCTCCGTGGCCAGAAGGGTAGGATTGCAATTGTATGGACGTTCTCCCTCGCAATTTTTAATAGGGTTTTCATTATCAGAGGTACCGGTGGGAAAAGGTAGACTAGGGGAAATTCCCACGGGATTGAGAAGGCATCTTGAGCTAACGCTTCGTTGCAGTGGAATCTTGACACAAACTGGGGTACCTGTGCATTCCATGGGGTCGCCATCAGATCTACCGAGGGTGTACCCCACCTGTAAAATATTGTTCTTAGATAGTCCTTGTTGAGTGCCCACTCGTTTTTGTTGGGAAAATCCCGACTCAGATGATCTGCTATGTAGTTCTGACTGCCCGGAATGTAGGCTGCAGTCAAGGCTTCCACATGTGCCTCGGCCCAGACGAATATCTCGGTTGCCAACTGCAGCAGTGGCAAGCTCTTGGTTCCACCCTGTTTGGTTATATAAGCGACCGCTGTCCGGTTGTCCAACATAAGCTTGACCCGAGCTCCCTGAATCAGGTTCTCGAATGCCAGTAGGGCTAGGTATGCCGCTTGTAACTCCAAAAGGTTGGAGTGTCTGGTCTCCATCCTGCTCCATTTGCCTTGAACCCGTCTGCCAAGGCAGTGAGCACCCCAGCCCCGGAGACTGGCATCCGAGGTTATTTGGATCCAATCTCCGGGGCTGAGAGGCATGCCCTGCGACAGAGTTCCTGGCGCTATCCACCATGCCAAGCCCTGGCGAATCCGTCTTGGTATGAATATTTTTTGGTGGAGTGATACGCCATCCCACTGGTTCAGAAATGACGTTTGGAATGCCCTTGTATGGAATCTTGCCCATGGAACCGCTGGGGTTGCTGCGGTAAACATTCCCAGAAGTGTCATACAGTCCCTCGCCGACAGCGACGAGGACTCCATCACGCTGTTCACGCAGGCTACTAGCTCGGCTATCTTGCGATGTGGTAGCGAGACCTGCCCTTTGCTTGTGTTGAAAACAAGCCCTAGGTACTCCATCTCTTGGGAGGGAATCAACTGGCTCTTCTGCTTGTTGATAATCCAGCCGAATTCGGATAGAATTTTCAGCACCACTTCGCCTTGTGCTGTTAACTCCTCGCTTGCACGGGCCACTACCAAGATGTCGTCTAAGTAGTGGAAAATCTTTATGCCCCTCAAACGTATAACAGCGATGGTAGCTAGCAGGATCTTGGAAAAGACTCGTGGTGCTGTGCTGATTCCGAAGGGCAGACATTTGAACTGGAAATGATCTTCCCCTACCATGAATCTCAGGTATCTTTGATGATGCCTGTTGATTGGGACATGAAGGTAGGCATCTGCTAAATCGACTGATATTAGCCAGTCCCCTGGTTGCAGAATTGATATAATTGTAAATATTGATTCCATCTTGAATGTCTTGGGATCGATGTAGTGGTTCAGAGATCTTAGGTCTAAGACCGGTCTGAGATCTCCGGACGCTTTGGGCACCAAAAAAATTGGGGAGTAAACCCCTGTTCCCTGCTGCTTTAGAGGAACCGGCAAGATTGCCTCTTTCTGAAGTAATTCGGTCACATATTCTTGCAAGTACCTTTGTTTCTTCGGATCTTGTGGCCATTCTGTCTGGTTAAAGATGTCCGGTGGTTTCTCTCGAAACCTTATCTTGTACCCTCGCTTGACTGTTTTCTGGACCCATTGGTCCTTGACCTTCTCCGCCCATACCTTCCAAAAGGATGCCAACCTGGCACCCACCTGGGGGTGATGGGCGGTCAACTCGTCAAAAGGACTTCTCCGGTTTCTTAGCGGTCTGAGCGGCCTTAGACTTCACGTTCCGAAGAAAGGAGCTTTGTGAGCCTCTCCATTGGGGTCTTGTATATTCTCGGCCTGGTCTATATGACCTGGCCTCCTGCGCCCTTCTGAACTCTGATTGGCCTGACCGAACGGTTTGCTGTCTCCTTTTGGGTCTCTGTGGTAGCAGACCCGACTTCCCTCCAGTAGCTCGTTTAATAGCTTCCTCCAGGGTGTCCCCGAAAAGCATCTTGCCCTTGTATGGGATGTTACAAAGTGCCTGTTTCGAGGTACTGTCTGCCACCCAATGGCGTAACCATAGGGCCCTTTTTGCCGTTACTGAAAACGTCATAATTCTTGCGAGCAGTTTTACTAGGTCTATAGAGGCTTCTGCCAAAAAGGCGGCTGAGAGATTAAGTTCCTCCATTGCTGAAATGATTCTGGCCGTCTCTACGCCAGACTTCAGGGCCGTCTCCACATTTGTGACCCAGACCTTCAGAGCCCTGGAGATCGAGGTTAGGGCTATGCCCGGGCGACAAGCTGCGCCAGCAGTTAAATAGATTTTCTTTAGATCTGTGTCTGTGCGTCTGTCCATCGGGTCTCTGAAGGTTGTAGAATCCTGCAATGGCAGGGACACCTGCCTTGCTAGGCGCTGCAAGGCCGCATCTACCCCTGGAGGTGACTCCCAAAGGCAGCATCTGGGGTGTTAAATGGGTATAATTTTAAAAAGCGATTTTGTATGTTCGCCTTCCTTTCTGGCTTTCCCCATTCCTCTTCGAATAATTCGCGGATCTCCATCATGAACGGAAAGGTTGCCCCTTGCCTTTTCAAGTTAGGGAAATATCTTTTAATTTTTTCCGGAGGCTGAGTGTCTTGTTCCCAGTCTATGGCCTCCTTCACTGCTACGATGTAAGGGTCTATGAGTTGGAAGTCGAACAAATATTCAGACGGTTCATCAGAGTCTGAAGAATCTCCTGAAGATATTTCAAGCCCCGGTGAAGAGTCTCGCTTCTGCTTAGATGCGTTTTTGGCTCTAGGCTTAGTCCCGGAGTCACTTACGCCTGCGACTGCCTGCATACTCTCTGTCACCGCCTCCTGAATATAGTCCTTTATCCTACGTGCCTCAGTTTCTCTATCTGTGGCTACATCTCTTATGCATTCTGCGCACAAGAGCTTCTCGGGGGCGGATGGCGCTGAACAAGCCCAGCAGAGGCCTTCAGCGGGACGGCCTCTTGTCGCACTCGGTTCTGCCGCCATAGCTGTCTGAGCATTTTTGCGGCGTGGACTGCCCATTGCTTGGGGTCTATGTCCTGTGCGTGATCGAGATGCATGCGGAGATTTTGAGCGGTGGCGGGACTTTTCCTTCCGCGACTGTCTTTTTTTAGGACTTCTGCTCCTATAAAGACAAAACACCTTATTAGACTGGTGTTGCACTCTTTTGTTTTGTGGCCCCCGTAGACCCCTCCTACCTTTCCGACGATCTTCGTGCATTTTGGGGCTGTGGTGAGCTCATACTACAGCAACAAAAGACAAGATATAGAAATAAGAAAAAAGAAGTTCCTATTCTATCGCTTTTTTTTTTTTTTTTTTTTTTACTGGCTCTTTAAAGGAAATAACTTTACCTTAATACTGGATAAGGAGTCACTCAGGGTGGCAGCAGATTTGTAGGGTATCTGAAAAGCTGTAAACACATGGTGTAATGCATTTTGTGATCATGGCTCAGTAAACACTGACACAGCCCAGCCACCCCTCCCCCTCTGTGAAGGAAAACTCACCAGTACACTTCCCTCACTAGCTGTGGCAAACAGCACTGGAGCTTCTGGCTCTCCGGGCTTTATAGCCCTACAGCCCCGCCCCCCTGTGAGGTCATCATCGACCAATCAGAAAACACAGGGGAGGCGGCCGGCGCAGCACCTAGGAAGCAGGAAAGTAAAGCACAATACTACAGCAACACCACAGCCTAAAATGGTAAGCTCTTTAAGCCTTAGTATGCCCGCATGGCTCCTGCACATAGAGCGTCCAGTGTGATAAAAGGAACTACCTTTATTGTTCTGGACCTTCCGATCCCAGGAGAGGCTTGAACCTGGGTGGGTAGGTTCGGTAGGGGGGTGTAGTCTAATCCACGAGCATGGTAGTCTGGAGTCCGACCAAAAAAAAGGAACAAGGGCTGGGGAGGAGGGGCTCCCTTTTTATCAGCTAAGAGAAGGTGGTACTGAGAGACTGGAGGAAGGGGTTAACCCATTGTGTGCTGACGTGAGGCTGGCCAGGAAACTTCTAATATTAATTGAGGTGGATTTCCCTGGTATAAATCCAGTTTGATCCTCCGCTATTATAGATAGAATTACCTGATTAAGCCTTTTGGCAAGTATTTTTGCCAGTACTTTGTAGTCTATATTTAATAATGAAATTGGTCTGTACGACCCACATTCAGTTCTATCTTTGTCTGGCTTCGGTATCAGTATACCATCTGGCCCTGGGTATTTACCCTTTCCCAAAGAGAAGATAGCTTCTCGTACTTCCTCTTCCTCTATGTCTCTCTCTATCTCCTCTTTTTGTTCCTCTGTTAATTTAAGAAAATCTAAATCCTTCAGGTAATCCTCTATCTCTTCTCTTGTACAGGTCAATGTTGATGTATACATGTTAATGTAGTATTTTTGAAAGGTCTCAAGTATCTCATCTAGTGTATTTACAATCTCCCCTTTCTCACTTCTGATATTGCCAATGATGGGGTTTGCTGCCTTATCAAAAAGTTCAACATCTTATTAGATTGCTGTCCTTGTTCAAAGTTTTTTTGTGCATGCTGGAATTTCTTACGTTTAGCATTAATTATTAGTTGATTCTTATATTGACGTGCTAAGGCTGGCCCCGGTAGGCAGAGTTAATCTCCTAAAAATGACTTTCCTCCCCAAATTCTTGTATATTTTTAGAAATACCACAATCCCGGTCCCTATGACCTTTTTCCATAAACTAGGTGGGATAATCTCCTATTTTATCTGGGGGGGGGGGGGGGACCCCTGAGAATATCCAAGACCAAACTGCAACTCCCCCGATCTTTGGAAGGACTGTCACTACTATGCTTTCAAAAATATTACTGGGCGGCGGTTTTAGTTAACGTCCGTTGGTGGTTCACTCAAACCCGGTCTGACCCTGCAGTTAATTTGGAAGCGGCCATAATGGGATCCTACTCTGCCCTAACGAATGCGGTCTATAGGGGGATGAAGGCTTCTCCACAGGCCACTACCCCGATACGGACAACGGTGCAGGTGTGGGACAAAGTCACTGCGCCAACTAGGGAGGCCAATACCATTTCCCCTCAGACTCCACTTTGGGGCAACCCCAGGCTTCCACACTTTCGCACCATACCGGACCCTAACTTGTGGGCCAGATATGGAGGGACCAAGATTCAACACATTATGCCGGCCGGGGTCCTTCTTCCCTTCCCAGAACTAAAGGAGACATACCAACTCCCCTCCTGGATGCTGTTTAGGTATCTACAGCTGAAACATGCAACCCAAACGCAATTCCCGGGCACCATCTCGGTGGATCCAGATCAGATAGAGAGATTTCTTATCTCTCGAGGGGTCGACAGGATCCTTTCTTCCCTGTACCTTAGATTAACGTGTGGAAATTCGGAGGGCCCGTCGCCCCTGTGTCAATCATGGAGGGTTGATATTCCCTCTTTGACTGAGGAAGAATGGGAACTGGCTCTTCCTCTATTTACATACTTACATGAGGTGTTCGGAACTGATTGATGTGGGAACCTTGGTAATAGTCTATTCTGCTACGCTTCTCCAAGCCTGACCTAAGTGTAGCTTGTCCACTTACTCTGAGTAATGTTATAGAGAAAAAAGTATGATATGTTAATCTGTGCAAATACATGCCTTGCCAATGAATAACTCAGATGTAATGGCACTGTATATATTTTCTTTTACTAATAAAAACATTTCTGTTAAAAAAAAAACATTGATCAAGTTCACATAATATTAATAGTCAATAACCAACGTGAAAATGGTGAACAGGAAAAATAAATAAAAGTGAATGAAATAATATAGATAGTCCACAATTGTAATAAGGTGTCCACAATTAGATATCTAATCTTCAGTAGTGATATTGCACACAACACCCTCAAAGTTGTGACAGGGTACACCAAGGGGAAATCCTCCACCAATAAACCTGCTGCAGCTTACCAGCTGGCTAGATCTCTTTTTAGAGAGATCCAACGTGCCTATGGCTTATCCCCCAGCCTGGGTCTCTGTACCAAATAGCATGCGATATATCCCGATGGTCCACTTTAATCCACACCAAGGATTCCTGCTTCAATCTCTCATCACAGCCATAATAGTATATGTTCATTTAAAACAAATAGAAGAGAAGAGATCCCATAGCGTAATTCTGTAAACAATTTTAATAAAACAAATAAGCATCCATCATGCACTTACATTTAAAATGTAGATAAAAGCATGTATCATAATAACGAGCCGGCCGACTCTCTCGTGCTGTCCGTCGCTTCCTGGACAGACGGGGAATGGTGGTGATGTCAGCGTGCCGCTCAACCCTTGGCTGTGATGAGAGATTGAAGCAGGAATCCTTGGTGTGGATTAAAGTGGACCATCGGGATATACCGCATGCTATTTGGTATAGAGACCCAGGCTGGGGGATAAGCCAGAAAGAGATCTAGCCAGCTGGTAAGCTGCAGTAGGTTTATTGGTGGAGGATTATTTATTTTTCCTGTTCACCATTTTCACGCTGGTTATTGACTATTAATATTATGTGAACTTGATCAATGTTTATTGCACATTAGCAGCGTTTAATTTACACTGCAATTTGTAGCACTTATTGATATAAGTATCTATTTACTACATATATTTTTTAATTTTTGATTTTTAGCGCAGCCTTCTTTTCTTATTTGTACTGTATTGTGTGTATCTCACATTTGGTTGCAGCAGAAAATTCTTCATACACAAAATAATTAATTAATAATTTTTTATTTTTTTCATTTTATTTATTATCATTTTTTAAGATTAGTAGACATCGCTGTTTCCCCACGATTTACAATATATATAATTGCATTTTATAGTTGTCCCTGTCCCCCCATGTGCCCCCCCTAAATATGAAAGCTGGAGACGCCACTGTCTATGGGTACATGACACTCATATAGGTAGCAGAGATTGTCACTGGCACTGCTAGCAAAGTATAAGACTGCTGGATCCTGACGTGGATATTCCACTACACTCTTGAGCTAATAAGCGCCCTTCCACCATAATGGTATAATGCAGCCTTAAATAACCCATGTTCTAGCGCGGCTTTTTTCATTGTTTATTCCTGTTTAGTGTGTATATCCCACATTTTTTTAGCTGCTGCTTTATTTACACTTTTTTTTTTTTAATTATATATAATGTTTTCACATTATTTTTCATTTATTGGTTAAGGTATTAGCACGGTGTTTGCTCTATTTTTTTAAATAACCCATGTCCCCATAGTCCCCCTTTCCCCAGTAAACAGACATTACCACATTCTTACGTCCTCATCTCAGCATGACTGCCTTTCTGAGAAGTCCCACTTGCTTTTATTTCCAAAATTACAAAAGCTATGACAAACAGGAAGCGATGGCTGTAACAGCCAATCGCTTCCTCAATCCAAAATTACATCACAGGAAATTACCAAATAAGGACATGATCAAATAAGGACATAACTTTCAACACAGGAAATACAACAACCAATACAACAATGACTACAGGAGTCTTATGGGCGTGTCTCAGCAGAGACAGGGTGCATGCATGTTTTCAAACATGTACTCCGTCTCTGTCCATAACAACCCAAAAGACACCCCCATATTTCCGCTGATAGGAATCCTTATTCTGCGTTGTTCCAGAGAACAATACATACCCTGACTATTCTACTGTCTTTGTGAATGAAAGATTATCTGCAGGTGTACGCTCATGGGGCCACAAATATGTTGATCAGGCACACAGGGGCGACACGAGCGCACACTCATTAAACCGATAATGTCTTTGCAGAGCGAACACACCCCCACCAGGCGATCGTTCTGTGCATCGCACAGGGGCCCATAGCTGGCGGACATGTCTCCACTCCGCAAACACTTCTCTACATCCCCAAGGAGCTTTCCACTACCAAACGGATCTCAACCAGTGTCAGTCTGCCCCAGTCAGCACTTTAGAGTGGGCTGCGAGAGAACACTGGGAGACTCTTATGACAATACATATTAAAAATACATCTTCATAAAATTTCATCCGTTAACCTGACCTGTACATGAATGTATCCACTTCATGGATCAGATGGAGGGAAGTGCAGTCCTCACGAGTGTGTAGCTCACAGGGGACCAGGCTGTAGTGATGTCCAGTTCATGAACGAATCGTTCTTGGGAATCTAGTCTTTTCAATGAACTGGATGAATCGATTCATCTGACTGAACTGATCCTTTTGAAAGAGTTCTCTATGGACTTAATAGGAGTCCATAGAGCGAAGCGTGGCGAGCGAAGCGAGCCCGCGAGGGGCCCTGTTACTAAGTGCTACCGTATGTCCACTTGCATGGTGGGGCTTGCACCTGGACTCAGTGTGCAGGCGCTGTTCATCTTCGGAGACTTTCGGAGTCTCCTTGTCCTCCGTACTGCGCAAGTGCTGCGCCTGCACAGTACGGGGCGGACACTATCCGATGGGGGGGCAGATTTTGGCAGAACACAGCTCACAGCACACTGACACTCAGGAACTGGATACAAACTTACAACAGTTCTGAGTCAAGAGTACACCGTACACTGAGTCAAAGAATCATATGAGTCTCAGAACACAGTACACTGAAAGAATCACGAGTCACCACCAGGACAACAATACACTAAATCAATGATTAGGTAGCAGCAGTGATAAGGTACAGCCAACCTTAGGGCCAGTTCACACCACATGCATTCCAGTGCATTTTTTCTGCATCAAAAACACATGGAAAGTAGCTTATATGGTTTTCAATTGCATAGTTTTATGAATTGCATTCATACCAGAGCAGTTAGTTCCAGAAAACAAAGCAGAACATGCATTTTTTCTGCACTGGAATGCAATAAGGGCCAGTTCACACCATAGAAATGCAGTCCGGATGTGTTCCAGATTCTTTTCTGCATGTGGGTTTTTAATGCGTTTTTGACGCAGTCCAGTGCATTTTCCCCCTCTTTTTTCTTACCCTTAAATAAGGACATGTGTGTTCTAATCCATTTTTTGGTGCATTTTTGATGCGTTTTACAGCTTCCCAGTACAGTCCAGTGAAGGAAAAATGCAGCATGTTCTACTTTTTTTTTTCCTGGAACTGGAACGCACTGGAGCTGCAAGCAGTGGTTTGAACTATGCCATTAAAAACCATATAGCCTACTTTCCATGTGCTTTTGATGCAGAAAAAAAAAAGCGCACTGGACTGCATGTTATGTGAACTGGCCCTTAAAAAGCAAGTTTTTTTTTAAATTAAACAGTAACCATAATGGGACACTTTGTAATAGCTATAACACAGACCCCTATGATCCGATTGATCATAACTCTGATCATACTGATCAAAAAGGAAGGAAAGGCTTAAATACTCTATAGGTGACTATTTAAAAGCCTTTACAGGACATCAGTTTAGAATTAACCATGAATTATATTTATAAAATTATTACTCTCACTCTGACATTTGTTGATTCACCTAACGTGTGAAGAAATCATAGTTTATGTAAACGTGCATGCCCTACGCACATTTATTCACATGCATATATTGGGGTCGGTGGGGATGGTTTTATTTTTTCATTTTTTTTATCACTTTTTTATTTATTTTTTTACTTGACAAGGATCCGCTAACCTTTTGTGAATCAGTCTTCTGATTCAGATATTTTATTAAGGTTGAGTCAGATCCAGAGCTTCAGTTCACTTGCTTGTCAGCAGACTCAGCAAGTGAACCACATAAAAAGTCCAGACTTCCCATCACTATCAGGCTGGCCGCTGAGATTAGTATCCAATTGCTCTGGTCTTTTGTTGAGGTGAGAGCGATCTGTAATCATCTTGTCAGTATGCTAGGATTCGGCATCAGGTGCCTGAGTAAAGATGGCGTCTGCTGCCTCAGTAGGTGTAGCCTGGGTGTGCCAGTGTGTGGAGCCACATCATCTGTGATGTCAGAACATCACTGACGTGGTGTAGGGAACCTCCTACATGTTTCGCCCAATGAACTTGAGCTTCATCAGGGATGGAAGGGGTATTTTGTCTTTTTATAGTGTTTTCAGAAATGTAATTTTGCAAATCACCACAAGATGTCACTCTCACCATCAACATTACTTGAACACATATAGCAGACGATTTTGCATGGTTATATGTCTGCTCAATCATTTCCTTACATAGCCTATCAAGTTAAGAATTACGGCATACAGGTTATTTAGCACTTTTTATTTGATTAATTCATTTTAGGGGTGACATTCAGGAAAAGCAAATGCACATTTAAAAAACAGTATATCAATTATAGACTGGGAGGAGCTGGCCTAAATCAAAGATGTATCAGATCATCTGATAATCAAGTGAAAAATATATGATTCAGTTCATAAAAGGTGCAAAAAAAATGTGCATAAAAAGATGTCCATCTGACAAACCTTTATACAAAAGGAAACGAGTGAACCAAATATGTGAAAAATTCTGTGCTCTTCAAGGAAATTGGATGAACCAAATATAAGAGAACTTTAGTGCTCTTCAAAACGCAAAGACTTTAATATCCCATCACCACATAGATTCACTTCTTACCAGATAGCAGTAGTTTCAAGCATTGGATAATAATCCAAACATGCTCCAACAGACTGGGCTGTAAAAACGAACCAAATTTCAGATAACAGCGGTATCAGACACTGGATAATGATCCCATCAGGCTCCAACACCTTAAGCTGTAAAAGTGGACCTGGTTTTTCAATGGATGCAGGAATCACAGTATGTTTGGAAAAGCTGATATCTAATCTAGCAGCTCAAGGATAAATCCCAGAGCATAAAGGAAGAAGAGGATAGCCTTGTAGTGCAATATGTTTCAACAAAAGGGTTTATTAAAACAGCACACTAAAAAATTACATAAACTTACATCAAGGCAACCAAACAGAGGGGGCTCTAGGCTTTGAGAGGCCTTAGGCAAAACTTAGACATGAGGCCCCACTCACGCCCATAATGGATAAAATACTAAAAATGAACTGGGGTATGGCTAAGGCTATCATTGGGGGTTCAGGAGTGGGGCTGTAACCTGTGGTGTTCAGATCTACAGCTCACGGAACATTGGCATGATCAGCGAGCTGTGATATAAAAACATTTTAAAAAATAGCATTAAAGGGGTTGTAAACCATTGTTTTAGAAAATAAATAAACAACAACAAACATATACTTACCTCCACTGTGCAGTTAGTTTTGAACAGAGTGGCCCCGAACATCCTCTTCTGGGGTCCCCTAACGGCGATCGCGGCTCCTACCCGCATTGGGAAACCACCTAGGAGAAGCGCTCTCCCTGGGGGTTACCTTGCGGGCGCGCTCCCGTGTCCAGCATTTGCGTCCACAGAGAATGCCGGACTCAGCCCCGCGTCATTGGATTTGATTGACAGCAGTGGGAGCCAATGGCTGCGCTGCTATCAATCTATCCAATCAAGAGCCGAGAACCTCCGGCCAGAGAGGTAGAGCGTGTCTCCGGCGTGGGGACGAACGGCTCAGGTGAGTAAAATGGGGGGCTGCTGAGTGACAGAAGTTTTTTCACACTAATGCATAGGGGAAAAAACATGAGGGTTTACAACCACTTTAAATAATAGAAACAAATCTTAGAACTTTCCTATTTTATGTGAAACTTGTGCTTTTTTCTCCCCACAGATGCTCAGTTTTGGGTTTAACTTGAGATAAGCAGTGTACAGGGGACAGCAGGGCAGAGCACAGGAGGTCAGGAGACAATACGGGGGGGGGGAGCAGGGCACATTATGGGGCACATCATGGGACACACAGCAGAACATTGGGCACATTATGGGGCACACAGCAGAACATTGGGCACATTGTGGGGCACACAGAAGAACATGGGGCACATCATGGGGTACACAGCAGAACATGGGGCACATCATGGGGCACACAGAACATTGGGCACATCATGGGGCACACAGCAGAATCTTGGGCACATCATGGGGCACACAGCAGAACATGGGGCACACAGCAGAACCTTGAGAACATCATGGGGCACACAGCAGAATATTGGGCACATCATGGGGCACACAGCAGAACATGGGGCACACAGCAGAACCTTGAGAACATCATGGGGCACACAGAACATTGGGCACATCATGGGGCACACAGAACATGGGGCACACAGCAGAATCTTGGGCACATCATGGGGCACACAGCAGAACATGGGGCACATCATGGGGTACACAGCAGAACCTTGGGCACATCATGGGGCACACAGCAGAACCTTGGGCACATCATGGGGCACACAGCAGAACATGGGGCACATCATCGGGCACACAGCAGAACCTTGGGCACATCATGGGGCACACAGCAGAACCTTGGGCACATCATGGGGCACATCACGGGGCACACAGCAGAACATGGGGCACATCATGGGGCACACAGCAGAACATTGGGCACATGATGGGGCACACAGCAGATCCTTGGTCACATCATGGGGCACACAGCAGAACATGGGGCACACAGCAGAACATGGGGTACATAATGGGGCACACAGCAGAACATGGGGCACATCATGGGGCACACAGCAGAACCTTGGGAACATCATGGGGCACACAGCAGAACATGGGGCACATAATGGGTCTCACAGCAGGGCATTGGACACACAGTAGGGCATGGGACACATCACAGGGCACACAGTAAAACATGAGGTACATTATGGGGCTCACAGCAGAACATGGGGCACTTTAAGGGGCTCACGGCTGGGCATGGGGCACATCATTGGGCAAGCAGCATAACATGGGGTACACAGCAAGGCTTATCACAAGGCACACAGCAGGGCATGGGGCGCACAGCGTGGTACAGGGCACACAGCAGGGTACAGGGCACAGTAGGGGGCATGGTACAGCGCACAGCAGGATATAGGTTACAGGGTATGGGGCACAGCAGGGCACATCAGGACATGGGCGCAGGGCACAGCAGGGCATGGGTACAGGGCACATTGGGGGTTCGGGCACAGCAGTGTACGGGCACAGCAGGGTGCCGGGTATTAGTCACATAAGGGTAGGGGGTCACAGCAGGGCACATCAGGGTATGGGCACAGGGTATGGGGCACTGGGCACAGCAGAGCACAGGGTATGAGGCACATCAGGACAAGGGCACAGGGTACGGGGCACAGCAGGGCACAAAGTATGGGGCACAGCAGGGCACATCAGGGTATGGGCACAGCAGGGTGCAGGGTATTGGTCACATCAGGGTAGGGGGTCACAGCAGGGCATGGGCAAAGGGTATGTGGAACAGCAGAGCACATCAGGGTACTGGGCACAGGGCACATCAGGATACTGGGCACAGGGTATGGGGCACATCAGGGTACTGGGCACATCTGGGTACGGGCACAGCAGGGTGCAGGGTATTGGTCACATCAGGGTAGGGGGTCACAGCAGGGCACGGGCAAAGGGTATGTGGAACAGCAGAGCACATCAGGGTATGGGGCACATCAGGGTATGGGGCACATCAGGGTACTGGGCACATCAGGGTACTGGGCACAGGGCACATCAGGGTACTGGGCACAGGGCACATCAGGGTACACCAGGGTACTGAGCACATCAGGGTACAGGGCACATCAGGGTACTGGGCACAGGGTATGGGGCACATCAGGGTACTGGGCACAGGGAACAGGGTACAGGGCACATCAGGGTACTGGGCACTAGGGATGGGCCCGGTGCTCGATGCGAACCCACGTTCGCATCGAGCACCGGGCGTTCGCTCGCTCGGCGAGCCCAGAACTATTTTGGCCGCTCGCATCACGTTCGTGTGATGCGAGCGGCCCCGCAATGCATTGCGGCCGGCGCGGCCGGCGCAGTGCATTGCTGGCTGATGATTGGCCAAGCATGCACTGTGACCCCGCATGCTTGGCCAATCACAGCCCCGGAAACTCGAAGAGCCATAATTGGCTACAGGCAGGACGCCTGTAGCCAATTACAGCTCAGGGGCTGTAGTACACGCCCCCCCCTATAAAAGGCCGCCACGCCGTCTGCGCCGGTCACATGCTGTTCCGGCGCAGATTGAGCAGGCTGATTCTGTGACACTCTGCTCGATTTAGTTAGGTAGAGAGATTCACTTACAGAAATTGAGTTAGATAGATTCAGTTACAAAGATTGATTGAGAAAGAGGGGCTTGTAGTGTGTTCGTGGCAGGCAGGCAGAGCTCCTATATTTTGTTACCAGAAGCACCTATAGGACTTGTAGTGTGTTCGTGGCAGGCAGGCAGAGCTCCTATATTTTGTTACCAGAAGCACCTATAGGACTTGTAGTGTGTTCGTGGCAGGCAGGCAGAGCTCCTATATTTTGTTACCAGAAGCACCTATAGGACTTGTAGTGTGTTCGTGGCAGGCAGGCAGAGCTCCTATATTTTGTTACCAGAAGCACCTATAGGACTTGTAGTGTGTTCGTGGCAGGCAGGCAGAGCTCCTATATTTTGTTCCCAGAAGCACCTATAGGACTTGTAGTGTGTTCGTGGCAGGCAGGCAGAGCTCCTATATTTTGTTCCCAGAAGCACCTATAGGACTTGAAGTGTGTTAGTCCCATCACACACACAGAGCTATATTTTGTTCCCAGAAGCACCTATAGGACTTGAAGTGTGTTAGTCCCATCACACACACAGAGCTATATTTTGTTCCCAGAAGCACCTATAGGACTTGAAGTGTGTTAGTCCCATCACACACACAGAGCTATATTTTCTTCCCAGAAGCACCTATAGGACTTGAAGTGTGTTAGTCCCATCACACACACAGAGCTATATTTTCTTCCCAGAAGCACCTATAGGACTTGAAGTGTGTTAGTCCCATCACACACACAGAGCTATATTTTCTTCCCAGAAGAACCTATAGGACTTGAAGTGTGTTAGTCCCATCACACACACAGAGCTATATTTTGTTCCCAGAAGCACCTATAGGACTTGAAGTGTGTTAGTCCCATCACACACACAGAGCTATATTTTCTTCCCAGAAGCACCTATAGGACTTGAAGTGTGTTAGTCCCATCACACACACAGAGCTATATTTTGTTCCCAGAAGCACCTATAGGACTTGAAGTGTGTTAGTCCCATCACACACACAGAGCTATATTTTGTTCCCAGAAGAACCTATAGGACTTGAAGTGTGTTAGTCCCATCACACACACAGAGCTATATTTTCTTCCCAGAAGCACCTATAGGACTTGAAGTGTGTTAGTCCCATCACACACACAGAGCTATATTTTGTTCCCAGAGCACCTATAGGACTTGAAGTGTGTTAGTCCCATTACACACACAGAGCTATATTTTCTTCCCAGAAGCACCTATAGGACTTGAAGTGTGTTAGTCCCATCACACACACAGAGCTATATTTTGTTCCCAGAAGCACCTATAGGACTTGAAGTGTGTTAGTCCCATCACACACACAGAGCTATATTTTGTTCCCAGAGGCACCTATAGGACTTGAAGTGTGTTAGTCCCATTACACACACAGAGCTATATTTTCTTCCCAGAAGCACCTATAGGACTTGAAGTGTGTTAGTCCCATCACACACACAGAGCTATATTTTGTTCCCAGAAGCACCTATAGGACTTGAAGTGTGTTAGTCCCATCACACACACAGAGCTATATTTTGTTCCCAGAAGCACCTATAGGACTTGAAGTGTGTTAGTCCCATCACACACACAGAGCTATATTTTGTTCCCAGAAGCACCTATAGGACTTGAAGTGTGTTAGTCCCATCACACACACAGAGCTATATTTTGTTCCCAGAAGCACCTATAGGACTTGAAGTGTGTTAGTCCCATCACACACACAGAGCTATATTTTGTTCCCAGAAGCACCTATAGGACTTGAAGTGTGTTAGTCCCATCACACACACAGAGCTATATTTTCTTCCCAGAAGCACCTATAGGACTTGAAGTGTGTTAGTCCCATCACACACACAGAGCTATATTTTGTTCCCAGAGGCACCTATAGGACTTGAAGTGTGTTAGTCCCATTACACACACAGAGCTATATTTTCTTCCCAGAAGCACCTATAGGACTTGAAGTGTGTTAGTCCCATCACACACACAGAGCTATATTTTGTTCCCAGAAGCACCTATAGGACTTGAAGTGTGTTAGTCCCATCACACACACAGGGCTATATTTTGTTCCCAGAAGCACCTATAGGACTTGAAGTGTGTTAGTCCCATTACACACACAGAGCTATATTTTCTTCCCAGAAGCACCTATAGGACTTGAAGTGTGTTAGTCCCATCACACACACAGAGCTATATTTTGTTCCCAGAAGCACCTATAGGACTTGAAGTGTGTTAGTCCCATCACACACACAGAGCTATATTTTGTTCCCAGAAGCACCTATAGGACTTGAAGTGTGTTAGTCCCATCACACAGAGCTCCTCTATTTTCTTTGCAGAAGCACCCATAGGACTTCTAGTGTGTTAGTGGCATCACACAGAGCTCCTATATATTCTTCTCAGCAGCACCCACAGGACTTCTAGTGTGTTAGTGGCATCACACAGAGCTCCTCTATTTTCTTTGCAGAAGCACCCACAGGACTTCTAGTGTGTTAGTGGCATCACACAGAGCTCCTATATATTCTTCTCAGCAGCACCCACAGGACTTCTAGTGTGTTAGTGGCATCACACAGAGCTCCTCTATTTTCTTTGCATAAGCACCCACAGGACTTCTAGTGTGTTAGTGGCATCACACAGAGCTCCTCTATTTTCTTTGCAGAAGCACCCACAGGACTTCTAGTGTGTTAGTGGCATCACACAGAGCTCCTCTATTTTCTTTGCAGAAGCACCCACAGGACTTCTAGTGTGTTAGTGGCATCACACAGAGCTCCTCTATTTTCTTTGCAGAAGCACCCACAGGACTTCTAGTGTGTTAGTGGCATCACACAGAGCTCCTCTATTTTCTTTGCATAAGCACCCACAGGACTTCTAGTGTGTTAGTGGCATCACACAGAGCTCCTCTATTTTGTTGCAGAAGCATCCACAGGACTTCTAGTGTGTTAGTGGCATCACACAGAGCTCCTCTATTTTCTTTGCAGAAGCACCCACAGGACTTCTAGTGTGTTAGTGGCATCACACAGAGCTCCTCTATTTTCTTTGCAGAAGCACCCACAGGACTTCTAGTGTGTTAGTGGCATCACACAGAGCTCCTCTATTTTCTTTGCAGAAGCACCCACAGGACTTCTAGTGTGTTAGTGGCATCACACAGAGCTCCTCTATTTTCTTTGCATAAGCACCCACAGGACTTCTAGTGTGTTAGTGGCATCACACAGAGCTCCTCTATTTTCTTTGCAGAAGCACCCACAGGACTTCTAGTGTGTTAGTGGCATCACACAGAGCTCCTCTATTTTCTTTGCATAAGCACCCACAGGACTTCTAGTGTGTTAGTGGCATCACACAGAGCTCCTCTATTTTCTTTGCAGAAGCACCCATAGGACTTCTAGTGTGTTAGTGGCATCACACAGAGCTCCTCTATTTTCTTTGCAGAAGCACCCACAGGACTTCTAGTGTGTTAGTGGCATCACACAGAGCTCCTCTATTTTCTTTGCAGAAGCACCCACAGGACTTCTAGTGTGTTAGTGGCATCACACAGAGCTCCTCTATTTTCTTTGCATAAGCACCCACAGGACTTCTAGTGTGTTAGTGGCATCACACAGAGCTCCTCTATTTTCTTTGCAGAAGCACCCATAGGACTTCTAGTGTGTTAGTGGCATCACACAGAGCTCCTATATTTTCTTCTCAGCAGCACCCACAGGACTACCGACTACAATGGCTGGAAGACCGCCAAGGGGAGGCAGAGCGTGCAGAGCCAAGAACACAGGGCAGGCAGGCTCTGTTTCTAGTGGACGTGGCCGTGGACGTGGACGTGGTCGTGCATCGTCATCAGCACGTGGCCATGGGACACGCGCGTCTTTGTTTTCGGCAGCTGGACATGTGGAGCCGCATCATGCTGAAGGCTTGGTAGAATGGATGACCAAGCCCTCCTCATCCTCCTCATCCTCTCTCACCCAGGCTCAGGGTACTGACAGAGCATCATCAGCCACCCCTTCCCTAGACCCACCATGTCCTCCTGAGGAGTCCCCCGAACTCTTTGAGCACAGTGTTGGGTACATGCTCCAGGAGGATGCCCAACGATTCGAAGGCTCGGATGACGATACCCAGCTTGAGGAATCTGGCAGTACTGTTCCACCAGCTGCAGCTTACTGCCAGGTTTGCTCTAGTGGTGAAGAGGGAGGGGATGATGAGGTCACTGACTCCACGTGGGTGCCTCAAGGGAGAGAGGATGAGGAGGAGGACGAGGAGGAGGAGGATGCGGCGTCACATGTCCAACGAGGCAGGATGCCCCCTGGAGGCCAGGTAGAGGCCAGCACAGCAACTGTACAACACCGCAGAGCTCCGCCTGTGCAGGGCGCTGCCTCTGCACGTTATCAGAAAAGTTCTTTGGTGTGGGCCTTTTTTGAGACGAGTGCAGCAGATCGCACCACTGCTATTTGCAATATTTGTCTCAAGCGTATCTCGCGTGGCCAAAACATCAGCCGCTTGGGCACGACAAGCATGACCAGACATATGGCGACCTGCCATGCAGCTCGTTGGCAGGCACACATAAAAGACCCACACCAAAGAACTAAGCGGACCTCTCCTTGCTCCTCCTCAGCTGGGATCTCCATCCCCACTACACCTTCAGTCCTCTCTGAAAGCTGCTCTGAGAGGACTGAAGGTGTAGAATTCGGTGTGTCACAACCAAGTACTTGCAGTACACCGACGTCCGATTGCAGCAGGCAAATTTCCCTGCCCCAGCTGCTGGACCGTAGAAAGAAGTACACTCCCAGCCATCCACATGCCCAGCGGTTGAATGCTAGCCTTGCTAAATTGCTAGCACTTCAACTGCTGCCTTTTCAGTTGGTAGACTCGGCCCCCTTCCGTGAGTTTGTTCAATGTGCGGTTCCTCAGTGGCAGGTTCCCAAACGCCACTTTTTCTCGCGGAAGGCGATTCCGTCTCTCTACCGGCATGTGGAGGGCAATGTCCATGCCTCGCTGGACAGGGCGGTCAGCGGTAAGGTGCATATTACCGCTGACTCATGGTCCAGCAGGCATGGACAGGGACGGTACCTTTCTTTCACGGCCCATTGGGTCACTCTATTGGCAGCTGGGAGGGATGCAGGACAAGGTGCAGTAGTGTTGGAGGTTGTTCCGCCACCACGCCTCCAAAACGCGACTACTGCTACTGGTTGTGACACACCTCTCTCCTCCACCCCCTCCTCTTCTTCTTCCTCCAGTGCTCTGTCCTTGGAACCAGCGGTGCTCCGTAGGCGTACAAGGGGCTACGCAAGTACGCAGGCAAAAAGATGCCATGCCGTGCTTGCGCTGGTGTGTTTGGGGGACAGGAGCCACACTGGGCCAGAGGTTCTGGCAGCTCTGCAGGGGCAGGCCGAGAGGTGGTTGACGCCACGTCAGCTTAAGCCAGGAATGGTCGTTTCTGACAATGGCACCAACCTCCTCTCCGCCCTGCGACAGGGGCAGCTCACCCATGTGCCCTGCATGGCTCACGTCCTCAACCTGGTGGTGCAGCGGTTCTTGGGCAGGTTCCCAGGCTTACAGGATGTCCTGAGGCAGGCCAGGAAAGTCTGTGTGCATTTCCGCCGATCTTATAATGCCAGTGCTCGGCTGACTGAGCTGCAAAAGGAGCTGAACCTGCCCAAGAACCGCCTAATATGTGACATGCCCACCAGGTGGAACTCAACGTTGGCCATGCTGCAGCGACTGCACACGCAGCAGAGGGCCATCAATGAGTACCTTTGCGACTACGGCACCAGGACAGGGTCAGGGGAGCTTGGTTTTTTTTCCCCACGTCAGTGGAGCATGATCAGGGATGCATGCACTGTCCTCTCACCATTTGAGGAGGCCACGAGGATGGTGAGCAGTGACAGTGCATGCATCAGTGACACTGTCCCTCTTGTCCACCTGTTGGAGCATACGCTGCGTGGGATAATGGACAGGGCACTTGAGGCAGAACAGAGGCAGGAAGAGGAGGACTTCCTTGCCTCTCAAGGCCCCCTTTATCCGGACAGTGTTCCTTCTGTCCCACCCATCACACAGGAAGAGGAGGAGGAGGAGGAGGAGGAGGAGGATTGTGTGAGCATGGAGGTGGAGCCTGGCACTCAGCATCAGCAGCAGCAGTCTTTTAGGGATGATGTACAGTCCCAACAAACCAGTGGACTTGTACGTGGCTGGGAGGAGGTGGCTGGCGATCATGTCATCCTCAGTGACCCAGAAGACTCCGGACCGAATGCCTCAGCTAACCTACGCTGCATGGCCTCCCTGATCCTGCAAAGCCTGCGGAAGGATCCTCGTGTTCTTCGGATCAAGGAGAGGGACCATTACTGGCTGGCCACTCTCCTTGATCCGCGGTACAAGGGTAAGGTTGCGGACCTTATCTTGCCGTCGCAGAGGGAGCAGAGGATGAGACATCTCAGGGAGGCCTTGCAGAAAGGTCTGTGCAACGCGTTCCCAGAAACTGGGAGGCTACAAACTCCTGGTCCTGGGCGACGAGTTGCTGAGGCTTCGGTCAGTGGCAGAAGGAGCGGTGGGGAAGGTGGACGTCTGACCGATGCGTTCAGACAATTTTTTAGTCCGCAGCCCCAAGGTATGATCGGTTCCAGCAACCATCGCCAGCGTCTGATATACATGGTGCAGGAATACCTTGGGGCAAGGTCAGACTTGGACACCTTTCCCACCGAAAATCCTCTGGCTTACTGGGTCCTGAGGATGGATCACTGGCCAGAGCTTGCACAGTATGCAATTGAGCTACTGGCCTGTCCTGCCTCCAGCGTTCTTTCCGAACGCACATTCAGTGCTGCTGGAGGATTTGTGACTGATCATAGGGTGCGCCTGTCCACCGCCTCGGTTGATCGACTGACATTCATCAAAATGAATCAGTCTTGGATCACCACCAGCTACCAGGCACCTGAGGCGGATATAACCGAATAATTTTTAATGTCACATCCCTTCAAGACTGCCTATGCTGATGCTGAGTGACTGTCCTCTTATGTTCACTGACTATGCTCTTCCTCCTCCTCAATGATCCATGCCACCACACCAGTGCCTAAGGCACAATTTTTCAGCCCCTGTTTAACAGGGGCGTGTACTTACAATTTTTTAAAAAAAATGCTTCGCAACACGTGTGACTGCTGTGCTCCAAGTACAGTCTCTGTGAGGGCCGTGTTGCAGTGTTGTGGCACCAGCACCAGTGCCTAAGGCACAATTTTTTAGCCCCTGTTTAACAGGGGCGGGTACTTACAATTTTTTAAAAAAATGCTTCGCAACACGTGTGACTGCTGTGCTCCAAGTACAGTATCTGTGAGGGCCGGGTTGCAGTGTTGTGGCACCAGCACCAGTGCCTAAGGCACAATTTTTCAGCCCCTGTTTAACAGGGGCGTGTACTTACAATTTTTTAAAAAAAATGCTTCGCAACACGTGTGACTGCTGTGCTCCAAGTACAGTATCTGTGAGGGCCGGGTTGCAGTGTTGTGGCACCAGCACCAGTGCCTAAGGCACAATTTTTCAGCCCCTGTTTAACAGGGGCGGGTACTTACAATTTTTTAAAAAAATGCTTCGCAACACGTGTGACTGCTGTGCTCCAAGTACAGTCTCTGTGAGGGGTTGCAGTGTTGTGGCACCAGCACCAGTGCCTAAGGCACAATTTTTCAGCCCCTGTTTAACAGGGGCGGGTAATTACAAATCTTGATCTAATAGTTCACAGCAGGGCCCATTCCTGCGCCCACCAAGAGTAACTATGAGGGCCTGCAGTCTTGTGGCAACACCGTCCACCACCACCGCCAAAGGCCCAATTTTTCTGCCCTGTTCATCAGGTGCTTGCAATTACAAATATTGATCTAATAACTCACAACAGGGCCCATTCCTGCGCCCACCAAGAGTAACTGTGAGGGCCTACAGTCTTGTGGCAACACCGTCCACCACCACCGCCAAAGGCCCAATTTTTCTGCCCTGTTCATCAGGTGCTTGCAATTACAAATCTTGATCTAATAACTCACAGCAGGGCCCATTCCTGCGCCCACCAAGAGTAACTATGAGGGCCTACAGTCTTGTGGCAACACCGTCCACCACCACCGCCAAAGGCCCAATTTTTCTGCCCTGTTCATCAGGTGCTTGCAATTACAAATCTTGATCTAATAACTCACAGCAGGGCCCATTCCTGCGCCCACCAAGAGTAACTGTGAGAGCTTACAGTCTTGCGGCAACACCGTCCACCACCACCACCACCCCCAATTTTTCTGCCCTGTTCAACAGGTGCATGCAATTACAAATCTTGATCTATTAACTCATAGCAGGGCCCATTCCTGTGCCCACCAGTCTTGTGGCTACACCAACATCTAATAGGGCAAATTTCTGCAGAGTATATACGCCAGGCCCCTACTTTCAAACATCCAACTTACAAACGACTCCTACTTGCAAATGGAAAGAGAAAACAGGAAGTGAGAGGAAATCTACCCCTAGGAAGGGAAATTCTATCCTGTTAGATTTAATTTGGGAAAAAGGTATCTCCTCTCTACTGATACTTTATCACCAATCCTTGTTTCAATTAAAACCCCACTTTTCCAAAAACATTTGTCATTGGGACGGAAAGTGAGGGGACATGTTCTGAACAGATGTGCAAAGACAGCAAATGTTACAGGGGTGATAACCCCTCCCTATGTTCTCCAAAAAGCTTAAAAATAGATTTTTTTGGGATGGAGCTACACTTCATAATGTACCTGTTCAGATTCTACTTAAGAACAAACCTAAAGCCGCAAGTGGTTTTAAATGGCTTCTTTTTTTCCTTTACAAATGTCATTTTGTGCAAGGACAGTTCTAAACACGGGAAACACATGCCACTTCACAGGCATACTTTAGACACCCCCCAGGTACCATATTTAAAGGAAAAATTTCACTTTTTTTTTTTCACTTTATGCATCATTAAAATGACTGCTCCCGAAAAAACGTTAGTTTTTAAAAGTTCTTTTTGCATTGATATATGTCCCCTGGGGCAGGACCCGGGTCCCCAAACCTGTTTTATGACATTAACATGCATATTGGCCGTTGTAATTAGCACTTTTGATTTCGAACGTTCGCGTCCATTATAACGTATAGGGTTCGAAAATTCGCGCAAACTTTCGGTCCGTTCGAAGGTTCTGGTTCGAACCGAACCCGGGGGTGTTCGGCTCATCCCTACTGGGCACAGGAAACAGGGCACATCAGGGTACTGGGCACAGGGTATGGGGCACATCAGGGTACTGGGCACAGGGTATGGGGCACATCAGGGTACTGGGCACAGGGCACATCAGGGTACTGGGCACATCAGGGTACTGGGCACATCAGGGTACTGGGCACAGGAAACTGGGCACATCAGGGTACTGGGCACATCAGGGTACTGGGCACAGGGTATGGGGCACATCAGGGTACTGGGCACAGGGCACATCAGGGTACTGGGCACATCAGGGTACTGGGCACAGGGTACGGGGCACAGGGTACGGGGCACAGGGAACAGGGTACTGGGCACGGGGTATGGGGCACATCAGGGTACATCAGGGTACTGGCACAGGGTATGGGTCACATCAGGGTACTGGGCACAGGGTATGGGGCACATCAGGATACTGGGCACAGGGCACATCAGGGTACTGGGCACAGGGAACAGGGCACATCAGGGTACTAGGCACAGGGTATGGGGCACATCAGGGTATTGGGCACAGGGAACAGGGCACATCAGGCTGAGCAGACAGTTTTAGAATGAATAGTTAGAACACACACCTGTTCCTGCTCCTCGCCTCGGTCCCCTACTAAAGCTTAGCCAGCACTGCAGGACAGGGAGAAGCAACTGTAGTGTCATACTTTGCTCCCCATCACAGGATGCTGCGGAAGTGACGTTGTGGTCCGAAATTGAACACTGCGCATGCGCGATGCGTTCCAAACACTCGCGCCGTGCGTTTCAAAGGATTTGCGGCAATACAGTTCAGTGAAACCATCAGATAATGTCACGGAAGTGACATTACAGACAACAAAAACACTGGGCTGTGCGTTCCAACACTAATACTTCCCTTGTTACCTAGTATCTCCAGAACTACCAGCTGTGATAGATCCTGCAATGCTGGGACTTGTAGTGCCTATAATCGATCCTGCAATGCTGGGACTTGTAGTGCCTATAATCGATCATGCAATGCTGGGACTTGTAGTGCCTATAATCGATCCTGCAATGCTGGGACTTGTAGTGCCTATCCTGAGCTACCTGCGGTAATCGATCCTGCAATGCTGGGACGAGAAATATTATGCTCTCGAGCGGGCGGGCGGAGAGATGGTTAAACGTCAGAAACAGCCCCGCCCACCACCCTAAAAAAACGCAAATCGCACATGTGCAAATCTTATGTATGTCCAGGGTCCTGAAAAATTATGGACTCGAGGGGGCGGGCAGACAGAGCGGAGCTTGGAGACGGGGGCGGGACCCCGTACATAGCACTGAGTCCAAGTACAGTACATTGTTCTGCCATCAATTACGCTGCAGCCACTCCGCCCATCAAACGCCTCACTGTGCCCGTTAAACACCTCACTGTGCCCGCCAAACGCTGCCACTGTGCCCAAACGCCTCACTGTGCCCAGCAAACGCCTCACTGCACCCAGCAAACGCCTCACTGTGCCCGTCAAATGCAGCCACTCCGCCCATCAAACGCCTCACTGTGCCCATCAAATGCCTCACTGTGCCCATCAAACGCTGCCACTGTGCCCATCAAACGCCTCACTGCGCCCAGCAAACGCCTCACTGCGCCCGTAAAACGCCTCACTGCGCCCGTAAAACACCTTACTGCGCCCAGCAAACGCCTGACTGGGCCCGGCAAATGCCGGACCCCGTACATAGAACTGAGTCCAAGTACAGTACATTGTTCTGCCATCAATTACGCTGCCACTGTGCCCATCAAACGTCTCACTGTGCCCATCAAACACCTCACTGTGCCCAGCAAACGCCTCACTGCGCCCAGCAAATGCCTCACTGTGCCTGTCAAACGCAATCACTGTGCCCGTCAAATGCAGCCACTCCGCCCATCAAACGCCTCACTGTGCCCGTCAAACGCCTCACTGTGCCCGTCAAACGCTGCCACTGTGCCCATCAAAAGCCTCACTGTGCTCAGCAAACACCTCACTGCGCCCAGCAAATGCCTCACTGTGCCCGTCAAACGCAGCCACTGTGCCCATCAAATGCTGCCACTGTGCCCATCAAATGCCTCACTGTGCCCAGCAAACGCCTCACTGCGCCCAGCAAATGCCTCACTGTGCCCGTCAAACGCAATCACTGTGCCTGTCAAATGCAGCCACTCCGCCCATCAAACGCCTCACTGTGCCCGTCAAACGCTGTCACTGTGCCCATCAAAAGCCTCACTGTGCCCAGCAAATGCCTCGCTGCACCCAGCAAATGCCTCACTGTGCCCGTCAAATGCAGCCACTCCGCCCATCAAACGCCTCACTGTGCCCATCAAACCCCTCAATGCGCCCATCAAACACCTCACTGCGCCCAGCAAACGCCTCACTGTGCCCGTAAAACGCCTCAATGCACCCATCAAACACCTCACTGCGCCAGCAAACGCCTCACTGGGCCCGGCAAATGCCTCACTGTGTCCAGCAAATGCCTCACTGTGCCCGGCAAACGCCTCACTGTGCCATCAAACGCAGCTACTGTACCCATCAATTGCTGCCAGATTGTCAAGCCGCAGCTGTGCTCCCTGGGGGTATGCTGATCGCACATCCGTTCTGCTGGAGGGAGCCCAGACGACCATAAATGAGGGACCTGCATGTCATGGTAAGTGAGACCATCCCATATCCCACTCCATCTTCCCCGAGGACAGGGACTACCCCCCGAGGACAGGGACCCCCCCCCCCCCCTCTAAGGACAGGGACCCCCTCCCCCCAAGACAGACACCCCCTTCTCCCCCCTGAGGACAGGGAAACCTTCTCCTCCCTGAGGACTGGGACCCCCTTCTCTCCTGGGGGACAGGGACCCCCTTCTCACTCTGGGACAGGGATCCTATCTCATCTGGGGGCAGGAACTCAATCTCCCCTGGCAACAGGGACTTCATCTCACCTAGGGACCCCATCTTCCCTGGGGATCAGGACCCCACCTCCCCTAAGAACAAGAACCTGATCACCCTGTGTGTGCCAACCTCACTGCCCTGCCTGCCATGTGTCCTGTGTGAGGGCCCTCCTGTGAAAGCTCTTATCAGGACTTCAACCCACTGTGTGATCCCCCTACATGACTGATCCCTCTGTGTGCACCCCTTACACGGGGAACCCTTCTGTTTGCTCCCCCTACATGTCTGCATACTCTGACCACCACCTGTACCATTTCCACATCCTCTGACTGCCTCCTGTATCCTGTGCACATGTTCCGACCACCTCTTGTACCATGTCTGCAGCCTCTAACCACTTCATGTATCCTGTCCGCAGCCTCTAACCATCTCTTGTATCCTGTCTGCAATCTCTGACTATCTCTTGTCTTTTAACGTGTCTGCAGTCTCTTAGGGGGAGTCTGGAGAGGAATCAAGAGTGAGAGCACCGCCGGGATTGGGATTACGGGAGGAGTCAGACGTGTATGGACTGTGGAGAAGAGACTATAGAATAAAAACCAGAACCACCAACCTGGAGCCGTCTAACTGAGCCCTGCACGCTGCCCTGGAGAGGAGGTCAGTGACAGCGTGTCAGGCCAGTCTGAGGGGGGGGGGGCTAATACAATTATGTAAGAGGGCACTGATATAAAAGGTTTCCCGTCATCTCAGTAACACCCCCCCCCCCCCCCTTACCTTACTGTATTCACTCTGTGGAAGGTGGTCTCTGGTCACCAGAGTCCCTACCCCCCACACACATCACATTTCCTGGCATTCCCCTTTACATCAGAGTCCGCAGGATTCTTCCCCCTTACAGTGTAAGGGAACTCAGATGTAAAGGAAAATGCTGCAGAGCATGATCTAAGGAGAAACTCTG
>CM053026.1:228581066-228611066 GCA_028564925.1 Lithobates sylvaticus
AATTGTAGAAAGGCAAGAATTCTGCCTATGCTGTACTTCCGAGGGTGCCAACCCTTGGATTCACACCAGGAAACATAAGCCCTCCAGACTCTATAATATACGTTTCTGGAAGCTGGCTTCCTTGCATTAACTAAGGTAGCAATAACTGACCCGGAAAGCCCACGTTTCTTTAGAATGTCCATTTCAATAGCCAAGCCGTTAAATCTAGAGTTTGTAAGGTAGGATAGAATATCGGCCCCTGTGAGAGTAGGTCTGGCTATAGTGGAAGGGACCATGGATCCCCCATCTCCATCTATACGATTTCTGCATACCAGGTCCTTCTGGGCCATGCTGGGGCTACAAGATTTACCAGCTTTCTTTCCAGCTTGATCCTGCAAAGAAGTCGTGGCAGCAACTGAATAGGGGGTATAAAAAGAGGGGTAACTAGTGCGCACAACCTCACTTTGTAAAATATTACTAAACTAGGAAGCTGCCAACATAAATGTGATCTCGCACAATAAACAGATATGATAAATAAAGTATGTGGTGCTACCTTGCAAAATTAATAAATAAATACTGTAATAACTGAGCTAAATATTATGCTAAAATGAATCGCATAAAAATAGGTAAATCGCATAAAATAAGGTAAATCGCATATAAATTAATAGAACTTGGTGTAAATAGAATAAATCCTCATGTGCAAATAAATTGTGCAAATATTTCCAACCTAAAGCATATATATAAAATTACATTGCATAAAAATTGATATATTGCATAAAAATTAATGTAGCCTGATGTACATAAAATAAATCCTCATGTGCAAATAAATTGTGCAAGTGTTTCCAACCTTGAACATATGTGTACAATATCTAAAATATCCAAGGAAAAAATTTTTTTCCAACAGTATTAGGACAAATAAAAAAAGTCACGTGTTCAGTGACGATACGTGTCAGGGAAGGAGCCACGTGTCAGTGTTGTGCTTCCGGTCATGGCCGAGACCGGAAGTGTCCATTGTCTTCATTGTTTGTTACCAGTTTTAAATGTAAGTTACTATTTTTTTTTAATAAAATCTACATTGCTATACTACACATTGGACCCCCCTCTCTTCTTTATTGCCCACTGTAATAATAACTGGAAATCGGGAGTGTTGCAGTTCCTTACTGGACCAAGATACAGGGAGACTGACCTGCCCAAGTGTTATTACACATACAGCGCTACTAGGCCTGTGGAGGTCTCTGTTGGAGGTGAGAGGCTGGGGGAAACAGTGGGGAGCACCCTGGATGACACAGAGCTCACTGGATGGATGGATGCACAGAATAGCACTGCTAAAACACTGACATTTATTTAACTGTTTATAGACAGTTCCTGGATGGTTCATCATTGAGGACTATCATAGTGGACTTTTATCACATTATTGTTTTTTGAGTCACTTGGAGTGGGTGTCACTATTTTTATACTTTGGCGCTATTTTTTACTTTGGCACTTGCAATCATTTTTTGGCACTTGCACTTTATATATATATAATTTTTACATATATATATTTATGTTTTTTCATATGTTTTTACTATTTTTATTGCATTTTTAAATCTTATTTCATCAATTTTTTTCAATATTTACTGATTGGCACATTACGCTGTAGAGGAATTGCACTTTATTTGTCCTAATACTGTTGGAAAAAAAATATTTTTCCTTGGATATTTTAGATATTTTACACATAAGTTCAAGGTTGGCAACACTTGCACAATTTATTTGCACATGAGGATTTATTTTATGTACATCAGGCTACCTTATTTTCTTATGCGATATATCATTTTTTATGCAATGTAATTTTATATATATGCTTTAGGTTGGAAATATTTGCACAATTTATTTGCACATGAGGATTTATTCTATATACACCAAGTTCTATTAATTTATATGCGATTTACCTTATTTTATGCGATTTACCTATTTTTATGCGATTCATTTTAGCATAATATTTAGCTCAGTTATTACGGTATTTATTTATTAATTTAGCAAGGAAGCGCCACAAACTTTATTTATCAACTGAATAGGGGGAATGCATAAATCAGTGAGAACTGATCCCACGGGGTCACCAGCGCATCTGTCGTGCATGCGAGTGGATTCCACTCGCATGCAGGAGTTGAATCTGGACGCCAGAAGATCTATATCCGGAGTTCCCCATTTTTGGCAAACAGCCCAAAAATTGTCAGGGTGAAGGGACCATTCCCTAAGATCAACTGCTGGCAGCTCAAGAAGTCCGCCTGCCAATTCTCTACTCCCGGAATGAAATCTGCTGATAGGCACGGAACATTCCTTCCTGCCCAAGTTAGGATATGGTTCACCTCCCTCTGTGCTGCAAGACTCTTGGTGCCCCCTTGGTGATTGATGTAAGCCACAGCTGTGGCATTGTCAGATTGGATCCTGACAGGACAACCCCTTTACCTGAATGTCCAGGCCTTCAGAGCCAGACCTGCTGCCCGAATCTCTAGGATGTTGATGGGCAAGGTCCTTTCTGTCCTTGACCACTGTCCCTGGACAGTTGTCTTTTCTAGCACTGCTCCCTAACTTGAAAGGCTGGCATCTGTCATTACCACCTTCCAGATAACTGGTCTGAAGGATTTTCCTTTCAGCAGATTCTGGGTTACGAACCACCAACTGAGGCTCTGGGACACCATTGGGGACAGCTCCATTGGCAAGTCTAAAGCTTGAAACTGTTTTGTTCCAAGCAGACAGGATACTCTTTTGAAACAGTCTGGAATAGAACTGGGCATAGGGAACCGCTTCGAAGGAAGCCACCATCTTTCCTAACAACATCATGCAAAGGCGAATGGAGGGACCTCTTTTTGACCTGACCATCTGCACCAGCTCTCTTATGGTGTTGATCTTTGCCTGAGGCAAGAACACCTTTTTCTGGGCTGTGTCTATGATCAGACCCAAGTACTCCAGCCTTTTTTGCGGTTTTAAGGAAGATTTCTCTAGGTCGAGAATCCAACCCAGATTTTCCAGGAATTTGGTTGTAATGCGCACGCTTTGCTCCAAACGGTCCCCCGACTGGTCTATTAGCAATAGATCGTCTAGGCACGCCAAGACTGTTATGCCCTGTGGCCTTAACCAAGCTAGAGGTGGAGCCAGAACCTTTGTAAACACCCAGGGTGCTGTAGCTAGCCCCAAGGGCAAGGCTACAAACTGAAAATGATGCTGTTCTACCTCGAACTGCAGAAACCTTTGGTGAGCGGGAAATATAGGGACATGCAGATATGCATTCCTGATGTCGATAGAGGCCAGAAGTTCTCCTCCTTGTAGGATAGAAATCAACGACCTGATCGACTCCATGCGAAAAGAGCGGATCTTCAGGAACTGATTTAGATTCTTTAGATCTAGAATGGGTCTGACATATCCATTTGGTTTTGGTACTTAGTTCGGTTTTTATGCCTGGGCCTAACCCTGAGGCTTACCTCTAGACTCTGACGGTGGAGGTCATTGCCACTGCCTAGAGGCGGATGCCCCTGGCGCAGAAGAAAGAGCACGCTTAAATGAAGGGTGTTTATCTCTTCCCTTGACTGGCAAAAGAGTACTTTTCCCATTTGAAATCTTTTGGATGTATTTGTCCAAATCATCCCCAAATAGCCGATCCCCATGAAAAGGAAAACCAGTCAGGAGCCTTTTGCATGGTGCCTCGGCTCACCAATGTTTTAACCACAGGATCCTACGCATTTGTACTAGCACAAGCGCAAGGCAGGACGCCTGGTGAATAGAATCTTTAATGGCGTCTATGGCAAAACATAATGCTCTTGGTAGTTCGGCAAAATCCCAGGCTTGCTGTACAGGAACCTCCTTAAGGGCCTGTATAAACTGGTCCTCTAGGGATTGACAGATGCCTATTGCAGTGACTGCAGGGTGAGTAACTGCACCTGCCAAAAAAAATGAGATTTTTAACAGGAATTCCAACCTTTTATTTGTTTGATCCTTAAGCATTCGTGCATTGTCTATTGGACAGGTTAGACTTTTATTCACACTGGAAATAGCAGCGTCAACTGCTGGTACATTCCATCTTTTGGTGAATTTCTCCTCCATGGGATAGAGGACTGTGAATCTCTTTGGAGGGAGAAAATGCTTATCCAGGTGATCCCATTCAGCATAAATAAGCTGTTCTAGTAATGCATGGACAGGAAACACATGCAAAGGCTGTGAAGGCTTTAAGGAACCCAAAGAAGAAACTGAACTTTCAGTTGACTCCGTTAGGGGTAGCTTGAAAATAGAACGAACCATTTCCGTAAGAGACTGTACCAGGAATTTCTCAGATTGTGAGGCTGAAAAGGGTTCATCCACCATTGTTTCCTCCGCAGAGGAGTAATCGGTTTGTCTTTTCTCCTGATCGCCTGAGGGTAACACCTCATCCTCTAATCACTGTTCCTTTGGTAAAGGGTTTAAGGTGGGGGAGGGGGGTCTATCACTCTTCCTATCCCTTTGGATGGAGGATGCGATTAAACCTGCTAATCTTCCTTCTAGCCCCAGCAGGGTGGAGGAAAAGGCATCTTCAGTCACGTATACAAGGGCTAAAGGAAGCAGCTGCACCACCAATTGGTTCCAATGACTCACCCTGGCTTGCCACTTCTGGTATTTCAGAGGAAGATGACAGTGTGGAGGCATGATTGGAGTTCCCAGCGCTTGGAGGTGAAATTTTTGGTACCTTTTTTGAGGTTTTTGTGGTGTCCTTTTTAGCAGGCATTGTCCTAAGCACAAAGCAGAGATACTATTTAAATGCACTAATCGCTGAACAAATAGTCTGACAATATAATGCCGCTAATAAAAGTTCAGCCTAGCGCTGGGAAAAAATGTCCTTTCCTCTATTGGAAATGCCCATCTGCAGCCCTTACATGCCCCACCACTCCTGTGTCCTGAGTGATCAGCCAGCTTGCTCTCCTCGCTATCCAGCTGAGAAGAGACTCCTCTTGTACAATGTCTCCACCCCGCGCTAGGGGGGGTATACAAGGGGAGCAGCAACAACTGTTGAATTCCCTAACCCTTCTGGTCCCTCCAGGGGGGAGAAAGGCTGATGGCAGATCTCTTACCTCAATGAGGAATCCCCGCTGTAACAAGCTGTTACTGAATCCACACACAGACTGACACTGAGATGAAGTGAAGACAACTAATTTAGGTACATGTATTTACTCCCTCTAGTGGAGATTTAAGGCATGACAACATTTTTCCCAAGGAAGAAAATTCCATAGGTGGACTTTTTACAGTTCCTAGGCTTCTTACCTTATCCTGGCCGCAGGATACTGCTGAAGACAGACAGATCCAAATTTCACCCATCACGGCGGGCTGTGTTAGCAAACCTTCAAGGACTGGGTCCCCTTTTTATTGGGGTTCCACTCCCTTGGACCTGTGTAGCACCCCGCCAGGAAAATCTTTAGGCAATGTGTGCATGACCAAAGCCCTGGGTCCCGGGGTCCACCCCTGCAAAGAGAGGCGTTACAGGCAAAACCTTGTTCTTCCTATAAGAGGCCCGGGTACCATCCACTTTGGCCTCAGTGCCACTTTGGATGGATCCGGTCTGTGGAGGCTGTTTAAATCCAGCAAGGATCCCTCCAGTGGAGCTCTTCAGAGCACATCTTCACTCGTGAAAAACACCTTAGACACTGGCGAAAAAACTGAGGTATTCCTGGTATGAGGAGGGGGTTATATAGGGAGTGAACTTCCTGTATTGGGTGTGCCAGTGTCCATCACCTGAAGGTGCCTATATACCCATATAGTTATTACTATGGCTCTGTGTCCCGTGATGTACGATAAAGAAGATTATTTTCTTTTTTACACAAAATTGTCATACAAGTTTTATTTCTCACACACAGCATATGCATACTTCCAATTATACCCCAAAATACATTCTGCCACTCCTCCTGAGTATGGCTATACCACATGTGTGAGACTTTTTCACAGCCTGACCACATAGACAGGCCCAACATGCAGGGATCACCATCAGGTGTTCTAGGAGCATAATTTACACATCTAATTTCATTCCTACCTATCACATTTTTGAAGGTCCTGGAGCACCAGGAGAATGGAATTAACCACAAAAAGTGAGTGAAGAAAAAAAAAAAATAGCGGTGGGCAGGCATGACTGGGTGAACAGGGGAACAGGGGAACAGGACATTTTATTCTATTCTGTTCTATTGCTTTTCTATTCTATTCTTTTCTATTATTTTCTATTCTAATTTTTTCTATTCAAATTTGATTTCATTCTATCTGAAATTCGAATTTCGGGAAAATGGTTAGATATAGTTAACTTTTTCTAATGAGATTACCAATTTGATCGTTTTTTTCGAATTCAGTTGATTTTTTTTGAACGCGGTAGAATTTTTTCAAATGCGGACGATTTTTTTTTTTATTTGATCCAATCTTTCGAATTCGGTGGAAATTTTTTTTAATTCAAATATAAAATGAATCTATTATAATCTTTTCTATTCTAATTCAATTTCATTGTACTGTATACGATATTCAAATTTTGGAAAATGGTTATATATATAATATTTATATATAAAATCATCTACCGAAATTCAAATTTGTATAGAATGAATTCAAATTCGAAAAGAAATGATTAGAATAGAATGGAATAGAATAGAAAATAATAGAAAATAGAATTGAAAAACAGTATACATTATGTTTTATTCTATTCTGTTCTATTGTTTTTCTGTTCTATTATTTTCTATTATTTTAGAAGAAGAAGTGAGAAATAGAATATAACCGTCTTCCGAAATTTGAATTTCGAATAGTATAAATTTGAATTTGAGAATAGATTGGAAAAGAATGCCAAACAATGTAAACTAAAATAATAGCAAATAGAATTGAAAAACAGTATACATTATGTTTTATTCTATTCTGTTCTATTGTTTTTCTGTTCTATTATTTTCTATTATTTTAGTTTACATTGTTTTGCATTCTTTTCCAATCTATTCTCGAATTCAAATTTATACTATTCGAAATTCTAATTTCGGAAGACGTTTATATTCTATTTCTCACTTCTTCTTGTAGCTATGGCTCAGAATACTTAATTAGTACATCAGCAATACTCACAGAATTTTCATATTTGTATTTTTTTATTTGCTCACAAAGCATTATTGTGCTTATTGAAAAAGGAAATATAAAACTGTATTTGATTAGCATAGTAACCAATAGGAACCAGTTAAAACACTCTAACTGCAGTCAGACAAGTGAAAGGAATATTCTGTGAGGTTGCTACACATATATTTGATTATTATTCTTTGACTTTTTAAATAAGTGTACGAGGAACAAAAGAGGAAGTTTATATTAATGTCTCACTGTGTGTGAATTTGTAGCACTGTGCACACACCATCACTGTGTAGAACACAGTAATACTTCCCGTCATCTGCATCCTGTACATTACTGATAGATAAAACACTTGAGCCTCCTTGGATGGATCCAGTAAAACGTTCAGAGGTTCCTGGAGGTTTTATATTATGATTACTTCCTCCATTACTACTTGTTAAACCTTTAGGAGCACTCCCAGGTGTCTGATATACCCAGGTTGGGTAGTTACCACCAGCTACCGAGCCATCACTACGACCACAGGACAAAATGACATTGCCACCAAGAGGCGCCGTTATTGTGGCTTCCTGGATTACAGTAAACTGAGCCACAGAATCTGCAACAAAATGAGAGAATGTTAATAGTACAAAATACTAGTATATTAATATTCAGTAATTCTAGTGGCTATATAATATGAATTACATGAAAAATAAGTGATGAAAGTGAAGACAGTCCAGAACATGATCATGGTGATGAGGAATCACTTTGACACAACAGAGTTTAGTTGAATCCTTCTCATTCTCATAGTTATATCCTGTATATAAACCACACCTTTTTATGCAAAGTGCCTCAGATTCATCTGCTGTCAGCAGCCTCCACCTACTATATATCTACTGATAAAATCATTACATGTGCTACATACAAAATGATGCCTCATTTTCTCTATGGTTCATTTAAGTACTGTAATTACATAGTTCTGTAAGTACCATACCATACTGAGTTATGTCTGAATATAAAAAAAACAATCAGTGATATGCTTTTGTAGTGGAATGATTTTTACTTGTTTGATTTATATATAACAATGTAATGTCTAAAAAAAGTGAGGAAAAAGCATTATTATAGCATTAGAACAATTGCAGAGAATAAAGGTTGTAACAATTTAGGTCCCTTTCACATCAGCAAAGCTAATGCTCTGAGCTGAGAAGTAAACAATGCCAATATGCTCGTAGGCAGGTTGCCTACAAATGTGGGTTTTGTTATAATGAGTTAGTGAGCATGCCAGGCTGGGAAGGGGTTAACTAGTTTCACACTCCTTTCCCAGGCTTTTTGGGCTCTGCCTTCCCACCCTGTGATATAAAAAGAGGAGGAAGGCTAGGTGCCAGGGAGTATCCTGGTCCTGATCCTGACAACTAACATGGGATACTGAGAAGGGCTTCTGCGCCATGTGATTCTACAGAACATTGGATTGCAGAAATAACTACTAAGTGTTTGGACAACGCCAAACATAGACTTACACTTCTGTCAAGATATGCCTGGGCAGCTTCAGTTTAGGCAGTTAGGGTTTGAAAATGTATTGGTCTGTTATGGACTTTGCCACGAGAAGTTCTTAGTAAAAGTTGCTAAAAAAGCCTGGTCTGAAGTTACACAGGTGCAGGTAGATTATGGCATCTTAGAAGAACGGGGTCTGTAAAGCACAATGGATTATGAAGCAAGGCTACAATGAAAGTTACCTCAGCAGAAGAGTTGTAGAAGGAATGCTTTTGCCACGGGTAACCACAACTGGTGAAGTGTAAAGCAGCTGGTCATGAAGCATGATACCTCGCGAGGGGACCAGGTGCTTTCGGTAGCGAGGGGGTTAGTGATCTGGCTCCCTCCCTAGAGGTTGGTTCCCCAAAAGTAACCTGGCCTTCCGTCGCACAGAGACCTCATGTACCTGGCCGCATGGTGCAGGAAGGAAGCAGTTAACTAAAGCATTCACAAGGTCCGTGGTAAGTTCTCAGCGGGACGCCATTCTGTCACTGGGAATGAGGTGGCATAGGACCTCTTGAGGTATGCTGGACTGGTGTAGTGTGCATAGACTCAGCGGTGTCCCTCCTAAATGCAAACACTTGACAGCAAGGTGTGTAGTGATATGGGACAAAACACTTCACAGGGGAACTCTGTCATTTAACAGCTGCACACAGTGTCTGGCTTATCTCTAAGCCAGGATACTACCATAATGTTTGACTTTCACATGAACATACAAATTGAATATTCCTTTAAATATCATGACTGGGGGTCCCCTTAGTCTCCCTGTAAAGTGGCGCATCTGTACGATGTTTTGAACATGCTGCAGCAATTTTAAAGGAAAAAAATTCATTTAAATTTGGCTGTAATAGTGTCATTGATGTAATCCAACGTCAATCACGTCGCCTGCCAGACCCGAAAAATAGAAAAATGGCAAAAAACACTTCACCTCCTAAGAGGCCACCCATTGCATGCTGTCTCTTTGCTTTGAAAGCTCTTATATAGGCAAGGGGCAGGCCACCCAGGTAACGTGACACAGTGGCACCACCCCCTTATGATGTCACATGATGTCATAAGGGGCGGTGCCACTGGGTGGCGAAGTCAGGTGGCCCCGCCTCTTGCCTATATAAGAGCTGTCAAAGCAGAGAGGAGGCAGACAGCTTAAGGCCTCCTAAAAGGTGACAGTGTTTTTTTTTGTTTTCTCTATTCTTGCGGTTGACGTGATTGGCGATGGATTACATCGAGGGACACTATTTTTATTTATTTTTATTTTTTAATAAGAAACTTGACAAAAACTGTTTCCTGTGGTTATTACTTTTGGACACTTTTTTGGTGAATGAGTAGGGGTACAATGAACTTGATACCCATTCACATAGGGGGGCGGGATCTGTGGGCCCCTTGTTAAAAAGGCTTCCAGATTTCGATAAGCCCCCACAACCACAGCCCAGGGTTTTTTTTAGTTTCTATTATAACATTTTTGCAAATAAGTAATTTTTGTTCATGAATTTGGGCTAAAATGTATACTGCTACATATCTTTGGTAAAAATAACCCAAAGTAGTGGATATTATTTGGTCTGTGTGAAAGTTATAGAGTCTACAAGCCATGGTGCAAATCATAAAAAATGTATCACACCTGATGTACTGACGGCCTATCTCATTTTTTGAGGCCCTGAAATGTCAGGACAGTACAAATACCCCCCAAAATGACCACTTCTTGGAAAGTAGACTGTCCAAGGTAGTTAGTAAGAGGCAGGTGAGTTTTTTAAAATTGTAATTTCTTCCCACAATACTTGGGAAAATTAAGAAATGTTTTTTTTTTTATATACAAAATTGTCATTATAACAAGTTATTTCTCACAGATAGCATATGCATACTTCCAATTACACCCCAAAATACATTCTGCTACTCCTCCTGAGTATGGCAATACCACATGTGTGAGACTTTTACACTGGCCACATACAGAGGCCCAACATGCAGGGAGCACCATCAGGCGTTCTAGGAGCATAAATTACACATCTAATTTCATTCCTACTTATCACACTTTTGAAGGTCCTGGAGCACAAGGACATTGGAATTACCCACAAAATGACCCCATTTTGGAAAGAAAACACCCCAATGTATATTCTATGAGGCATGGGCTGCAGATAGGTACTCTGATGGGCTGGAAACAGGTACTCAGGTACTCTGATGGGCCGCAGGAGGCAGGGAGTGTTCCTGCTGGCGTCATTTTACAATGTGCCAGTAGGGAAGTGGTTAAAATCCATACCAGACCCAAAGGGCCCCCCCCCCACGCCATTTTTCCCTATTTTTTCTTTTTTATTTACATTCTTTTTTACATTTATTTTGTTAAATTTAGCTCTCAGCAGGGAAGCCTTAACAACCTATTGACTGTGGGCTCGGGGGGTGAACATCCCACTAAGTGCCCAGAAAGTTTGGATGTTAGGAGAGCACCTGAATGGGCGATGTTCAGGCCAAACTTATCCTCGGCCCAAACCGTTCACCCATCCCTAGTGGTGCCTGAACACTGTAACCCCTCACAGTTACTCTTGCTGGGTGCAGGAACGGACCCTGCTGTTAAAAATGTGGGAAAAAATTGAAATTACATGCACTTGTCAAACGTGCAAATAAATTGGGCCACTTTTGCATGTTGTGGCTCAATAACACGGCATGCACCAGAAAAAAAACGAGAAGCGTGCCCCACCTGCAGAGGATGCACCATGTCCGCAACCACCAGTTTTCACTGTAGACACAGAGGCTGCTTGCCCTCTTTTAGTGGCCTGTGAGCGTCTGCCTCTCCTTGTTGGTCTTTCAGACATGATGAGGAGTTTTTGGGGGGATTTTCGTAACTTTTTATTATAGAGTTTGGGAAGGAAATATGGTGCTTGGGTGCAATACTTTTGTGCTTGGTGCACTATAAACCATTTTATTATTGCCTTTTATTTCATTTTTTGGGGGGGGGGGGATATTTTCAACTTTTTAATATAGAGTGTGGGATGGGAATATGATGCTTGGGTGCAATACTTTTGTGCTTGGTGCACTATAAACCATTTTATTATTGCCTTTTTTTTAATAAAGAAAATAAGGGTGCAGCAATTGTGGAGATTTTTTTTTTTTACTGCTGCTGCTGCTGCAAAAAAAAAATAAAAAAATAAATAAAATAAATGTCAAATTTAGAAAGACCAAAAAAACAAACAAACAGTGTTGACGCAGAAGGAAGACCACCTGTGATTTAGAAGAAGCTATAGAAATTATAGAGAAATTATTTTTTGCTGCTGCTCGAAAAAAAAAATAGAAGGGAAATATTTTTTCAAAAAGCCCCCCCCCAAAAAAAGAAGGGAACTACTGTTGACACAGAAAGAGGAACACCTGCGACACAGAAGGAGGGACAGCAATTATGCCCTAAATATTCTAAGTGCTGCTGCGCCACCAAAAAAAAAGAGAGGGGGAGTACTGCCCCATGTACTGTGTCCACTTACCCCCCCCTGTGCTGTGCCCTCCTGCTCGCCCCTGTACTGTACCCTCCTGCCCCCTGTGCTGTGTCCTCTTTCTTCTTCCTGTACTGTACCCTCCTGCCCCCTGTACTGTTCCCACTTACCCTCCCCCATGCTGTGCCCTCTTTCTCCCCTGTTCTGTACCCTCCTGCTCCCCTGTACTATGCCCACTTACCCTCCCCTTGTGCTGTACCCTCCTGCTTCCCTGTACTATGCCCACTTACCCTCCCCTTGTGCTGTACCCTCCTGCCCCCTGTACTGTGCCCACTTCCCCTCCCCCTGTGCTGTGCCCTCCTGTTCCCTCCTTTAGTGTACCCTCCTGAGCCCCCTGTACTGTGCCTTCCTGCTCCCCCTGTACTGTATCCTCCTGCCCCTTGTACTGTGTCCACTTACCCTCCCCCTGTGCTGTAACCTCCTTATACAGTAACTTTTTATCGCTTGAATTATTTTTCCCATTATGGGTGTAAGTGGGGCCTCATATCTAAATTTTGCCTAAGGCCTCACAAAGCCCCCTCTGTCTACAAGCTATGGGGCAAATCATAAAAAATTGATTACACCTGATGTACTGACGGCCTATCTAATTTCTTGAGGCCCTGAAATTTCAGGACAGTACAAATACCCCCAAAATAACTCCTTTTTGGAAAGTAGACAGTCAAGGTATTTAGTAAGAGGCATGGAGAGTTTTTTGAAGTTGTAATTTTTTCCCACAATACTTTTGGGAAATATTTTGTAACCCAGTTTTTATGAATACGTAGAAACTTTTTTTATATGCATTTATATATGTGCTCTCCAACCCCGTCAGTACTCTCTGCTCCCCCTTTTCTCCAGCTCCCACCCAGTGCTCTCCACTTCCCCAGGACCAGAGGACAGGCTGACTGGGGCCGGAAAGTGATGAATAATCTGTATCTTTTTGATCTAAGCGTGAGATCACCTCTTTCTTCCACTTGGCCTTCTGACCACCCCTGGTCAGTTTAGGCAGTGGGACACGCATGATCATCTTCTAGTTTCCTTTCTTTGAAAGTACTACCACTCTATACCAACAACGCCCTCACGAGCGCAGGAGAAATTCTATCTTTGTTTATATTTCTATGCTCCTGGAACGCCTGACGGTGCTCCCTACATGTTGGGCCTGTGTATGTGGTCAGACTGTGAAAAAGTCTCACACATGTGGTATCCCTGTGTGTGAGAAATAAACTTGTATGACAATTTTGTGTAAAAAAAAGAAAATAATTTCTTAATTTTCCCAAGAATTGTGAGAACATTTTAATGTGTATATTTTGTAACCCAGTTTTTATGAATACGTAGAAACTATTTATATGCTTTTATATGCATCTATCTATATTCTATTTTGTATTTGAATAAACTGTATCATTTTGATCTAAGCGTGAGATCACGTGCCTTCCACCGCTTTCTTCCACTTTACACATCTAATTTTATTCCTACCTATAACACTTTTGAAGGTCCTGGAGCATCAGGACAGTGGAATTACCCACAAAAAGTGAGGCCCGGAGTGAAGAAAAAAAAATAGCGGTGGGCAGGCATGACTGGGTGAACAGGGGAACAGGGCATGTAGGGGTTGAGAAGAGAGGGCTTACCTGATTGTGGGGTAGCCGGCGGGATAGGAGGGGTTATGTGCCTTTAAGGACGGGTGGTTCTGCCCTGGCGTCCAGTGGATCTTGACGGGTGCAGGCAGCAACTTCCCACCCACCCTCCCTGTTTTTTGGTCAGTTCTCCCAGCAGGAGCAGTGGATTAAGGATGTCGTAACAGCTGGCGATTGTTGGTCTTTGCTGGCGAATGAAAAAACCTTGGATAAGGAAGGGTTTGGGACCCATCAGTGGAATGGGTCCCTCTGGTGTATTCCAATCAACGTCAGTTTAGCTGGAATAGGTTAATGAGTGCATTGCGGTCAGTGGCGTAGCGTGGGGGGTGCAGGGGGTGCCGTGGCCCCAGGTGTGACATTTAGGGGGGCGCCAGTATGTGTCACCGGCTGCCTCCTCCTAATTTTACGTTCCTGTGTCCCCCTCGCTCCGGCCGCCATGTTCAGTGTTCAGCGCCCTGTGATTGGGCGTATGGGGTCATGTGATGTGTAGGGCTGGCCTGTCCTGCGCTTGCTCTTGAAGTCCCGCCTCCGCACATGACCCCTATACGCCCAATCACAGTGCACCAGACACTGAACATGGCAGCAGCCAGAGCGCAGGGAGACAAGAAAAAATGTGGGCGGCCGCTGTCTTCTGAGGAGACTCTTCTCCTCCTCCTATATTCCAGACCGATGCAGGCCAGGCCCGTGGACAAGAAGAAGGTGAGTGAGAGTCGTGGCACTGGCCCTGGGGGGGGAGTGTAGTACAGTGGTCAGTCAGTGTAGTACAGTGGTCAGCCAGTGTAGTATGGTGGTCAGTGTAGTATGGTGGTCAGTGTAGCGTAGTATGGTGGTCAGTGTAGCGTAGTATGGTGGTCAGTATAGCGTAGAATGGTGGTTAGTGTAGTATGGTGGTCAGTGTAGCGTAGTATGGTGGTTAGTGTACCGTAGTATGGTGGTTAGTGTAGTATGGTGGTCAGTGTAGCGTAGTATGGTGGTCAGTGTAGTGTAGTATGGTGGTCAGTGTAGCGTAGTATGGTAATCAGTGTAGCGTAGTATAGTGGACAGTGTAGTATAGTGGACAGTGTAGTATAGTGGACAGTGTAGGTGACACAGGTGCCAGCCGACATACAGCAGTAAAGGTAAGACACAGATCAGCTCTGCAGCTGATCTGTGATATAGGGGGTAAGGGGTTTTATACTGTACTAGTCGAAGGGACTCATTGAGTGCTAAAAGTCCACGTATTAGGGGGCACAAATTACTTGCCTTGTCCTGGGCGCTGACAACCCACGCTACGCCACTGACTGCGGTTAGTGTGTTGTCTTCGAGACAGTTTGTTGCAGCTGGAAGCCTAGTATGGTAAAAGGTACTAGCAGCCAAGCACACTCTTCTGTCTCAACGATTAGTCTAGGGCAGGGATCAGCAACCTGTAGGTCGCGATTTACCAGTAGATCTCGGACAGTTGACTGTAGATTGTGGTCTGGGCTTGCTAACCCGCCATTTCAAGAGACTACTTGTAAAGTTGGAGCTGTTGTAGAGAGCAAGAGCCACATAAGCCGATGCCTCCTCTGTAGTGCTGGCTCCTGTCCCATGTGGAGTGATACCAACTGCACTCCATTTCTTATCCCTACTAGCGGTCTCCAGAGTGGTGCCAGCAGCAGGAAAGAAGAGATCTTCAGGTCAGTGTGAAGCAATACACTGGGCACAATAGTATAGGGCTTCTTTCACACTGATGTGCTGCGGTTTACCCACACGACGGGTGCAGTGCAGTGTACCTGCAGCTTTCCGCAGCACATCAGTGTGAAAGCAACCTTATAGGGGGCTCAGAACAGCAAGGGTTCATTTACATTTGCAGTTTTGAGGGTGGTAAAACCCCATAGATTAGACGTGTTTTTGTCAATCCCGCCGCAACCGCACCCCCTTTAGCTGCAGTGGCCAGAGGTGTACATACTCTACATGTGCCTTGCAAACTTGTGCAGTATAGCAAACAAGGGGTGTTGTGTTGCTTTCTAACCACCTGCTTTAACTTCTTAGACCCCGCATGCAGTTGCGGGGCACTTGCAGAGCGGCCTCATATACTTGAATGGGTCGTGATTGGCAGGCACTCACCAAAAACAACAGGGGGCTTAATTGCTGCTCCTCTGAAAAGCAATCTGAGTGTGTTTCACAGGTGATGAGGAGGCGATATGTTGCCTCCTTACCACCTGATTTAAACCCATGTTTGCCATGCAATGCACGCAATTGCGACACATTAGTACGGAAATTAGAGGTTTAAATCAGGTGTGAGGAGGCGACACTGTGCCTGGTGATCTTTGACTTCTCCCATGTTGTTCAGGTAGATCTCTTCAATGTTGCCCACCCCTGGTCTAGGGGGTATTCTTTTTTGATGCTTTATTGAAAACTTGAACTTGGATGGGTGTCAAGTAATGTCGAGTAATAACTTGAGGACACCTGTCTTCCTCTTAAAGAGTCTTAGCACAGTCCTTGCAGAAGCAAATGATGGGCTGAGCTACACAGGGACACTATGTGCAATGTCCACTTTTAGTACAAGCTGACTCACACAGTCACTGGGATCTCACACATCAGTCTGTACTGACAAATAGCAATAGTTGCAAAACAGCACCCCCCCCCCCCCCCTGGCTAGCATATCTGGGACCTTGATAAGCAAGTGAAGAAGTAAAGCTGAACTGGGATCCTCTCCTCCTGGACAAGGTCCCCTCTACTCCTGGCTTCAGACTATTTATGCTCACTCCCAGACTCCCAGTCACCATCTGGGCACCCCCCCCCCCCCCATTTCCTGAGATTGGCTGGAATATATCTGAATATAATACCTAATTTCCCCATATGTTTAACAGTCTTTAAGGCCCCTTTCACACTGGGGCGGTTTTCAGGCGGTACAGCGCTAAAAATAGCGCCTGTACACCGCCTGAAAAAAACGGCCCCATTCACTCCAGTGTGAAAGCCGGCGGGCTTTCACACTGGAGCGGTGCGCTAGCAGGACGATAAAAAAAGTCCTGCTAGCAGCATCTTTGGAGCGGTATAGGAGCGGTGTATTCACCACTCCTATACCGCTCCTACCCATTGTTTTCAATGGGACACCGCGGTAATACCGCGGGATTTTAACCCTTTTTCGGCCGCTCGCGGGGTATAAAACCACCCCGCGAGCGGCCGAATACCGCGGCTAAAACAACGGTAAAGCAGCGCTAAATATAGCGCTGCTTTACCGTCGCCGCGGCTCCTGCCCCAGTGTGAAAGGGGCCTAACAGTTCCTAACACAAACGTAAGAGTTCCTTTCTCTTTCACTACAATCTCTGCTTGTAGCTCTTCAGCCCACTGAGCTCCCGGTCTCTCACTAGACCCACTGATTCACTGCCACTGAATCCCTTGAGATCCTCCAATCTTCACTGTGGTATCGTGTGGAGTGTATGTAGGTGGGTATAATGTGCATGTGAGGAGTGTGGAATGTACAGAGGTGAGTAGTAGGTGCAGGACGGTGTCAGTAGGGCAGTGGACGTTGTCAGTAGTTCTTTATGTTTATTATTATTTCTTTACAATTTTATTTTTTCTTAATTATTTTTTACAATTAATTTTTTAATTTTTTGTTTTTCACAATGATTGGAGGTAGGGGTAGTGGACAGTGTTAGTAGAGCAGTGTGTCAGTAGTTTTTTGCTTTTATTTTTTTCTCTTTATTTTTTACAATTTTGTTGTTATATTTATATATATATATTTTTTAATAGTGCTTCTGGAGAAGGGTTTGGGAGTATGTGGCGGTGATGGTGTCAGTAGGGCAGTGGATGGTGTCAGTTTTTATTTTTACATATTGTTTTTTTTTTATTTAATTTTTTTAATGCTTTTTGGGGGGAGGGGGTTGGGGCAGTGGACAGTGTTGGTAAGGCAGGGGGTGGTGTCAGTAGTGTTTTATTTTATAATTGTTTTTATAATTAAATTTTTTATAATTTTTGTTTACAATTTAATTTTTAAATTTTTTTTTAATCAACCCTGTTTGGGGGGGGGGGCACTTTGGTAAGATATCAGGGGTCTGAATAGAACCCTGTCATCTCCCCTTTGAGACAGCTAAAGAGGCAGAGGACAGAGATTTCCCGGTCCCTTTCTCAGCATTGAAGATGAATAGACAGAAGACAGGGGCTCCTGTCCATTCATAAACTGAGCAGAGTAACACACAGGTTACTCTACTCAGTGTTCACGGGACACAGGAGCGATCTCGCTCACTGTGTCCAATTCAGAAAAGGCAGGGGCCAGTAAATGACCGATCCATTCTTCCGCTCACCATCCTGACAGATCCTCACAGCTGGCGGAAGAGGAGAGGAGGTAAGTCGGCTGTGGGGGACGAGGTGGGGTGGAGGAGGAGGACAGGGAACTGGAGAAGAACAAGGGGGTGAAGGACACAGAGGGGAGCCGTAGAAGAATGGGGGAGAAGAACAGGGGGTAGAAGAACACGGAGGGGGGCTGGAGGAGGAGGCTACAGGGAACAGTCGGGGATGATCGGTGCAGCAGGAGGGGACCGCTGTGATCACTGATCTCCCTGTATATGTTTTTAGCCGACAGCCTTGGGAGGGAGAGAAGGAGAAGCGGCTGTGAGCTATACAGGGAGATCGGTGTTCACAGCTGTCCCTCCTGCTGCACTGATCATCCTTGACTGTGAACCAGGGGACCATCCAGGATCAGCCCCACAGCCGGGATATCGGGCAGCACTTGCGGGTGTCAGAGAGGCGCCCCCGAAATGCGGGAGGCTCCGCACCTCACGGGAGACTTGAGATGTCTGCTGTGCCAGTAAATTTAGGGTGTTGTGTCAGTAAATTTCAAACTGGTAGGTTGGCAACACTGCTGTCAGGTTATTATTGATGTCTGTGCCCCCCCCCCCCAGTAGGGGAATTAACCATCGCCATTTTCCTGGTGACCATCATCACAGAACTGAAAAAAATCCCAAATTTTGAGTGATCACAAGAACAGGAATAGAGGGAAAATGTTCCCATGCTCTCAGAACCCTGTTCTGGTGACCCTGGTGACCACCAGGGATTTTCCTCATGGCTCAGGATACGTAAAGCGGAGCTGCACCCGCACAAAAAATATTAAAAGTCAGCAGCTACAAATAGCGCAGCTGCTGACTTTTAATAAATGGGCACTTACCTGTTCCTGGTTCCAGCGGTGTCGGCAGAATGTGATGAGAGACCGCTCGTCTCTCGCTGCCCCGCCGTCAGGGAATCAGGAAGTGAAGACGCAACGTCTTCGCGGCCCGGTCCCTACTGCGCATGCGCGAGTCGCGCTGCGCGCCCCTATTGGTCCCCGCTGTGTCCTGGGAATTGTGTTTCCCAAGACACAACGGGGCATTCTCGGATAGAGGCGGGGCAGCTCGGATAATGCGTCCCGGAAGTGGGTGCAGATACCTGTATTATACAGGTATCTGCACCCCCCTCCCCCCTGAAAGGTGCCAATTGTGGCACCGGAGGGGGGGAGGAATCTGATAAGCGGAAGTTCCACTTTAGGGTGGAAATCCGCTTTAATTAGTACATCAGCAATACTCACAGAATTTTCATATTTGTTTTTTTTATATGCTCACAAAGCATTATTGTGCTTATTGAAAAAGGCAATATAAAACTGTGACGGTGATCTGTACCTAGTGTTACCGTTTTTTGTATATTGTGCAATAAAATTATACCCTTTATGAAGCAGCTTGACCCACCCATGACTCTTTTTCAGGGGGTTCTTTCCCCCCTCTACCACTTGTTTACAATATAAAACTGTATTTGATTAGCACAGTAACCAATAAGAACCAGTTAAAACACTCTAACTGCAGTCACACCAGTGAAAGGAATATTCTGTGAGGTTGCTACACATATATTTGATTATTATTCCTTGGCTTTTTAAATAAGTGTACGAGGAACAAAAGAGGAAGTTTATATTAATGTCTCATTAATGTGTGAATTTGTAGCACTGTGTGCACCCCACCACCACTGTATAGAGCACAGTAATAATTCCCGTCATCTGCTTCCTGTACATTACTGATAGATAAAACACTTGAGCCTCCTTGGATGGATCCAGTAAAACGTTCAGAGGTTCCTGGAGGTTTTATATTATGATTACTTCCTCCATTACTACTTGTTAAACCTTTAGGCGCACTCCCAGGTGTCTGATATACCCAGGTTGGGTAGTTACCAGCAGCTACAGAACCATCACTACGACCACAGGACAAAATGACATTACCACCAAGAGACGCCGTTATTGTGGCTTCCTGGATGACAGTAAACTGAGCCACAAATGAGAGAATGTTAATAGTTCAAAATACTATTATATTAATATTCAGTATTCCTAATGGCTATATAATATGAATTACAGGAAAAATAAGTGATGAAAGTGAAGACAGTCCAGAACATGATTATGGTGATGAGGAATCACTTTGATAGAACAGAGTTTGGTTGAATCCTTCTCATTCTCATAGTTATATCCTGTATATAAACCACACCTTTCTATGCAAAGTGTCTCAGATTCATCTGCTGTCAGCAGCCTCCACCTACTATATATCTACTGATAAAATCATTACATGTGCTAAATAAAAAATGATGCCTCTTTTCTCTATGGTTCATTTTAAGTTCTGTAAGTACATAGTTCTGTAAGTACCATACCATACTGAGTTCTGTCTGATTATAAAAAAATAATCAGTGAAATGCTTTTGTAGTAGAATGATTTTTTCTTGTTTGATTTATATATAAGAATGTAATGTCTAAAAGAAGTGAGTAAAAAGCATTATTATAGCATTAAAACAATTGCAGAGAACAAAGGTTGTAACAATTTAGGACCCTTTCACATAAGCAAAGCGCAATGTGCAGCTCTGAGCTGGGAACTAAACAATGGCAATATCCTTGTAGACAGGTTGCCTACAAATGTGGGTTTTGTTTTAGTGAGTTAGTGAGCATGCCCAGGCAAGGAAGGGGTTAACTAGTTTCACACTCCTTTCCTGGGCTCTTGGGGCTCTGCCTTCCCACCCTGTGATATAAAAAGAGGGGGAAGGCTGGGTCCCAAGGAGTGTCCTGTTCCTGATCCTGACCACAACTAACATAGTACAGGGGGTCCCCGACTTACAAACATCCAACTTACAAACGACTCCTACTTACAGACAACAGGAAGTGAGAGGAAATCTACCCCTAGAAAGGGAAATTCACTCCTGTAAGAGTTATTATGGATAAAAGGTGTCTCCACTGATGCTTTATCACCAGTCCATGTTTCCCTAACAACCCAAAATTTTCAAAATCCAATTGTCATTGGGACAGAAGGTGAGGTGAAATCTTCGGAACAGGGGCACAGACAGCAAAACAAATGTTACAGGGGTGATAACCCTTCTCTATGTTATCTAAAAAACGTAAAAATAGATTTTTTGGCTGGAGCTACACTTAAAAAATGTACCTGTTCCGACTTACAAAGAGATTCAACTTAAGAACAAACCTACAGTCCCTATCTTGTTTGTAACCCGGGGACCCCCTGTATACTGAGAAGGGCTGCTGTGCCATATGATCCTACAGAACACCTGATTGCCAGGGAAACTACCAAGTGTCTGGACAATGCCAAACATAGACTTGCACCTTTTTCAATATATGCCTAGGCAGCTTCAGTTTAGGCAGTTAGGGTTTGAAAATGTATTGCATCGTTATGGACTTTGTCATGAGAAGTTCTTAGTAAAAGGTGCTAAAAAAACGTTTTAAGCCTGTTCTGAAGTTACTCAAGGGGTGCAGGTAGATTATGTCATATCAGAAGAAAAGGTCAGTAAAGCACAATGGAGCATGATGCAAGGCTACTATGAAATTTAACTCTGCAGAAGAGTTGGAGGAGGAATGCAGTTGTAACGGGTAAACAAAATTAGTGGGAAGTGTATAGCAGCTGGTCATGACGCATGGTACCTGGCGAAGGTGACAGGTTCTCTGGTAGCAAGGAAGTTAGTGATCTGGCTCCCTCCTAGTGGGTAGTTCCCCAAAAGTAACCAGGACTCATTCCGTGGCACAGAGACCTCATGTATCTGGCCGCATGGTACAGGAGGGAAGCAGTTAACTAGAACACGCATGAGGTCCGTGGTCGGCAGCAGGCCCTGGACTGGCCATAGGGCAGACCGGGCATTTGCCCGGTGGGCCGGGGCAACCCGTTCCGTGGCCTCTTGGTGTTCAAGCCGCACAGCGGCAGGTAAGCAGCGACCGTGGCCTGGACAGGGCTAACACAGGCCACGGCCGCCGCTCGCCTACCGCTATGCGGCCGTGCCTGTGCCTTCTCCAGCGGAACTAGCGGCTGCATGGGCTGAGCTGTGTGTCACTCACAGGTTGTAAAAACGTGTGTTGTAGCTCAGCGACCAGGAGTCGCCACATTTGGGAGGTAGGTAGCTAAAGACCTACTCCAGCACTGGTTAAAATATGGGGCTGCTATCATCTATGGTTTCCGAGATACGGGGCTGCTTGCACAGCCTGTCAGAAGCTACATACAGCTGGCACACTCTGCAGACTGAGAGGATGAACTCACAGGGCTTATAATAATTATTTGTATATTACTTATGGTAATTAACCCCTTGCCACCCAGGCCAATTCTGACACTTCTCTCCTACATGTGAAAATCATCATTTTTTTTTCGCTAGAAAATTACTCAGAACCCTCAAGCATTATATATATTGTTTTAGGAGACACCCTATGGAATAAAATGGTGGTATTTGCAACTTTTTATCTAACACAGTATTTGCGCAGCAATTTTTCAAACATTTTTTTTTGGAAAGAAACTGTTTCATTCATAAAAAAAACACTAAAGTTAGATCGATTTTTTTTGTATACTAAGCGATGCTTTAATTTTTTTTACAGGTTACATGTTTACAGTTACAGAGGAGGTCTAGTGCTAGAATTATTGCTCTCACTCTAACGATCGTGTCGTATGTAACCTGTGTGTATCTGGCTCTGATACTAACCAGTGCCTACCCAGCCACTGACTAGTATCTCTCCCCAGCCTCACACCTTCTCACCTGCTGACCTGTGGATGGGGGAATCACTCCTGCAGTGTTATTGTGTTCTGCCAGTGAATACAATGATTAGTGTTGCTAACTATAGCTGGCAGCACTGATTGTTTTGGGGAAAACCTGACAGGCTGGTTGTACTCAAGTCGGTTACTAGGTTGACTTGTGTAAAACCAGCTAGCCCATACATAGATCGACTATGGCTGGTCTCTTCTTAATTGGTGTAATTTCATTCCATGTATGGCCCGCTTAACCACTACGCAGTCCCTAAACATCCTTCCTTCATCCTCCTCTCCTGTACATACTGCTCACTGTCATACTCTCCACACTCTCCTATACATAGCACCCACTGTCATATCCTCCACACTCCTCTCCTGTACATAGTGCCCACTGTCATACACTTCTCTCCTGTACATAGTGCCCACTGTCATACCCTCCACACTCCTCTCCTGTACATAGTGCCCACTGTCATACCCTCCACACTCCTCTCCTGTACATACTGCCCACTGTCATATCCTCCACACTCCTCTCCTGTACATAGTGCCCACTGTCAAACCCCAACACATCTCTCCTATACATAATGCCCACTGTCATACCCTCCACACTCCTCTCCTGTACATACTACTCACTGTCATACCCTCCACACTCCTCTCCTATACATAGTGCCCACTGTCATACCCTCCACACTTCTCTCATATACATAGTGCCCACTGTCATACCCTCCACACTCCTCTCCTGTACATACTACTCACTGTCATACCCTCCATACTCCTCTCCTATACATAGTGCCCACCGTCATGCCCTCCACACTCCTCTCCTGTAATTCCTGCTTACTGTCCTACTCTCCACATTTCTCGGCTGTATATAGTGCCCACTGTCATACCCTCCACACTCCTCTCCTGTACATATTGCTCACTGTCATACCCTCCACACTCTTCTCTTATACATAGTGCCCACTGTCATACCCTCTACACTTCTCTCCTATACATAGTGCCCACTGTCATACCCTCCACACTCCTCTCCTGTACATACTACTCACTGTCATACCCTCCACACTCCTCTCCTGTACATAGTGCCCACTGTCATACCCTCCACACTTTTCTCATATACATAGTGCACACTGTCATACCCTCCACACTCCTCTCCTGTACATACTACTCACTGTCATACCCTCCATACTCCTCTCCTATACATAGTGCCCACCGTCATACCCTCCACACTCCTCTCCTGTAATTACTGCTTACTGTCCTACTCTCCACATTTCTCGGCTGTACATAGTGCCCACTGTCATACCCTCCACACTCCTCTCCTGTACATATGCTCACTGTCATACCCTCCACACCCTTCTCTTATACATAGTGCCCAATGTCATACCCTCTACACTCCTCTGCTGTGCATACTGCCCACTGTCATACCCTTCTCTCCTGTACATAGTGCCCACTGTCGTACCCTCCACACTCCTCTCCTGTACATACTGCCACTGTCATACCCTCCTCTCCTATACATAGTGCCCACCGTCATACCCTCCACACTCCTCTCCTGTACATACTGCTCACTGTCATACCCTCCACACTCCTCTCCTTTACATAGTGCCCACTGTCAAACCCCCAACACATCTCTCCTATACATAATGCCCACTGTCATACCCTCCACACTCCTCTCCTGTACATACTACTCACTGTCATACCCTCCATACTCCTCTCCTATACATAGTGCCCACTGTCATACCCTCCACACTCCTCTCATATACATAGTGCCCACTGTCATACCCTCCACACTCCTCTCCTGTACATACTACTCACTGTCATACCCTCCATACTCCTCTCCTATACATAGTGCCCACCGTCATACCCTCCACACTCCTCTCCTGTAATTCCTGCTTACTGTCCTACTCTCCACATTTCTCGGCTGTATATAGTGCCCACTGTCATACCCTCCACACTCCTCTCCTGTACATATTGCTCACTGTCATACCCTCCACACTCTTCTCATATACATAGTGCCCACTGTCATACCCTCTACACTTCTCTCCTGTACATACTGCCCACTGTCATACCCTCCACACTCCTCTCCTGTACATACTACTCACTGTCATACCCTCCATACTCCTCTCCTATACATAGTGCCCACTGTCATACCCTCCACACTTTTCTCATATACATAGTGCACACTGTCATACCCTCCACACTCCTCTCCTGTACATACTACTCGCTGTCATACCCTCCATACTCCTCTCCTATACATAGTGCCCACCGTCATACCCTCCACACTCCTCTCCTGTAATTACTGCTTACTGTCCTACTCTCCACATTTCTCGGCTGTACATAGTGCCCACTGTCATACCCTCCACACTCCTCTCCTGTACATATTGCTCACTGTCATACCCTCCACACCCTTCTCTTATACATAGTGCCCAATGTCATACCCTCCACTCTCCTCTGCTGTGCATACTGCCCACTGTCATACCCTTCACACTCCTCTCCTGTACATAGTGCCTTCTGCCATACCCTCCACACTCCTCTCCTGTACATACTGTCCACTGTCATACCCTCCACACTCCTCTCTGGTACATACTACCCTCTGTCATACCCCCCCACTCCTCTCCTGTACATACTGCCCACTGTCATACCCTTCACACTCCTCTCCTGTACATAGTGCCTACTGCCATACCCTCCGCACTCCTCTCATGTACATAGTGCCCACTGTTAGACCCTCCACATTCCTCTCCCTCACCTGTACATACTTCCCACTTTTATACCATCCATACTCCTCCCCTATGCCTCTCAGTTCTTTAAAATCATACTGAATATCCTCAATGTTACCAGCTCTAGAATGGGCACACTTTTGTTAGTTCAACTAAAGGAAATCTCAGTCCTCATTTGTTCTGCCCCATTATTAGTACTTATTTAATTTTGTGATTACTACTGTGGTGTATAGAGGAACATAGGGGATGTCAGCTACTCTAAATATAGCACTTGTAAAAGAGTGTCCCTGAAAATATTTTTGAAATGTTGGCAACTATGCACTTAGGCACTGCCCAAGGGCCACCGGGTCAGTAGGGGGCCCCATGAGAGGCTCCTGTGATATTAAAGTGGTAGTAAACCTTTCTAACATTACTACTTTTTAGAGGCCCTGAGGTAGGTTATTCCATAATGTACAAGTATGCACAGCATATTAGCACATTAGGGTACACTTAATTTGTCAGACTGAGCCCTCCAGTGCTGTGCTGTGATCAATCCGGCGGGACCTGGGCGCTTCCATCTTCACCCGGTCTTCCTTCCGGGTTCTGTGCCTTCGGTCACTTGCCTTGGCCGGGCTGCGTTGATGTCATTCCCACGCATGCTCATGTACATCCTCTTTCTCTCATCCCCCCTTTCTCTCTCATCCTCCCTCCCTTACCCCTCACCCCTCTCTCATCCCCTTTCTCGCTCTCTCTCTCATCCTCCCTCTCTCTCTTTAATGTAATTTGTTATAACAAAAAATTGTTTGCATTTTTATTTATTTATTATTTTATAAAAGGCCCCACCAAAATCCTCAGCACCAGGCCCATGATGTTCTTAATCTGGCCCTGCATTATATGCACCATTATCAGGGGTTTCTACTTTTCTTTTTCAGATTTTTCCTAGGTTTGGGATCTAACCAACAATCACCTTACACTTACTATATACTATTTAGTATTAGATATACAGTACATCCTTATTTCTATACATATTTATATAGAGTCCAATATTTTTGTAGAATCCAATATGGACCGGTAGCTGTGTTACTTCATATCCCACTATAGAGATGTTCACTTCTCCTGCAGTCCTCGTTAATGTGTTCCAACTTGGTGGGTTACACCCTCAGTTCCGGCATAGGCGTTACAAGATGGCCCTCTACAACATACGCCCCAAACTTCTAGCTGTATTGTGAGTTGAAGTCATTAGGAGTACTAATTCATTTCTGGTCTCTTTTAATGACTGCATTTTTTGTTTAGTATCCAATTCTACTTCTGCCTCTATATTCTTTGTAGATATGTTGATTGCAACTCCTCCTGAAGAAGTGGATTCCCATGAAATGCGTTGAGCACTTTAGGATAAAATCCTTACCATATGCTATTTTGTGATGCAACTATGTTGGTCCATTGTGTATATACATTGTAACTTGATCTCTCATGTTATCAGCATTATATCCTGCATTCCCAGGACAGTGGAGCATTGCTCTACTTTATCATTATGTCAATATCTTATTATATGCTTTGCTGGAATTATTATATAACCATGATGTACATTTAATATTTTAACACTTGCTACCAATGGCCATTAAATAAAAATATTTGAGTTCTTACGTGATTTACATATGATGCTTATTATCCATTGGTGGTGACGCACCTCATTCAAAGTCCCAACCCCCTTTTCTTTTACATATTAATAGCGATGGAGTCGCACTCTCTTTTTCTTCCTCGCTGACAGGACGGGCTACGTGGGTTCTGAGGGTTCTGATTGGTTCTGCGCCACCCATGTGACGGCGCCAACCAATTAGAATGCTCCAAAATGTACCTCATGACAGGGTACGTTTTGGAGATTAAGCCGAGGGGATTTCTAAGCCCTCTGTCCGGTGAGGCGGCTATAGCAGGGCTCAGAATGGGAGATTGCCGCACTCCAGCAGGATGGGGGGGGGGGGTTAGGAGGGGGTCCTGTGTAAGTTCACCTTACGGATTTTTCTGTAAAGGTGAACTTACCCTTTAATACTAGTTGCCAATAACACATTTCTCCTAATGGCGCTCGCTCGACCAGGGGCGGACTGACCATTCGGCCACTCGGGCACTTCCAGAGGGCCCCGGGCCACTAGGAGGCCCCATCAGGGTTGCCAGCCTCAGTAAAACCAGGCACAGTATGTAAAAATCTGTTTTTGTTTTACATCTGTTTCTGAAATGTCCCTTACTGACATTCTTTTGGTCTAAAAATTATAGATGCCCCACCTCTCCAGTACCTTCTCAGCCAATAGAAACATGTCTGTGTGTACATGTATGTGTATACTGTGTGGCTCCATAATCTCTGATTGTCTGGGGGGCCCCATAATCTCCTATTGCCCGGGGGCCCCATGAGTTGTCAGTCCGCCCCTGCGCTCGACCCCCCCCCCTTTCCTGACCTGCTGGGCTGCATGCTCAGATAAGGGTCTGGTATTGATTTTGGGGGGGAACCCACGCCATTTAAAAAAAAAAAATGGCGTGTTGTTGTCAAAAAACAACCTCAATCCCCTCGACCTCCGTGCTGTTTTTGACAAATACTGCATGTGATACCGCCAGCACATTTGAATTTTTTTATTTTTATGAATTGGAATTAATTTACTGCATGTGATAATTTATGCAAATGGGTAACGTGACTGTGTTATCGCGTGCGGTAAATGTTAGTGAATTGGCTCCTTTGTGGGAACCAATGACACTAACTGAGAAGAAGTTAAATGTCTAGGGTGATCAAAGGGTTAAATGTGTGCCTAACCAGTGTTTATGTGTGTACTGTGATGGTGCTTTCACTAAGGGATGTGCCGGTATTTATTCTCTGCTTTTCAGGGAAACAAAAACCGGCACATCCCCACTGACAGGACAGAGCTCTGTATTGTTTATATTGACAGAGCTCTGTCCTGTATTCTTCCCCACCGTGCCTGCAGTCAATCATTGGCCGGCGCCCGCTGATTGGCTTGTGATGTGACTAATCACAACTGGAATGGCAGTGGCACGCGTGCACCTACCCCTGCCTTAGAAATGGGACCCAGCACAGGTTAATGTTGCACTTTATAATTGTGAATTTTCTATTGTGTGGCACTTTATTATTGTGAATTTCACTGCATTTGTAATTTTTGGAGAATCTCATTTTAAAGGTACAGCCAGTGTTAATTTTGACATCAAATTTAAGTTTAGTTTTAGTCGTATTTTAGTCATCTGAATTGTTTTAGTTTTAGTCCTATTTTAGTGGACTAAAATCTCCAGTACATTTTAGTCAACTAAAAACTAATGGGTTTAGTAATTGTTTGCATTATTTAAAGTGGAGGTAAACCTGATTTTTTTTTTTTTAATGAAGACTTCTACCTGGTACAGTAGAGGATGTCACGTCATCTGTGCCCAGTCTTGCCACAAAGAGTTAATCCAGCTCTGAGCAATCCTCTTGTGTTTTTTTAGTAAGATAAAAAAGGACACACAGATAAATGTGTGTCACCACATCCCCCACTGCTGTGACTGACATCTGATTTATTTATCTCATGTAGGATAAAGAGAGCATGAGAGCAGAGAGTGTCTATGATTCCATCTACACATTCCTCCTCCTTTCTTCTCAAGCTCTCCCAGGATCGGCTGCTCCACACCTCAGCATGATTGGGCATGCTGAAGTTATGTGGGGCCTTTCCTGAGTTTTGACTGGATGTTACTCATCATGGGGCATGATCAATGAGGTCAGCAAAGAATCGGTGGGTCAGAGGAGGATATTCATGGTGCAGTCAGCTCCCAGGACGCCTGCAGAAAGAGTAGGAGAGTGTAGAGGTGGGCAGGGAGTCTTGTGACATCACGACTCGGAACAAAAGAAAACACAGTTGTATAGCACAAACTGTAAAGTAGGCAAAAGATGACCAAGCAGCGTAATCTAATCAAATTTATTAATGAAACAATGGTACGGAATAATCCGAATTAAAAAACAAAAAATACCTTCCAAAAAGAATAAATGGCACAAAACATACACACATACAAAAAGAATAAAAACAATCCGAGTAGTGATCCAGTATGAGGGAGAAATCAAACAATCGAATAATCATCAAATTAGAAATGACTCAAAAAGCTTGTATCTGAAGTAATAAATAGCTGGTTGATTCCTAGAGCAGCTTGTGAAGAAATGCAGGGTAATTCAAGTTCAGTGATGGAATCTCAGCAGATTACAGATGGAAGAAATGGTTTAAGATAATAAAGAATATAGTTCCTATTAATGCTGTAGATTGGGATTGGGAATTTTTGGTCCATTTTTTAGTAAAGATTTTCTATCGATATCGATTGCTCTCTTTTTAGCTTTGTGTGGGACTCTGTGTGGGTATCCCCTTTCCGGAAACCGTTTGTACATTTCAAACACTTCTTGCTTAAATTGTTCCAAACTGGTACAATTCCATTAGAAATTGGATACGTTGGAATTGACCAGTCGGGATGCCATTTTTTAAGGATTTTGGGTGATGACTTTCTTCATGTAGCAGAGTATTAGCTGCCGTTTCCTTTCTAAACGTTCTTGTGTTTAGTTGCTTCCCGACTCTGGAAATAATTAGATCCAAAAAAGGGATTTCTTTGATATCAAAACTAAATGTAAGTTTTATATTCCTGTTTCTTATCATTAAGTTCTGCTATAAATCCAATAAGTTGGTCCTCTGTGACACTCCAGAGCATGAAAA